>CM053595.1:177314325-177362534 GCA_028646575.1 Pseudocheirus occidentalis
AATACTGCGGAAGCACTATCAGGATAACCCAGGATCTGGCAGCTTCTACAATGAGGGATCGAAGGGCCAGGAATACGATATTTCGAAGACTAAGGGAGCTAGGATTGAAACCAAGACTCAACTACCCAGCAAAACTGAGCATATTGTTACAGGGAAAATATGGTCATTCAATGAGGCAGAGGACTTTCAAGCATTCTTACCGAAAAAACCAGAGCTTTACAGAAAATTTGACAAGCAAACACAGTAAGCATGAGAAGGTAAACATGGGAAAGAAATCATAAAGAACTTGTCAAATTTGAGTTATTTACATGCCAATATGGAAAAACAATAATAGAAACTTATGAAACTTTTCTTAGCATGAGGATAGGTGATGGGAATACAAATGTATATACATATATATGTATATATATATACATATATATATATGTATGCTTACACAAAAGTCCGTATAGGAGGCCACATATGGGTATGAATATATCTCTGAGCGTGTGTGTTTATGTGTATAGAGAAGGTATAGGATGAATTGAATGTGAAGGGATTATGCTTTAAAAAGTGAAATTCTGAGGTGGAAGAGGACTAGAATGAGAGGAAACAGGGAGAGACAAAATGGGATTAATCATCCCGTGTGGAAGAGGCAAGGGATAACTGTTACAACTTACTTTCATTTACTCTCATTGAATGTGGCTTAGGGAAGAAATAGCATAAACTCTAAAACAGGCATCATGCCACACAAGAGTGTAGGGGGTGTGGGGATGAGAGGGGGGATGATGGAGGGGAGGGCAGGTTCTGGGGGATGGATGCTGGATGCTCACACTTCAGTAAAAGGACAGGGGAAGAGAACAGAACAAGAGGTTGGAAGGATAGTAAGGAGGGACATATGATCATGGTTACAATATGTTCACTAAGAAGATGTCCTGTATAATCACACCTACACAGCCTGTATTGAATTGTTGTCCTTCCAGCGGGGTTGGGTGACAAAGGAGGAACCGGAAGAATCTAGAATTTAAAGCCCTGCAATACCTGCAACTAGGAATCAAAATATACAGTGGCTGGGGTAGGGAGACCCTCCCTGCCCTACCAGAAAGTTAGAGAACAGACCAGGGGAGGGGCTCTACAGTGGGATCGCTGTTTGGGGGGTGGGGTAGGGGAAGGACAGGGAAAAAACTTGTAACTCAAAAATCTCATGAAAATGAACAATGTAAAGAAGAAAACAAATAACATTTATTACATTAAAAAAGATATAAATGGTCATTTCATAAACAAATTAGGAGAATAAAGAACGGTTTACCTGTCAGATCTATGAATAAGGGAAGGATTAATGACCAAACAAGAGATAGAGAAGATTATGAAATGAAAAAAGGATAGTTCTAGTTAAATTGAATTGTTTTCACAAACAAAGCCAATGCAACCAATATTAGAATGAAGAAGAAAGCTTAGAAGTAATTTTTACAGCCACTGTCACTGAAAATGCCTCATTGCTCAAGTACAAAGAGAACTGATACAAATTTATAAAATACAAGTCATTCTCTAATTGATAAATCATCAAAGGACATGAAGAAGCAGTTTTCAAATGAAGAAATTAAAGCTAACTATATGTAAAATGCTCTAAATCTCTACTGATTAGAGAAATACAATTAAATGATTTCTGAGGTACCAACTCAAACATATCTGATTGGTCAAAATGACAAAAAAGAAAAACGATCCATATTAGAGATGTCAGAAAATTGGAACACTAATGCATTATTGGTGGGGTTGTGAACTGATATAACCATTCTGGAGAGCAATTTGGAAATATGCCCAAAGAGCAATAAAACTGCACATACTCATTGATCTAGCAATACCACTCCAAGGTCTATATGCCAAAGAGATCAAAGAAAGGAGGGGAGGGGAGAACTCACATGTAAAAAAATATTCAGTGAATCTCTTTTTGTTTGATGGGATGTCCATCAGTTTGGGAATGGTTAAACAAGATCTGGTATATGAATGTAGTAGAATACTATTGTGCTATAAGAAATGATGAGCAGGCATATATCAGAAAACCCGGAAAAGACTTACATGAATTGATGTTTTATGAAGTAAGCAGAAGCAGGAGAACACTGTAAAAAGTAACAGCAATCTTGTTCAATGATCAAATTTGATAGATTTAACTCTTGTTAACAATACAATCATCCAAATAATTACAAAAGACTCATGATGGAAAATGCCATCCACATGCAGAGAAAGATCAATGGAGTCTGAATGCAAATCAACGCATAGTATTTTATTTTGTTTCTTTCTTTCCTATGACTTTCCCCTTTTGTTCTGATATTTTTCCGCAACATAAGTAATATGGAAACATGTTTAATATGATTATAAATGCCTAACATATATCAAATTGCATGTTGTCTTGAGGAGAGTGGAGCAGAGGAAGAGATTTAAAAAAACACTGGAGCTCAATCTTATAAAAATGAATGTTGCAAACTATTTACATTTAGTTGGAAAAAATACTATTAGGTGAGGGAAAGATCAATCATAACAGAACCAAAATAATTTAAAAAGTCAATGAAATATATAGTATATCTTTATATTATTTATGTATATAGTTCTCCATAGAAATGTAGAGATCATAGGTGACTAGATAGATGATGAGTAAATATAGATTTGACATAGATGGATGCAAATATGTATGACATACATGGAAAATATAAATATACACATATGTGTATATATTTACATATTATATATTCATATGCATAAAGCATGTGTGAATAAATATATCCATATTCATCACTACTATTTTTTTTGCACAGGACTTCATAATTGAATAATAATGTTCCTTTACCTTTTGAAATTAAAAAAAATTTTGTTTGTCATTTTTTTCCAAGAAAAGATTTGCAGTGCAACAAATTGTCACAAGGATAAACCAGAGGCTTCATAAATCTACCAGATAAATATCCTTCAAAAGTAAAGTTTAGAAAGCTTATGAATTTTAGAATATAGTCATAATCAAGATGACTCCACATGGCTTAGTGGTGATAAAAAATCACTTAATGTTAAGAAGAATTGATTTCTAGAACTATCTCATTTACTATACATTTGTCTTTAGGCAAGTCACTTTCAATTACATTTAATTCACCAAGAATTTATTGTCTGCTATGTGCCATACAGTAGATATATAGTGTGTACATACACTCATTTATACATAAAGACATACATATCTATGTATACACCTACATACGTATGTATACTTACATCTGTACATGTATGTATATGTGTGCATTCTTCCATACGTATGTGTGTGTGTGTATAGAAAGCAATTTAGAGATTACTAGCAACACTAAGAATATGGAATCATTTCCTATACTTGATAACATGTGGTTATGCTTTTAGGAAAGTTGGAAATGCTCCAAGGTGGAATTGAGGAGTAAGAATATCCCAGACATGGTATAAGAGCTTGTCCAAAGGTATGGTGGTGGGAGGTGGGATAAAATGTATAAGTAAAAACTTGTGGGCCACTTTGATTCAAGCACAGAGTATGTGAGGGGGAGTAATATATGTTAAATTTGGAAAGCCAAATTGTAGCCAACTTTTCACAGAATCACAGTTTTTGAGATTTGAAAAACATCCAAAGTTTCTTCACCATTTAGATTGCCCTTCTCTGGACACTTGCCAGCTAAAAAATACTCTCCTTAAACTGTAAAACAGAACAGAACACAATACTCAAGATGACATATGACAAAGGTGGAACACAATTGGGCTTGTCACCTCCATTTTATGGTAACCTTTAGTGTTTAATGGAACTTGAGATCAAAATCTTTCTTTTCTGTCACATCACACTGCTGAAGTATATTGGACTTGCAGTCTACTATAAATTAATATATTTTTATAAAAGAATCTCTTATTAACACTCTTTCTCGGTCTTATACTTTAAAACTGAATTTCTGAATGAAAGAAGGAAGGAAGAAAATAAAGGAGTCTGGCATTACCTATTTTTGAAGAAGCCATGATTGATCTTTGCAATCACTACTTCCAAAGCTAGATTTTCAAATTCACCTTAAGGATCTGTTTTTTAAATTTCTAAAGAAAAATAAGGCAAGTTAATTGGCCAAGAACGAGCAGACTCTTTCCTTTTTATAAAAATTGGGATACTTGCCCTTCTGCAATTTTGCCTTCCCTATTATGTCTGCCACAAGTGTTGATTTCTCACTCATAGTGGCTGAGCAATCACCATATCCTGGTCTTTCAGTACCCAAACACACAGATTATATGAACCAGGAGACTTAAATTTATTAGGGATAGGTAACTGTTCACTCATTACCTCCTTATTTATATTTACTATCAACATCCTGTTAATTTTTTTTTCTGTCATTCCTAATATAAAATTTTTTGACACGTTTAGTAGTCAAAAAGAATATGGATGGACAAAGGCTGCATGGAGCGAAAGGGCCCTACAAGGAACCATTTCATAAAAGACTAAAGAAAAATAAGTATATTTGTAGGGAGATGGAAGAAAAAGTTTAGTAGAGATGGAAAGAGTGAAAAACCATGAAACCAATGGAATAAGTGTTAGAGTTTGTTCTTTGATGGATTGGAAGAGAATAAGATTGAGGAAATAGGCAATGCAGTTACCTTTTTAGGGAATAGAGATAACTGCTTCCAGGAACAAAAGAAAAAAAGGAAGTGAATGAGTAGATATGAGCAGAATAATAGATAATTTGAAAAATGGAAGAAAGAAGTTAACAAATTCAATTTTCTCACTGAAATGGGAAGATAGGTTCTCTGCTATAAATGTATGATTTATGAGTGTGACTTTGGGAGTTTGAAGATAGAGGGAAATTTTTGAAAAGTTACTATTCTGTTATTGACCAAGAGAGTATAAGCAATATAGAAGTGCTATTGAACCACAATGAAGGTCTTTATGAGAAATTGTAATGTAGTTTGGTTATTTGAATCAAGAAATGTGATAGCATCATACATCTAGAGTTAAAAAGTCCTGAGAATCCATGTAATCCAACTGCTTAATTTTCAAATAAGCCAGCTGAGGAAAAGGAAGGCTAAATGACTCATAAAAGACCACACAATTAATACACATCAGAGGTGGTATTTTTAATATATTTTCTGACTCTAGAGTCAAAGATTACTCACTCTATCATTATTTCTAAAATAAACTTTATCATTATTTTTATATCCTAAAAAATTATCTCAAGAACTCACCCTTTCCCTTGAATCTAATTCATATAACAATATTTTATGGGGTGGGGGGTAAAAGGAAGAAGAGGGAAATAAAAACAAAACTGATCAATACCATGAAAATGTCTTAAAATATAGACATTGTTCCACACATACAAACCAACCAGCTATGGAAAGGAATGACATGAAAACTGACATCCTCCTTTGGCCATACCTCCACTTGTTTCAGTGTAACCCCAGGCAAACAGGCATCCTAAAAGGGGAATACCTCCATATACTTCAGTATAGTCACAGGGAAATGCAGAAACACACCACCAGGATTCAGCACACAGAAGATACCATCAAAAGGCCCCAGCTCAGCATCAGATAATCTGCCATACCACTATGGTCTCCAGCAGTGCCAACCACCTCCACACCACTCCCTCAGCACAGCATCAGACACCAGGGTCTTCCAGGGGCTTCAGTACAACATCAGTGCAGCACCAGGTAGAGAGTCAGTATCTGCAGCCACTGGAACAAAAAAGCCTGAGACAGTGCCCCTTCCACTGAAATTAAAAAGAAGGAAAAAGACCAAAAAACGATGAACAAAAAAACAACAAAGAAAGAATCTGATCATAGAAAGTTATTATGGTGACAGGAAAAACTAAGACACAAACTCTGAAGAGGATGATGTCCAAATACCTATGGGCAAAACCAGAAATAAAATGGGAAGTCTTCTCAAGCCCAGAAAAAAAAACCTCATGAAATAGTTCAAAAAAGAAGTTTAAAAATCATATAAAGGAGGTAGAAAAAATTCAGAAAAACAATGAGAGTTATAAAAGAAAATTATGAAAAAAAAGAATCAACAGACTGGAAAATTGCTTAAAAAGTAGAATTGGCTAAATGGAAAAAGACATACAAAATTCCACTGAATATAAAACCACATATGTAAAAATATTTACAGCAGCCCTATTTGTGGTGGCAAAATATCAGAAATTGAGGGTATGTCCATCAATTGGGGAATGATTGAATACTCTATTGCATATGGATGTAATGGAATATATTTGTACTCTAAGAAATTATGAATTAGCAGATTTCAGAAAAAAAATTGGAAGATTTGAACAAACTGAGGCAAAGTGAAAAGATCAGAATCAGAAAACAATGTATACAGCATCAGTAACATTGTGTAACTTCACTCTTCTCAGCAGCATGATGATCCAAGACAAGTACAAAGAACTCATGAAGGAAAATGCTATATATATCTAGATAAAGAACTGCTAGGTTATGAATGCAGATCCAAGCATATTTTTTCAATTGCTTTTATTATTTCTCATGGTTTACTTTTCCTTTTGATTTGTTTCTTCTTTCTCAACTGTGACTAAAATGGAAATATTTTTAAATGTTAGCATAAAACTTGGATTAAACTGTATCAGACTGCCTATGATTTTCTGAAGAGGGGTGGGAAAGGATGGAGAGATAAAAATTTAGAATTCAAAATCTTATAAAAATGAATACTAAATGTTTTCTTGATATGCCATTGAAGAAAAATTAAGTATTACTTTTTAAAGGAGTAAAATTGAGATGTCTTCCCATTTCTTTTCTTTAGGGCAAAGCTTGTTCTTTCTGATTTTACATCATTCCCTTCTGATTATTTTGTTATGATTCTATCCATTTTAATTTACTAATTATTGTATATATTAAATTCTTGATTATTTTCTTAACTTTGCATAAAATTATACAAATCCTTCCATGCTTTTCTGTATTCACAATACAAATCATCTACTATAACACTTCAAAATTCAAATGTATTCATTCAGTACAATTCTTTTTGCCACTCCCCAAATGGGAAACAAAAGAAAAATTATTTCCTATTCTTTCCTACCAAAAAAGTACTGTTATGAATGTTTTGGGACTAACAAGGATTTTCTTTTCAATAATGATTTCCTTTGAGTAGGAAAATCTCTGTTTAAAAGGATTTGAGAATCTTAGTAAATATTTGTCCTTTAAAATTTCTATTTAAAATGATTTTACTCTTGTACACCTCTGCCAAAAATGTACTAGGGTGCCTATTTTCCTGCCATCCTTTAAACATTGACTATTCCCACTTTTGTGAAACTCAAGATTGTTTTGCTTTATATATATCTTGCTGTTAATTATTTGGACCATTTTTAACATGACTGATGGCAGTTATAGTTCTGATTAAAATTGTTTGTTCAATCCCTTGAACACATTTCTATTGGGAAATGTTTTTTTTTCTTTTGTTATATGAAGGAGACAGGAAAAAATTGCCCTAATTAGAGCAGAAAGTTATTATTATTTGGTTATTATTTGGAATAAAATTTGAATAGGTAGTTGAATCTTGAATGCCAGCAAAAATATTTTAGTCCTTTTGCATTAAGAAAATTAGAAGCACTTATACTTTCTCAAGTGGATGTTTGACATGGAAGTAAAAAATATTTCCATGGTGGAATTCTGTAAGTGCTGAATTTACAAAAGACAGATTATGCCAGAATTTGGAAGCAGGGAAGATGGCTATGGGAATAACTGGCAAAATCCCTTCAGAGAAATATGACATCCAGAATCATCCCTTGGGTTTATAAAATTTAGATACACCAGATATGTCACCTTGGCTCAATAATCAGCTTCCTCACATTTTGCTATGAATATTAAATGAAGGACAGGGTAAATATACTTTGAAAAAGTGAATTTTCAAAGAATAACATAATTGGAATGGACCTCAGAGGCCGTCTATTTAATGCCAGAAAAAGAATCCCTCCAAATCATGCCCACAGATGTTCATTAGCCCATTTTCTGGCATAGAGTAGGCAGTCTACAAGTTCCAGTTGACAGATTTGTTGACTTGTCATCAATAAGTTATCAACCATTTCTTAATTGCCTAATCTCTTCCAGGAACAGAACTAGGTGTTGCTTTACAAGGACCAAAGTGAAACAGTCCCTATTGTTAAGGATTTTACAATCAAGCTAGAATATATTTTATATTTGGTTACATATAAAATTTCAAGATCATTTTCAAGAAAGACCCTCACATCTGGGGCAACAGAAAAGGATCTGCGTAAAAGTTAGCATTTGAATTGGGCCTTGAAAGAAGCTAGGGAGCCTGAGGCAAAAGTGAAGAGGAAGTGAATTCCAGGCACAAGAATCATGGACCTTGGAGGTCATGTAATCTTACTTGCCCATATTATAGATGCAAAAACTGAAAGAATCCAAGATTAAAAATTACTGAAGGCCACATAAATACCAGAGGCCTATGCATGCTGAAGATTGTGATATCAAAGTGACAGATGAATTTTGCTGCTTTTCACTTTCATCAGACAGATTCGCATGCAGGAGAATGAACTGCAACTGAATATTGAAAAATCTCTTTACTTTGCCTCCATCAGAAACTGATTGGGAAAATGTCAGGTCTAAGGTGCTTATAGGCAGCGAGAAGAGAACTTTCTTTACAAAAATTATGGAAACACCTGGGGGCACTCATAAATTTCCTAAAGAAGCATTTGACAAAGGCATAGGTATGCATGCCTATGCATGCTTATTTTCAGTGGATAGGCATTCACCAGATTCTTGCAAAGGCACATATCCTTTAATTTCTTTCACCAAATAGATTCTGATGAAACTGATTAAGTTTTCCACTGTTTATCACCTCTTACATAGGCAATAAGTGACAGTGATGGAATTTGAAACTGGGCTACCTGAGAGCAAATCTAATAATCTTTTAGGTACACCTTATTGCTTTGTAAAATATTCCTTGGATTGTTCTGGATATAATGATTTCCCTGAAGTTTTGTATTCTTTAAAGAAGGTCGTATACTTCTCAAGCACAAAACTGGTTTCTGGTTCTTCATATTAACATTAAACGTTGATGACTCCAAGGCTGTGAAATGGGAGGACAAACATTGGCAAGTTATCCAATGTAAAAAGAGTCTAAGTTATCACAATGTCTACTATCCAAGAAGACAACCTACTTACATACATGGTACAAAGAGTTTACCCACTAAATGATTATTTGGTGATAATGCAGCACAGTTTAAAGAATTCTGGATTTGGAGGGAAAGACCTGTACCAAATCCTGTCTATCTCACTTAACCTGTGTGATCTTGGGATAAACCTTCAAATCTTAACTTTGGTTTCCTCAACTGGACCAAAAGAAAATTGGAATAGACAGCCTTAAAGTCCAATTATTTCTCTAAAGCTTTTATATAAATTTAATCATGAGAGGTATTATTTTTAATAAATGGAAATATTAAATATATGCTTTTCCAGTAAACTTAAGCTAAACTTGGGGCCAATGGCTAATAGAACTGAAAGGAGAATTAGAGATCATTTATTAAAACTTCATCATTTGACAGATGAAAAACGTGAAATCAAAGAGCTGGACTGGATTTCTTTAATCATTCAGTAATTTTTCTGAAATTACTATATCTAGGTGTCCAGACTCCAAAATCAACATTCTTTCTGTTGTGCCTAAACCCAAATCCCCAGTCACTTGCACACCACCTGATTTGTGGCCCACCATTAAGCTCCTTTTTATATTTTTGTTTTTGTCCCTATCCTATATCCTGTTGTAGCTTGGATTAGCTGTAAGGCATGACTGGGCATTGCTCAGGGCAAAGTTCCCTATTAGGATTCTATGTATACACACACACACAAATACATACACATACACACGTATACATATATACATACATATATACACATACACATACACACATACATACATATATGTGTATATATATACATATATGTGTGTTTATATATATATTATTTCCTTGAATCATTATGACTGTACAAAGTGAAACTCAGGGTTATGGTCTTATAGAGAGACCCAGTTAACCAAACAGTGTCCCCATGCCCTCGGCTCAGAACATGACCCTGGTTTGTCCTGGGACTTTCCAGTTCCCCGTTATCCCATGATCTGCCACCCTGTTCTGGAAAGAGCTGAGGACCGCTGCTCTTATGAGGGACACCTGAGTCACAGGAAGACTGCACCACTATACCCTTACACCATATTCCAAAATTGGGCCTGAACTATAGATCTAACCAATGGCTGTTCTTTTGCTTTTTTACATCATGGCTTTTGCTAGCTCCCCTCCCTGATTGTGGTTTTGTGATTTTGACCTGTATAATCAAGTCTGTAATCCCAAGGATCACCACCTGATTTGAGTGTATACTCCAGGTAGTTGTGACAATGGTGTCTACATGAGCAAGAGTGACAAAATTTTAAAAAAACCCACTAAAACAATTTCAGATTTTCCACAAGGTACATGTAGAAAACTTGAGTTTCCAATCGACTTTTTAGGATTGTTATATTCTTTCTCTCTGTGCCTCTCTGTCTCTGTCTCTCTCTTTCTCTCTTTCTCTCTGTCTCTGTCTCTCCTTCCCTTATTCCCATCTTCCCTCTTCCCTCCCTCTCCTACAAGCACATCTTTGAAATGTGGATAGCATAATTATATATCAGCTGAAACTAAAAGGCCTGAATAGGCTTGTTCAGCAGAGTTTGTGTTGGAGCTTTGACACACTAAGAAATAGATTGCTCAGCTCCTAAAATAAATCAAACAACCAACTTCTCCTACATCAATGTTACGTGTCCCTCTGTGACCCTCAGGGATAGAAGGAGAATTTAGTTTACGTCTATAGCTACATTAGAAAAGTACAAACTTTATTGTCACTACCATCAAAATTCTAAATAGCTACATAATCTTTCCTTGGAAAAATTACTAGATTTCCAAGAATGGATTCAAAAATACCTGCGTTCAAATTCTCTATCTTGCTCTGGTTGAGGGAGTTTGAGACATTTAAATCTCTCTATGCTTCATTTTACTCATTTGTAATTGGGAATAAATTATATAATTCATGCATCAAATGATTTAAAAATGGGTAAAGCACATTACAAATACCTAAGGCCTATACAATCAGTTGTTATTATTACTGATGTCATGTTTGTATTAAAACATTACATTCTCATATTGATTTTTGCTTTTCTGAAATTATTGCTACTCTCCTGACTATTTTCCTCTTATAATTTCCATTATTCAAACTGCTTGGAGAGGTTCTTTTATCTATATATTATACAGAGAACTTTAGCATAATATAATGGAAAAAAGGATTCTACTTGGTATGAGATCATTGGGTTTCAGTTGGTCTTTGTCAGTTATTATTTTCCTATTTTAAAATGTTTTATTGCTCTTTTTTATTTATTATCATTTTTCTATAAGTCTCTTTACACACATATGTGCACATACAGGCACAGTGATATTTCTCTTTGTGTCAATGAAAAACAATTAAACAAAACTAATCACCATAATGACCATGTTTTTTCACAATGTATGCAAACCTAGAGTCCATCACAAGTCATAGTACCTCATTATTTTCCTTCAGATAACCACACACACACAAAACAACTTGAGTGGGTACATAAATCCATTTTGAAATTAATTCTACTTCTAGTTTCTCTACATGAAGTTTATAGAAGGAACAGAAGAATATCAAAGGAATTGAGCTGAGAAAGGAGAAAGAAGTTATATGGGTGACTTGGTAGAGTTTGGACTGGTAAATGAAGGAGGAAAGAGACTGCATTTGAAAAGGAGAAAAAATGGAAGTAAGTTAATGAAAATCAGAAGGAGAAGTTTTCCAGTCCTTTACACAATCTCTTGGTTGAAACAGGATCAAGAATATGGTTGATTCAAGATGTTTTTCTGAATGGAACTTGCAGAAGTATCCCACATAAATATAAGGAGAAGATAGTTGGCTAGAAAAGTGGAAGTAAATTGTAGTTTTGTCTTCATTCTTGAAAAGGAGCAGACATCAGGAAGGTGATGTCTTGATTTGCAAACAAAATGAATTTAAGTGATGCAGACATGTGCAAATTCACTAGTCTCATTTTCTCCTTCAGAGGTATCTGCAACCAGTGGCAAGATATAAATCAGGACAATTATAATGGACCTCAAACTCAGTGGGAGACCTTGACCCTTTTAATCTAAGGTCTTTTCCAGGTCTCAGTGTGTTTGAGGCAACACTTATTTAGCGATTAAGGCTAGGTACAAAAAGCGACCAAAAAAATGGAATCTTTTATGTACTCAAAAAAAATATCAGTGTGGGAGGGTAAGACTCTCAGGGTTTCTGGCCAGAACAGAAATAATTGCTGTTTACACTCATTCTGAACTCACAAACCCAGATGATGGCCAACTAAAGCTTGAGTTAGAGGCCATTTTTGGCCAATTAGTGAGAGCAACAGAGCATTTAACTCACAGTCAAGTAACTCTATTGGAATCCCAATTACTGGTAAATGGGGGGCAATTAGAAACTTAAGAAAAAGCTACTACATGATTGACTCCAGAGCTCCTGGACTATGGATCACATATGGACTAAATGACAATTCAGAGGCTAATCACTCTCACTTTGACCTACTTGGATCTGAGTCACAGTCTTGGGTGATGGTGCTGGCGTAAGAAACACCAGTGTGGCAGAGCTTATGGTGTCTGTAGAAAAGTCACCCTACTCATAGCTTCAACAATGCAAGTACACCAGCAATCTGGCACACAGCTCTCTCTACTCTAGAAGCAAAATTCTACATTGGCAAAGAGATAAAATGCAAGCAATTGTCTGGCAAGATGAGCAAATTGAGGAAATGCAATCAGACCTTAAAATCTGCTTTTTGGTGGAGAAAAATGATCAAAATATGAAATCAGATGAAAACAAAATCAAAACTCCTGCATCAAAAGCTTCCAAGAAAAATATGAATTGGTACAGGTTATGGAGGAGCTCAAGAAGGACTTTGAAAATCAAGTAAGAGAAGTCGAGGAAAAATTGGGAAGAGAAATGAGAAAGATGAAAGAAAATCATGAAAAGTGAGCCAACAGCCTGCTAAAGGAGACCCAAAATATACTTTAAAAATTAACACCTTACAAAATAGACTAACTCAAATGGCAAAAGAGGCCCAAAAAGGCAAAGAGGAGAAGAACATCTTAAAAATCTGAATTTTTCAAATGGAAAAAGAATTTTAAAAGCTCACTGAAGAGAAATAATTACTTCAAAATTAGATTGGAGCAAATAGAAACTAATGACTTTATGAGTAATCAAGATACATGCAACACATCTAAACAAATGAAAAAAATAGAAGGCAATGTGAAATATCTCATTGGAAAAACCATACCTAAAAATAAATCCAGGAGAGATAATTGAAAAATTATTGGAATACCAGAAAGCCATGATCAAAACAAGAGCCTGGACATTTTCCTGAAAGAAATTCTCAAGAAAATTGCCCTGATATTCTAACCAGAGGGCAAAATAGAACTGGAAAGAATTAACCAATCACCTCTTGAAAAATATCCCAAAAAGGAAACTCTAAGGAATATTTTAGCCAAATTCCAGAGTTCCTAGGTAAAAAATTTGAGTATTTTGAGTATTTTAAGTATTGTGGTCAATCAAGATAAAACAAGATCTAGCAGATTCTACATTAAGGCATCAAAGTGCTTGGAATATGTGGAAGTTAAAGGAGCTAGGATTAAAACCAAGAATCATCTACCCAGCAAAACTGAGTATAATACTTCAGGGGAAAATATGGTCATTCAGTGAAATAGAGGACCTTCAAGTATTCTTGATGAAAAAAAAAAGATCTGAACAGAAAATTAGGCTTTCAAATACAAGAAGCAAGAGGAGCACGTGAAGGTAAACAGGAAAAAAATGCAAGGAACTTTTTTTAAAAGTTGAACTATTTACATTGCTACATGGAATAATGATCATTGTAACTCATGAGACTTTTCTCAGTATGAGGACTGTTGAAGGGAATATATATGTATATATTTGTATATATGCATACAGATGTCTGTATAGGAGGGTATATGTGTGTATAAATACATATATGAGTGTGTGTATATGTGTGTTCATGTATACATAGAGGACACAAGATCAGTTGAATATGAAGAGATCATATTTAAAAACAAAATTAAGAGGTGAGAGAGGAATATATTGGGACAAGGAGAGAGGGAGAGATGGAATAGGGTAAATTATCTCATATAAAAAGAGAAAACTGTTATAATGGAGGGGGAAGAGCAGGAAGGTGAAAAGGAATGTATCAACCTTATTGTCATTGAATTTGGCTTACGGAGGGAATAACATACACACTCAATTGAGTATCTTATCTTACAGAAAAGTAAAGAATAAGGGGGTATGATAGAAAGGGGATCTGATTGGGGGAGAAGGTAGTAAGAAGTAAATACCTTTTAAAAGGACAGGCTCAAAGTAGGAGGGTAAAGTAAGTGGGGTGCAGGCTAGGATGGAGGGAAATAAAGTTATTTATTCACAATATAACTACTATGGAGACATTTTGCATAACTACACATGTACAACATATTGAATTTTTTGTCTTCTCAGTGGGGGTAGGTGAGTAGGGAAGAAGGGAAAGAATCTGAAAATCAAAGTTTTAAAAACAAATCTTAAAAAAGTGTTTTTCCATGTAATTGGGAAATAAGATATATAGCACGGTGGTATAGAAATTTATCTTGCCCTACTAGAAAGTTATGGTAGATGGGAGAGAATATAAGAGAGAACAGATTGGAAGAAGGGGTATTCAGTGGGCTCACTGTTTTGGGTTGGGGGGTAGGGGAAAGACGGGGAGAAAATTTTTAACTCCAAATCTTTTGGAAATGAATAATGAAAATTAAAAATAAATAAATAAATAAGTAAGTAAACAAACAAACGAATGGATGTATGAATGAATGAATGAATAAATAGATAGATAGATAATAAATAAATAAATGGATAGATGAATCAGTAAATAAATAGAAGATATAGTTTAAAAAAGATTAAGAAAATTAATCAAGTGGATTAGCTTATGTGGAAAACTTGGGAAAGATGGTGCAAGGTTGAAATGGAAATAGATGTGGTTGTAGAATTGTTGAGATTAAAAAACAGGACATTGAATGGTAGATATGAAATTATTTCAATTTTTAAATTGTATACATTTTAATTATGTCTCTAGAAGTGGTAGCTAATCACACAAAGGTAGCTTAACAATTCTGAAAATCTCAACTAAGATATAGGATAGGATAAATTATCCCTAGGATTTGCATCAAATGTGTTATATTCATATTTCTGCCACAGTTCAAATATTGTTATGTGTATTCTAACTAGAGGATGATGTCCCTAATGGAAAAAGACAAAGACATTGAAGAAAATGTCTTCATACACCACATTTTTATGAAGAAGTAAATTTTCCTAAAAGAAAGTGAAAGAAGACCTCAAAGGAAGAAAAAAAAAGAATATAAAGTGGGGAATCAGGCAGTAACCCTTTTCTAGATAATATAGAACTTATGTAGGAAAAATGTAGGAAAAGGATAACAACACAAATAGTGTTTAAAATTTCATTTTTATTACGTTTTGATTTATTATTTACTTATTTTAAATATTCTTTTTAAGTTTTGATTTCCAAATTCTTTTCCTCCCTCTAAATCTCCTGGGACACCCACTGAGAAGGCAAACAATGTGATATCAATTATACATGTGAAATCATGCAAAACATTTCAATATAAGCATATCTCATAAAAAGCAATGAAAATAAAGTGAGAAATTTATATTTGTTTTCACTCTGAGATCATCAGTTCCCTTTCTGGATTTGGATAGCATTTTTTCATCAGAAATCCTTTAAAATTTTCTTGGATCATTTTATTGATTAGAGTAGCCAAGTCATTCACAGTTGGACATCATTATCATTTTGCTGTTATTATGCACAATGATCTCCCTCTTCTTTTCATTTTATTTTGTATAATTTTATATAGGTCTTTCCATGCTTTTATTTTTTTCTGAATCCACTCCCCTCAACATTTCTTATAGCACAATAGTACTTTATCACAATCATATGCCACTAGTTGTTCAAACCTTCCCTAACTGATGAGCTTCTCCTCAATTTCCATTTCTTTGTGACCACAGGGGTAAAAAAGCTATGAATGTTTTGTATAATTTTTTTTTCCTTTTTCCTTTGGTCTGTTTGGGATACAGACCTACTAATGGTTTTGGTGGATCAAATGGTAAGCACAGTTTTGTAACTCTTTGGGGATGGTTCCAAATTGTTTCTCTAACGAATTGAGATTTAGAGCATTTTTTACTTACCTGTAGATAGCTTTTGATTTCATCTTCTGAAAACTTGCTGATCATTTCTCTTAAATAAGTCTATTATTTTGATTTGTCTGAGATCATGATTGCTACCCTTACCTTTTAATTTCAGTTGAAGAATAATAGGTTGTGCTACAGACGTTTATTTTGACTCTATATGTGTCTATGTGTAAAAAGCATATTGTTGGATTCTGGTTTTTGATCCATTCTACTATCTGCTTCTGTTTTATGGATGAGTGCATAATTGGCTTTAAGTGAGGGAGGGCTGTGCAAAATATCCAGTCTCACTTTCTCCTCCAGAGCCATCTGGGTCCAGTGACCAGATATAAATCAGGACAACTGGAGATGGCCCAAAGTAAAGACATAATGGAGTCTGTCCACTCCTCTTTAATCTATCTAGAGTTTTTTTCTTTAGTGAACTGAAGTGGAGTTGGCCCCTTCCATCTTCTCTTTGAAAGCTGGTAGCCAACTAAATGCTATGATAAAAACAAACAAACAAACAAAATAACTCCGCCTTCTGTGTGCCCAAAGAAAGAACTGGTTTGGAACTGAAGTTCTATATCTCTTGATAACTGTGTCCCATACCTTATACATGACAGCATCTTCATTTCCATGTATAAAGAGAGGGAATCATGCCAATGGAATTTAAGAAAGAAGTTAAGCAAATATATGTTTCTTGAGAAGCACGAGTTTGTGAACCTGGGAAGTGAGGAAGATGGTAATATCCTCAAGAGTAATAGGGAAGTTTAATAATTAAGTGAAGGCTAGGGAGAGAAGAAAATGAGTTTTGTTTTAGACATGTTGTGTTCCAAGTGTCTATGAGATATTTAGTTCAAAATTTACTATAGGCAGATAGTGATGTGGAATTGGAGTTCAAAAGGTAAACTAAATATAACTGTATAGATATTGGAATCATCATCATCGTAATTGAACTTACAGGAGCTCATGAAATGACTAGCACATATTGTAGAGAAAATGAAGCAGAGTAGAACAAGTATAGAATCTTAGGAGAAATCCATAATTACTTGACATGTCACATATTATGATCCTGCAGAGGATACTGAAAGAGAGTGCATAGATAGGAAAAAAAGAAAGAAGAGAAGGCAGCCTCTCCTTCTGCCTCCCTTTAGGAAAAAAAATACAGAGAGAAAAAATATCAAAGAGAAGAGGGTGATTAATAGTATCAAGTACCAAAAGCTACAGAAAAAAGACTTGGACTTATGAAGAAAGAGGCTTTCCACCCTCAGAGGAACAGAGGATAAGTAAAGATAGTATGATCTTATATACATGCTTATGATTATATATGCCTATAGATAACTAGGATTATCTCTAAGTATGTGTATATATAAGTATATGTATGTACATGTATATGTGTGTATATGTCTATATATTAATGTATGCATAAGTGAATGTATGAGTATATGTGTGTATGTATCTTTGTATTTATCCACACTTAATTTTAGCCTTCTGAGGTGGGGCAAGAAGGGAGAAAAAAAGAACAATGGAAAAAGTGTAGGGCAGATAACAAAATAAAACTTGTAAGCAAGCAAAGATAGACAGCTCTCAATATAAACATAATATGCATTATATAGTCTTTCTTCAAATGGAAATTTATTGCTGTATATTTTAATTCCTCTCTCATGTTCTGCTATGCATGTGGTAATGCCATTTTCTTTTCTTTTCTTTTCTTTCCATATTTTATTTTAGTTTTAGGATTTAAATCTGTTCCTTTTTTCTTATTTTGTATTTAAGTTTAAATTTTAAAAAATATTTTAAAAGCTTTGGAAAGTCAGGAAGGGTGAGAACTGAGGGAAAAAGTGTGTAGAAGTAGCAATTAAGAGATTATTGATAACTTTGGCGTAGATAGTAATCAGTTGGATGATAGTGTGGGAAGCCATATCGCCTCTCAGTATCTTTTCAGTTTCTGAACAATGTTCAATGTTATCTAACTGTGCTCCTTTGAATAATCATTACATTCATAGTGCTTATTTCAATTTTTAATGAGGAAATTATTGTCCATTTTTTAAAAAGAGAAAATAATAGCACATATCTCATTTGAATCATACATAAGAAACTATATATGAAGGTAATTGGAATTGAAGTCTAATTAGAAGTCAACTTCAAGTCACAGTGTGGAGTCAATCTATTTAATAAAATTGTGACAGCTAAAATAGAGGCATAAGTTTTCCAATTATATATGCTAGTATTTTTTCACTTAGTTTCTACACAGAATCAACTTATATTGAAAATATGAGGAAGATCCAGGTAGGAAAAAGGCAGACTTTTTTTCTCACTTAAGTGCTTTGGAAAGCACAAAGTAAGCTTTCTCTCTCAGCAAAATGACAGTGGATGACATATTTATACTTTTAAATACTCGATTGAATGACTCTATTGCATACTTTTTCATATGTATGAAATCTTTTACATGTAAAATTTCTGACCTAGTAACAAAAATATTAAATCATTTTCCAATATTGAATGTTATAATTCCATGAATGAACATATTTTTCCATAAATGAAACTTTCCTTTAAATTATACCATCCAAAATAACCATTAAGAAATTTCATCAAAATAACAAGTCTATTATTCCAGGTCTTATACACCATTTAAAAAAATAATGGAACCATGTGTCTTCTAATCTTTAGGAATCACTTCTGAATCTAGTGAACTTTTTAAAATGTCATTTAAAGGTTTACTATTTCTAATCTGTATCTTGTGATTTGTCTAAAAGTATCTAACCTTTCTTCACAAGTTGTATTCTCTGAATCATAACCATTTCTTCTGAAAGCCCTAGAAAATTTTGGCCTCATTTGGCTAACATCCCTTTGCAGTTACAGAGGAAAGAGATAATTCTCCTATCTTTATCAACATAAGAGCAAATCAACATTTCAGATTTATGCCTCATTTCAGACACTGATGTTACAGAGATGGAATATGGCAACAAGTTATAGAAAACAGTGATGCTAGAAAATCAAATAATCAGATGATGAAAGGGACAATGGAAAGACATCTAGTAGTTCTAAAAAGACATCATCATGTTACCAAGCATGATATATATATATATATATGTATACATATACATATGTATAGTTGTTTAGACAAACAGCTGCGACAGTTTCCAGAAATATAAACCTGTAAATGCCAAAGACAGAGTAAAAGGTCAGTGGAACTCTGTTGAAACTGGAGGAAGGGGGATGGAAGCACAGTTCAGCCTCAGTCCCTGGAAGAAAAAGCAGTGAGGTGCTGCAGGCATGCAGCCACCTCCATTTGGTGGTTTCAGAGCTTCCATTCTGCAGATCATAGGGGGCCAAGCAAACATTCAGAATGGTGATCACACTTGCTTTAACCTGCCTGGATCAGGATCACAGTTTTGGGTGGTGGTCCTGAGGTGTGTGACCAGTGACTCAGCACTGCTGGGGGCTGTAGAGACAGTGCACTCCTAATAGCTCTGGCAGCTGCAAAAAAAACCCCAGTGATTTTGGACAAAGCTTTTCCATCTGGAAGCAGAGTACAATTGTAGCAAAGTGCTCAATAGTCAAATAATTGAGTGTCAACATGAGCAATCAAGGAAGCAAAGCAAGCACAGCAATCCAACTGTAGATTCCTTTTTTGGGGGACAAAAAGGATCAAATCATGGAATGAAAGGAAGACAACAAAGTCAGAACTCTTGCACCAAAAGCTTCCAAGAAAAATATGAACTAGTTACAGGCCATGGAGTAGCTCAAGAAGAATATTGAAAATCAAGTAAAAAAGTGGAGGAAAACTAGAGAAAAGAAATGAGAATGATGCAAGAAAATCATGAAAAGAGAGACAGCAAAGTGACTGAAGAAAATAACACCATAAAAAATTGACTAAATCAAATGGCAAAAGAGGCCCAAAAAAGAAAAGGAGGAAAAGAATGCATTAGAAAACAAAATTTGCTCAATAGTAAAAGAATTTCATAAGCTCACTGAAAAGAATCATTCCTTCAGAATTAGATTGGAGTAAATGGAAGCTAATGACTTTATGAGAAATCAAGATAGTATTCAACAGATCTAAACAAATGAAAAAATAAAAGGCAATGTGAAATATCTCATTGGAAAATCCACTGATCTGTAAAATAGAACCAGCAGAGACAATTTAAAAATGAATAGACTACTTGAAAGCCATGATCAAAAAAAGAACCTAGAAATCATTCTTCAAGAAATTCTCAAGGAAAATCATCCTGATATTTTAGAAACAGAGGGCAAAATAGAAATTAAAGAATTCACCAATTGCCTCTTGAACAGGATCCCAAAAAGAATACTCCTAAGAATATTATGGCCCAGTTCCAGAGTTCCCAGATAAAGGATGAAATATTACAGGAAGCCAAGAATAAACAATTTAAATGTTGTGGAAATGCAAGCAGGATAACACAGGATCTAGCAGCTTCTACATTAAGGAATAGAGGGGCTTAGAATATGATATTCCAGAGGCCAAAGGACCTAAGATTAAAACCAACAATCACCTATCCAGTAAAACAGAGTATAACATTTCATTTGAGAATATTGTCATTCAATAAGGTGGAGCACATTCAAACATTCTTGATGTAAAAAAACAGTTGAATAGAAAATCTGGCATTGAAATTCAAGAAGCAAGAGAAATTTGAGAAGATAAACAGGGAAAAGAAATCATAAAGAACTTAAATAAGTTGAACTATTTACATGCCTAGAGGGAAAACTAATAATTTTAACATATGAAAATTTTCTCTGTATGAGAATATTTGAGAGTAATATAAATGTGTGTGTAAATATATGTGTACAAATATATATATGTCAATATATATTATATATATTATGTGAATTCAAATGTGAGCATGTGCATACATATGTACAAATATACATAGAGAGGACAGGATAAATTGATTAGGAAGGGATGATATTTTAAAGGTGAAATTGGGAGGGGAGAGAAGAATTTAATGAGAGGAGATAGATAGAGACCAAATGGAGTAAATAATCTCATATACAAGAGGCAAGGGATAACTATTACAATGGAGGGGAAGAACAGGAAGGCAAAAGGAAATGGCTCAACCTTACTCTCATTGAACTTGGCTTAGGGAGGGAATGACAGTCTGAATTAGGTATCTTGCCATACAGGAGAGTAGGGAGAAGGGGATGAGAGGGGGGATGATGGAGGGGAGTGTAGGTTGGGATGAAGGGCAGTTAGAAGCCCACATTTGAAAAGGGACAAGGTCAGAGTAGAGATTAGAACAAGTGGGGGCTGGGATAGGATGGAGGGAAATATAGTGAGTCTTTCACAATATATCCACTGTGGAAATGTTTTGTGTTACTATACACATACAACCTATCTTCCCAGTAAGGGTGGATGACAAGACAGGAAGGGAAAGAATCTGCAATTCAAAATTTTAAAATCAAATGTTTAAAAAATACATTATCATTATTACACAATAATAATAGTAATAATTATCATTATATTTACATGCAACAGGAAATAAAATATACAGGGACTGGGGCATGGAGATCCATCCCTACCAGAAAGTTGGAGGGGGTATGGGAGAGGATACAGGAGAGAGTAGATTGGGGGAGAGGGTATTCAGTGGGATTGCTGTTTTGGGGTGAGGGAGTAGGGAAAGGTGGGGACAATATTTGTAACTTAAAATCTTCTTGAAATGAATGGTGTAAATTTAAAATAAACATTAAATTTAATTTTTTAAAAAAGTGGTTTAAAAAAAGGATAAAGGAAAAAAGAGGTAAATCAGTCATTTGTTGACATATAGTCAGAACAGATAAACAGTTGATCAATACAACTGGTATGAATAACATGAAAATCAGTGAGCAAAATCTCCACCCTGGGATTCAGATCTTTCATAGGATATCTCTGGAAAGGCATGGGTAGGATGAAAAAGCATGGAGAGATTGCAATTTATATTAGCAGAGGGAGGACTCAAAATCATAAAAATACATATTCATTATCATGAATTCCAAGAGAGAAAAAAATTATATTCCTCTTTCACCAAATAAATCCAATGTCCATTTAACATGACACTCTATTGTTAAAATATCATTTTAAAATATTATTTAATATTGCATTTTTCCACTTGGATGTAAAAATAATTTTTTTTTCAAATTTTGACTTTCAAGTTCACTTCTTTCCTCTTCACTCCCACCCTCATTGAAAAAGCAAACAATTTGTCGCATGTTTTGTATGTGTAGTTATGTAAAACACATTTCCATTTAAGTTATTCTGTAAAAGAAAACAAATAAAACCAAGAAACATGAAGAATGTAAAGAAAAAGGATCTTTGACCTCAATTCAGGTTCTATCAGTTCATTCTCTGGAGAGGGACAACATATTTCATCACAAGTCCTTCAAAATTGTCTTGGATCGTTGTCGTTGTATTGCTAAGAATAGTTAAGGTATGCGAAGTAGATCATGATACAATACTGCTGTTACGATGTAAAAAAGTTCTCTTTGTTCTGCTCATTTCATGTTGCATCAGGTCACAAAAGTCTTTATATTTTGTTCCTGAAAGCATCTTGCTCATCATTTCTTAAAGTACAATAGTATTCTATCACAATCATATACAACTTCTTTAGGTATCCCCCAATTTATGGACATCCCTTCAATGTCCAATTCCTTACTACCATTGAGAAAGATGCTGTAAATATTTTTGAACATGTACGTCCTTTTCCTTTTTCTTTTTTATCTCTTTGGGATAAAGACCTAATAGTGGTATTACCTGGTCAAAGGGTATGCCTGGTTTTATAGACCTTTGGGCAGAATTCTAAATTACTCCTCAGAATCACTGAAAAATATACAATTTTGTCAACAGCACATTAGTGGTTTCATTTTCCCATATCTGCTCCATTTGTCATTTTTTTTCTGTCTCATCTCATTAGGCAATCTGAGAAGTGTGACTTCATCTCATCAATAGGGAACTACAGCATTTTTTTCCTTTTACTATAGATAGCTTTGATTACTTCACCTGAAAACTCCTTGTTCATATGATTTGACCATTTATCAAATGAGTAATGGCTCTTATTTCTATAAATTTGACCCAATCTTTTATGTATTTGAAAAATGAAGTCTTTACCAGAGAATTCACTGTATTTTTTCACCATAATTATTACCAACTATGTATTTCCCTCCATCTTATTTCCCCCCTGTTTATCCTATGTTCCCTGTCCTATAGTAAGATTTTGTGCCTCCTTAACCACTTGGCCAATTCTACTTTTTAATGAGTTTTGTTCATTAGTGAATTTTTGTATATCTTATTTGTACTTGTCTAATTCTTTTCCTTATTAAATTTTTGTGTCTCTTTTACCATTTGACCTAGTATGTTTTTAAGATAATTTTTTCTGGCAGGCAATGACAATGATGCAGGGGTAGCATGCCTATAGGCCCAGATGAGGCCTGGCCAATGTGGTAACAATTTGATCCACCAACCACAAGGGCTATTCCCAGGCCTACCACTGCAGGATGGGGATCAGACAAAGCTTGGTAAGAGACAAAGGCAGGGCCCATGGCAGGGGCAGCACCTACTCCTGGGACTACTAATCCACAGCCTGGAAATTTAAAAAATCCTTATCTGAACTTCCAGGTACCAGGAGAGCAGAGAGAACCCCGGCTGCTCCAAAACCGCTCCCCTGCCTCTGAAAACACAGTAGTTATTTCTCCAAAGAAAAACAAATTTAAACAGTAAAGGCTTAGGAACTCCAGAGGAAGGGCATGTCTAGGATTCAGCCTCAAAGTTCAAAAAAAGCAGGCTACAAAGGCAAAGACCCTACAATCCTATTACCGTAAGAGGGAGGAACCAAATTCAGAAGGAAAGAGTATTGACTTCACACCCACAGCTGAAGCCTTAACAGGGATTATGAACTGGTCTCAGGCACAGAAAGCATTATTAGATAAGCTCAAAAGAACTTTGAAATCCAGATTAGAGAAGAAGATTAAATCAACACTTCTTTTAAAATTAAAATCACAAAATTAGAAAAATATTACAATGAAAAAAACAGCTCCTTCAAAAGAAAAATGGTACAGGCCCTGCTGACATAGCCCAGAACACCACAGCATGTACCTAAAGGCCCCCAGACCAGGCTTGCTGATCCATCAACCACAAGGACCATTCCCAGGTTTATCACCACAGGGTGGGGATCAGACTGAGCTGGGTAAGAGAAAAAGGCAGGGCCTGTGGCAGGGAGAGCAGCTACTTCTGGGATTACTCATTCAGATGCTGGAAATAAAAAAAAACCCTATCTGAACTTCCAGGGACCAAGATGACCATCTGAACCCCTGCTGCTCCAATCTCCCCCTCTAACTGAAAAACACAGTAATTATTGACCCAGAGAAAATTTTAAGGAGTAAAGACTTAGGAACCCTGGAAGAAAGATGTGACTAAGGTCCTGCCTCAAAATGGAAAGAAAGCAGGCTACAAAGACAAAGACAAACACTCTGGAATGCTATTATGGTGAAAGGGAGGAATCAAACTCAGAAGGAGAGACTATTGACTCCACACCCACAGTTGAAGCCTTAACAGGAACTATGACCTGGTCTTAGGCACAGAAAGCATTCTTAGATAAGTTCAAAATGAAGCTTGAAATTTGGCTTAGAGAGGTAGAAGATAAAATCAACACCTCTTATAAAAACAAAACTGCAAGTATTTATATATAGGCCCTTGTATTCACATGTTTTATGGTTTAGGAGACCTTTTTACCTCCACATCAATTTAATCTTATTAAATTATATTAAACCTCAAGAATTTTGCTAGGACTCATATATCTAAGGGGACTTCTATAAATATCCCTGGTGGTTGTCACTTAAGAAACCCATGAGGACTGGGTCACTCTATTCCCTCTATCCCATTTTACTAATACTTCCATCACTGAGTTCCTACAAGTCCCCACCATTTAGTCAGGCCAAGATGCCTTGCCTGTCCCAATATATGAGTGGTTCCATTACTTCCTCCTCGGGGATTCCATTCTGCTTCAGAAACACACAAGCCTCTGGTGGAGAACCTAGATGGAAAGGCCCTTGTACTGCCATCCTGACCACCCTGTTCACAGTAAAACCAGTTCATTCCAGCCTGGCTACAACATAACTGAGAGAAAGCAGCTCCACCCCTGGAATGGAAAGCAGAGCCCCTCAAGGACCCTGAAAAGCTAAAACTCTTCATGCCATTCACCTTGGTCCTGTGACCTCCACAATCTCACATTGTGAGGTCTCTTTGGAAGACGGACAGTCCTGGACTTTTAATGACTTGGCCCATATGTTCCTCCCCCTACAAATAATCTTCCCAGTGTGAAAACTTGACTGCTGTATTTGTGTTTGCTGTCTTTGATAGTTTTGTACTTCACCTCTTGTATTTATTTTGAATTTATATTTAATTGTTTTATTTGTGATAATGGTGAATTGGGGGTTTTGTTAGTTAGCCTATTTGCAATATGTTAGTGTTTCTACTATATCAATACCGCCTTAATGGAAACTATAACCCCGATCTTAAATGTGACAACTTGTTGTGTTCATGGGAGATCACAGCTTGCTTGGTGGCTGTTTCTCCTGTTACACTCTTAGCTGTGAGGAAGCCCCCATACCCATATTATCATACCTTCTCGACCTTTTACCTTGTAGTTGAGACTCAGTCAATGGTTTGACATTCTCATGAAAAGGAGTGAAGAACGTTGTACCTATATCAAAATCCCAGGTCACTAAAGACCACCTGATTTGTGGCTCACCATTAAGCCCGTTTTATATTTCTGTTTTTCTCTATTATCCCTTGAAACTGCTTAAGGCATGTCTGGGCATATTGCTTAAGACATTCCCTGACTCTCTCAAATAATCATCACTTTGTATTTTCTTCCTGAATCATTATAGTGTACCAGGTCCATTATGGTGCAAGGATCTTATCTAGGTACTATCCTGTCCTGCCCCACTGACCAAGCAGGGCTCCCACACCCTTTGCCCAGAACATGATCCTGGACTGTTCTGGGAAATTCCAGTCCCCCTTATTCTATGACCCTCCACTCTGTGCCATCCACCCAGTTCTGGGAAAGACCCTCATTTTCAGAATTTTGCACCCCTGAGTCATGCACCATACTCCCCTGAGTGATATAGATTTAACCTATGGCTGTTATCTGCTTTTGCATGCCATAGTTTTTCCTAGATCCCCTCCCTCTTATAATTTTGTGGCTTTAGCCTTTATAACCGAGACTTATATTTCCAGAAAGGACTGCAAATTTGAGTAAGAACTCTGACAGTCACATGCTTGATCAATAAATCCACATCTAAATTTATCATGAACCTAGGTCTCAGCTCGCTCTTATTTCTATGCACAGCAATGTAACATTGTGAGTGTTTTACCTTGTTTTTTTGTGAATGTTTTGCTTTGATTTGTTATGGAATATATAGAGTGTTCACTATACTGTGTAATCAGAACCTTAAAAGCTGTTCATTCTTAAAAGCATGTTCATTCTTTTGGAAAGCTGCTAATACATGACATTATAGTCTGTCATATCTGGCTTATCTAAAATTCTTTTCACACCCTTATCTTCTTTCTTGTTTACTTTGACATTAGATTTATTTATTGAATTAAGAGAGGGGGAGATCAAGGTCCTCCACTAGTATACTTTTGTTAACTACTTCTTCCTCTAACTCCCTTAACTTTTTGTCTAGGAATTTGGACACTATACTGCTTGGTCGTATATGTTTAGTAATGATATTGTTTCAGTTTCAATGATGCCTTTTAGCAGGACATAGTTTCCTTCCTTATCTCTTTTAATTAGATCTATTTTTGCTTTTGTTTTACCTGAGATAAAGATTGCTACTGCTGCTTTTATTTGGCATTAGATGAAGCAAAATATATTCTCCTCCAGCCTTTTACTTTTACCCTCTGTGTAACCCCCTTTTTAAAATGTGTTTCTTGTAGACAGCATATTATAGCATTATGGTTTTTTAATCCATTCTGTTATACTCCTCCATTTTATGGGAGAGTCCATCCCATTCACATTCACAGTTATGATTATTATCTGTGTCTTTCCCTTCATTCTATTCCCTCTTCTGTTTATGCTTTTATTTCTCACTTTGCCCTTCCCCTTAATAGTTTTCCTTTTGAATGCTGCCTCCCTCAGTATTCTCTCCTCATCAGCCTCCCTCCTTTTACCTACCTTTCTCTCTTACTACTTCCTAACTTCCTTCTATTCACCCTCCCTTCCTCCCCTTTTCCCCTTCTACTACCTGTAGGGCACTATAGATTCTTATATTTAAGGATGTATGATATTCCCTCCTTCCACATCTAAATTTATCTAGAACCCAGGTCTCAGCTCGCTCTTATTTCTCTGCACAGCATTGTAACTTTGTGAATGTTAATCCAATCCAATAATAGTAAATTTCATACCGTGCTACTCTCCTTCCCTCCTTTTCCTCTCTCACTATGAGTTTTTGCATCTCTTCACCTTAGAATCCTATACTTAACCATGTAGATGGTGCCATGCTGGTGTCTGCCAATGCCTCTGGCTGTGAAAGAGTACACCTGGAGTTCTGGTGTTAGTACTTGCCGGATCCTCCCTCATGGGTGTAAAGCCACACACCAGCAGCTTTCCAGAGTATGGTTGCGGTGAAGTTTTTAAAGGTTATGATCAAACAGTATAGTGAACACTTTGTTTATTCAATAACATATCAGAGCAAAACATTCACAGAAAATCAAGGTACAGCATTCATAATAATTTTTCACTAAGATGGCCACACAGTTTTCACCACAGTGGTCACATGGTTTTGAACAAAGAACAATCATTTACTACTCAATCATTCAATCATCCTTAAGAAAGTTTGATTCCTTAAGGGACACAAAGTACAATAATTAATAATTATGGGTGCACTAAGTTACAAATCAATTGATTTGTACTAACTATTTAGTCATCAGAAAATACACAAGCCCTTCACCCCTAGGTCACTAGTAAATGACCATTTCTTAGTACACAGTATCCAAGTAAATTCTTCTTTAAACTTGACTCCAGGTGGCCTCTCAGATTCCCTGGAACCCCTTCCATGGTCCCACATGAAACTAAGGCTTACAAAAGCCACGAATAGGTTAATGCAAAGTAATAGCATCACAGTTATGCTTCCTCAGCCTGTTGCAGCTCCAGCTGGCCTTGGACATCTTTGGCAGCTCTCAGAAGCTCTGGCTGGCCCTCAGATTCAGCAGCTCCTCAGTAGAAGTTCTAGCTGGTTCCCAGAGTCAAAATCACTTCACCTAGGTTCCTAAAATCAAAATTATTCTCTCCAGTCTCAAGGGGAGGGCTTTCCTCCACATTATCCCTGGTGGGAACAGCTTCTGCTTCCACAAATCTTGCTCCAAGAAGATCTTGCTGACACAGCAGGGGATTCTCCTTGTATACACATGGCATTTGCTTCTTCCTTTTTCAGCCATTTTTTGTTTCAAACCTTTCCTGTTATGTCAGCAACAGGGGTTTATACTTTCTGTTTCTTTAACAGAGGCTTGATTAATTATTTAGTGCTAAGTACCTGTTAGCTTTGCCAATACAAAGGGATCAAATTACATTACTATTACTTTTGGGTTCAGGATCTCCCCTTAGCCTGCTGACGTGTGGCTAGTTGGGTCACCTCCCATCCAGTACTGGTGCCCTTCAGCCTCAGCACCCTTCCTGTCACACCTTTCCTGTAGATCTCTCCACATCTTCTCCTGGTTCCACTATTTCAGGATTTTATCTTGGGGCATTATTCCATGGGATTTTCAAGGTCAACAAAGGAGAGATCAGAGCACCTCTGGTTTACTCTGTGATCTTGGGTCCCAAAAGTTCAGGTAGATGACTTTTAAACATCTAAACTGTAGCCTGATAAGCTCAGGAGTAGTTTATGCCACTTCCATAGCCCCTGTGCTTGTCTCTTACCCAGATATGAAAGACCCCTGTACTGTGGTGAGAGGTTTGGGAATTGCCACTATGGTGAGTAATCAGTTCGCGAAGGCATGCTTGCACTCCACTATGGTCAGATCTGTACTGGTAAAGCCTGCATTCTTTGCTTGGTGCTCTCCCTGCCTGGCTCAACAAATCCTATCTGTGGATGTTCTGTGTTATCCTTGTCTGGAAATCTGCCACACTCTGTCTCCTAATGGAGTCTTCTACTCAAAAATTCATTCAGATTCACTTTTTAGAAGTATCTGAAGGAATTTATGGGTGAACCTAGGTGAGTCCCTGCTTTCACTCCACCATCTTGGCTCCACCCTCCATGACTCAGTTTTAACAGAAGTAATTAACACATATCAAAAGCCCTTCTATAGAAAAATTTGGGTGAGAGATCACAAAGAAGGAAGCAGACATTGAAGGGCAACCCAGATCTCTAGGGAGATGGTTTCCATTGAAATTATGCTCACTCAGATCCCTTCAGATGAGACCAAATTTTCTCCCAATGCTTTGTCATTACCTTTGGACATGATGAATAGTCCTTTGTTACTTGGAAAGTACACCTGACTTTAAATAATCATAGCATATTTAAAGCAGAAAAAGTGACTTAAAGATAACAGTTTAGGAAGCTGAGGTTCACAGACGTAAAGTGACTTGTGAGAAGTCATAGAGGTGTCAAATAAGTGGCAGAACCAAGATTTGAGGTCAGAGTTTAATATGCAATGACTCTATAATACAATGATCTTCCTTCAAGGGTAGAACTGATTATGTGGATATGAGTTCCCTCACCATCAAAAGCAGACATATCTTTTAGTCTGTAGTTGGAGTAAATACCTTCTCTTGAAGGTATCTGTAAAGTTGACCATACTCTGGTATTAACCTGTAATGGGATTTAAAAAAATTATATCCTTTTTATCATTCAGGATTCAGTGCTATTCCTTCTACAAATTAATATTAACTTTCATGACTAAAATCTGACTCATAAAATTAGGGAACATTGTTTGACAATATTCAGATAGAAACCAAAGTGGAAATAAAGTAATTTGGTTATTTCTTAACTTCCCTAGCTAACTGTTAATAGATTTCCCTGATACTGAATTGTTTTGCTTATCTTGGTCATATGTAAATCTTCTCCTTTAATCAACCTTTTTTTTAACCATCTAAATGCAATTTAATCCATAATGTGACATAATTTACTTACCAAGTTCTTCCAAAAAAAGGTTTCCTTAGGGAGCATATTAGATTGTGATTCTGTTTAACCAAGCTTTTTTCATCTTTTATGACATTGAAGAAAGCCTACTATCATGAATTTGCCTTTGCTTTACACTATTGGCCTAAGAGGAATATATAAGATTGCAATATGTAAAATACTTCTTTCTCTTTGACACTTATGTAATTTTGCTTAAAAGAAAGTTTCTTAGAATCCTAATGAGGATTCAGATTTTCTTTGAGGATTGAACTATGCTTGAGAATAATGTTAAAATCTAGGTTTTTACCTCTAATTGCTGTGTTGTGGCAAATACATTTTGATATCAGTTACCTACCACATAAATTTAGAGAGGAGAGCCAACTCTGGTGGCTCATCCTGACAAGTGTTGTGCTGCTCCTCAGCCCCAAATTCTTATGTAACTTTATCTAAGCTAAATTAAATTTGTCTCCATGATACATGTTTACCCAAGTTCTGTCTTGACCTTGACCTATTCTGATCTGCTTGACTTGGACTTTGACTCTGGCTCCCTATGAATTAGAATAGTAAATATGTGACCATGATTTTTATTTATTTATTCCCTTCCTGGGCTGATTAACTGTTCCTCAAAGGAAAGACTAAATAGTAATCCTTTGAGATGTTGAAGGCCAGTCTCTGATGTGGTCCAAAAATAGGAAGATTATGGTCTAGGATTTCTCCCAAGCCAGCTCCCCATGAAGGGGGTATTAGGTCTTAAGATTGGCTCATCATATCTTCCTGACTTGCAGGAGTTTAGAATGTGATAATCAAGCAGTGATCCAGACATAGATGCATGCAAGGGAACAAGGATATTAAAACATACAGATGTATGTAAATGAACAAGGTTATTAAACATTTTCTCATGGGAACCTAAGAGATAATTGCTTTACATTCATAATATAAACCCTGCTCTTTGATCAATAAATGGGAACTACTATGACAAAACCTGCCTGGCTCATGTTCAATCATTCCACACTATTAGGTTTAGCCTGTGCCCATTTTGATGCAGGCATCCTTGAGGTGTCAAGAATGGAAACATAAATACGGGAGATATGAAACTAAATAGGAGGAACTGAAAAAAACCTGGAAAGCAATGCCTCACAAGAATACAAGACAGAAAGAGATTAACAGAAGTAGTATAAGTTATTGTGATACCAACACATTTTAACGATAAACATTCGGATTTCATTCATTTCATTATAAACTGAAATAGTTTTCCAGGGAGATCTGATGAAGAACAATGAGCTAGTGGTGAAACTATATCATTATTTTACTTTAAAAAAAGCAATAGCTTATCAATGAAATTCCTAAAAATCATGTTTTATTGTTGTTCTTTTAAGGGATGCTGTCTTTCAGGGTTTTTTCTAAAGTAATATTCAAACTTTTATAATTCTTACTTGTAGAGTAAATGTAGAAATGTAACATGTTTTTGGAGATTGAGAAAAAAGAGTGATTTTCTACAAGCAATTTCCTTTCCAGAATCATAAATCCAAGGACACATATTTTGCTTACAGAGAAGTGGTTTAATTTTTGTTTTAATGAGACTCTCAAGAAAAATTTAAAAAATGAAGCAATGATGATTCCTACATCAATTAAAGGGTGCATCACTTCATATTCTTCTTATTTGTTTGTTCATTCCTTTCCTCAATAAAATAAATAACAAATATCAGTCTTACTGACTACTAGAAATTGAAAAATGTTTAAATTACTTTAGACATAGTTTGTGAAAGACAGTACATATAAGAAGTCCTGACTGTAATGACAAGAAAAGTAGTTAATTCCTTGTTTCAACTACTTGATTATTTAGCACCTTGTTTCGGTTCAAGGTTTTTTAAGACTTGCCCATTGATTATATCAAATCTTTGAACTTGTGAACCCCTGTTGCTGATGCAACAGGAACAGGCAGAACAGGGACAAACTTAATGACCATATATAAGGAGAATCCCAGGTTGAGAGATAATAGAAATGAGAGAGAACTTGTGGTGGCAGATTTTGAGAAGGGAAGATTTGTGGTGGTGGTACTCTGTCTCTTCTCTCTGTGTTGATTTTTGTTGGTCATGTGTGTTAAGTTCTCAGACCCTGTTGGTGGGTCTGTGTTGATTTCACAGGCAGTGAATTGATGATGGTGCTGGAAATATGAATGAATATTATTGTGGCTATTTTAAGCTTTGTCTTCCTAGAAATAGAAACTGTGAAGACCTTGAGGTAGACACTGTGAGCTTCAATATGGAATTGAACTGGACAAGTAACTGGACAAAGAACTGGACAAGGAACTGAGAGCTGCCTGCCCTTAAGTCCAGGTGATAGTTGGGTAGATTTAGGCAGGACCTGGGACCAGGGAAGAGGAAACATGGAATCTGAGAGCCAGTCTTAAGTCAAGATGAAAAGATCTCTCCTTGGGTATTTAATGCAAACTGAGAAGATCATGATTTATTGTGGCCTATGGGTGGGAGGACTTTGCATTCTCTATCTTGTACCTCTTCAGCATGATTGAATTAAGGATGATTGGAAACTAATCTCTAATTAAGAAGAAAGAAGACTTTTCAACTAAGAGATTAAGACTGTGACCAAGGGTTAGAAAACCTTGACTTTTGTACCTTGTGTCCCTTAAGGAGCATTGCTTCTTAAGGATGATTGACTTAAGGACTTACTAAATGATTGTATTTCATTTAAAACTATGTAGCCACTTTGGTGAAAACTATGTGGCCACTTTAGTGATAACTTGTTATACTATAACATTGTGAATGCTGTGCTTTGGTTTCTGTCAGTGTTTTCCTTTAATTTACTGCTGAATAAATAGAGAGTTCACTATACTGTGTAACCAGAGACTTGAAGCTATTCACAGCAGCAGTCCTCTGGAAAGCTGCTCATGCTTGGCTTTACACTGACCCATCCAGAAATAATTTAGACAAATCAAGCATTTGTAAATTTTCATCTTGATCTTTTAAATCCATCTCCAAACTTACTATTTTGCATATGTATATGTATATATCTATATACACACATATGTGTATATAAATATGTACATATAATATATAAATTGCAATTCAAGCATATAATAGTCATGCTTTGTACAAGGCATTGATGAGAACTCTATGCAGAAAACTTGACTAAAATTCAATTTAAGATTGCATTTTATGGATGCTGATATAAGTTTTAGAGCAATAGGAAAATTTAAATGTAAGTGGAGGACAAATGGCCCCTCTTTTGGAGCATAATATCAAAGAAAGACAGAAGACATGGTTTTGAAATTTGGTTCTTTCACTATCTCTTTGACTATGCGTAAAGCCACACATGAGCAGCTTTCCACAGGACAGCTGCTGTGAACACCTTTCAAGGTTCTGGTTACATAGCCAACTATTTATTTATTCAATAACAAATCAGAGAAAAACATTCACAGAAAATCATGATATGTGATTCACTATGTCACAACTCAACAACTTATCACTAAAGTGGCCACATGATTTTCACCAAAGTGGTCACATAGTTTTGAACAAAGTACAATTATTTAGTCAATCAATCAGTTAGTAACTCCATCATTCAATCATAAAATACAAAAGGTCAAAGTCCTCCACCCATGGGATGCAATTAATTTACAAATCAGTCACTATTCAGTCATCAGTCACTATTCAATCATCAGTCACTACTCAGTCATCAGTCACCACTCAGTTTCCTCTTAAGGTATAGTGGGAAATACACAGGCCATCCACCACTCTGTCACAAGTAAATCCCAATTTCATCACTACTCAGTACCCATAGAGAGGTCTTTTCATCTTGACTCAGGACAGACTTTCAGCTTCCATGGTTCCTCTCCATGGTCCCAGCTCCTGCCCAAATCTAATGAATTGCCACCTGAGTTCAAAGGCAGACAGCTCCCAGCTCCTTGTCCAGCTCTCTGTGCAGTGCCTGCTCCACACTGAGGCTCATAGTGTCCAGACCATTTCAAATCTTTCACATTCTCTTTTCCTGGGAAGACAAGGCTCAACAAAGCACAACAACATTTGTACAAAATACCAGCACCATAGTCATGCTTCCTCAGTCTCCTACAGTTCCAGCTGGCCCTCAAAAATCGTCAGAAGCTCCAGCTGGCTCTCAGAATTCTTCAGAAGCTTCATTCTCAAAATCAAAATCACTTTCTCCATGGAAGTTCTAGTTCAGCAGCAGCAGCCCAGCCTTCAGATCTTGAGATGTTCTGACTTTCTTGGCTGGGTTTTTTTTCTCATATACAGTATTGCTCCTCCCTGTTCAGCCCCTTTCATGTTACATCAGCAACACAGATTCCTGCTTTCTGTTTCTTTAACAGAGGCTTAATTTGAAACTAGGTGCTAAGTATCTGTCTGCTTAGCAATACAAAGTGATCTTCAAATTTCATTACTATTACACTATGTACCAAAATATTTACCTCTATGGTTCTCAGCTTCTTTATCTATAAAAGGAGTGAGAAGAACTAAATGATCTTTAAAATCTCTTTCAGTTTAACTCCCTTTTCCTCTTTTTACCTTCAGCACTAAACACCACACCTGACAAGTAACAGGCAAATAATAAATTCTGGTTGATTGATTGATTGGTTAATTTCACACAAAACTCAACCTTTTCTCCTAGGAATATGCACATTTAGATTATCCCTGGTGGTTTTTCAAGATATTTCCTAATGTAGCATATTTTGCTAAATTCTTCATCTTGGGGCATGGTTTTCTTTTCATTATCTATCACATCTTAGCAGCTAATGAAGCTACTGCTTTCTCAAGAGTATTTACTTTACAACAATGTAAAGGACATCTTATATCAGTCAATACAACTCAGAAAATTGCTTGAGGGCACACCCTGCTGGTTTCTGGTTGCTAGTTCCAGAAGTAGAATTTGTGGATAAATGCTTTATTTTGGTAGGAGAGATACCAGCCTCAACTGGTCCTAAGATTGTCTCTTGACTCTTTGCTATTCTTCCACAAAGAGGTAACCATTCACATGACTACCAACAAGCATAAGACACTGTCACTGTGCTGAAAATAACAATGATTATTTTTTATTTCTTCTCTTGTTTTCACTCTTTTCAGTAAAAAAAATCACCATGGTGTTATTTCTCTATAAGCATCTGATATTATAATTATTCATACTTTGATAATATTTACTTTATATAATCATACTTTAAAAACTTCAGTGGGATTATTTCTCTTTTCTTGGAAGACAATATTCAACTTTCGCTATTTAATTCCATTTCCTCAACACCAATACTCTCCCATAGGTGGTATATAGCCATAAATTGTGAAAAGTATATCTTAATTTTTGCTGATTCTCAGTCATCTCTGGTCACTCCCTGGAAGCATGTGTTTCATGCAATAGAGACAACTCAGTTTGTCAAAGAAGCTTCAGGAGCCCCTTTTTGTGTATAAGTCTAGATTAGAGGTATCCTAATAGCATCAGGAAGGTTTGTACCATTCTACTCTGAACTCAGATTCTTAGTCTCAGAAATCTGAAATTGGTGTCCTTTGCCTTTCTTCATTTTATTTTGTCTTATTAATTAATCAATTTATTTTGAATTTTCAACGTTCACTTCCACAAGATTGTGAATTCCAAATTTTCTTCCTATCTCTCTACTCCCTTTCACACCAACACAGAGTATATAAATGGTGGGATTATTTCAAACATATTCTAGTAGTGCAGTACATATACTTGGGTACTGAGTATTGAGTAAGATTTTATGGTTACAGGAAGCATCTTAACTATGCATTCAGATCCACTTGAGAGTTCATTGTAGTGTGATGTGACAATGCCACCAAATAGTATAAGAGCATGAAAAAATGACTTCACATCCTCTTCACCATCTTTATCATCCTCCTAAACATAAATGAATGTTTAATTTCATATTGTGAAAGGAATTTTAATATCAGCTGTGAAAATAGAAAACAATTTTTTAGTTTAAGTTTAAAACTCAACAGGCAGGTTGATTAGCATACTAAACACTAAAGGGAAACCCTTGGTGAAAGACAAAAATATCAGGAAAGAAAAACCTCTCTTTTCAGTAGTTTCTACATAGATTCATTTATAAAGTTGGATAAAGCATGGCATGCCTCCAGAACAGCAAAAATAAAGAAGAAAGTTGGTCAGGGACATCCACCTTCACAAATATTTTGTTTACTGCTGAGACAATTTAAATATTAAAGTGCACAGAGCTTGTTTACTAAAAACTTAAATGGGAGAAAACATTTTTAAAATAAATTTCTTTTCTTTTTTTTTCAAATATCCTCAATGTCTATCCTATCCATGATATTTTGTACATACTCATGTGCTCAATATATGCTCATGGAGTTTCATTAGATTCTCTTCCTTATTCTAAATATTGCTGTTGTTTTAGTTTTAGTTTATGTATTTTTGTTGTTTCATTATTTTAAATTCTTTCTGAATTCCTACCTCATGTATTGGTCATGAAACATGAATGAATGTCAAGAACAACAACCATAATTCCACTGAAAGCATTCTATCTGAAGTTACCAATGACTTCCATAATAGCCACATCCAATGTTTTCAATCCTTATTTTCTTTGACCTCTCTGCAAGCTTTGACACTGTCAAAACTCTCTTTTTTTATGTGTTCTTGTCCCTCGGTTTTCGGGACACCAACTCCTGAAGCTCTTCCTGCCTATCAGTCTTCTTGGCTAGATCCTTGTCTAGATCATGCCCTCTAAACATTGATGTCCATTAGTCCTCTGTCTTAGGTTTCTTCTGTTAACTCTCTTACTACTTCACTTGGAGATCTCATCAGCTTCCATAGCTTTAATTATGTCTACTCTGACAGTTCTCAAATCTACCTATTTTGCCCTAACCTCTCTGCTGATCTCCAGTCCCACATCTCCAATTGCCTTACAGATGTCTCAAAATGACTGCTCAACAGACAATTTAAACAAAACATTTCAAAAACTAAAATCATCTTTCCCCCTAAACTATTCTTCTGCCTCTAAACTTCTCTATTTCTAGGGAGGATGCCACTATCCTTTCACCTGGTGTAATAATGATGAAATCTGAAGATCCCTTTGTATTGCTAAACTAAGAGGTACTTAGAATCTAGTTTCAAATTAAGTCTCTGTTAAAGAAACAGAAGCTATGAACCCCTGTTGTTGACATAACAGGAAGTGGCTGAACAGGAAAACCCTGTTGCTGATGTGACAGGAAGGGGGTGAATAGGGAGGAGCAATACTGTTTATGAGGAAAATCCCCAGTAGGAAAAGGCATAATTTCCTGGGAACTAGTGGTAGAGGAGATTCTTCTGAGGGCCAGCTGGAGCTGCTGAGGACTTCCAAGGCCCAGACAGAGCTGCCAGAGGAGGCATGACTGTGGTGTTGGTTTTTGTGTGTTTGTGACTTTGTTAATCCTTGACTTCCCAGGAATAGAGACTGTGAAGGATTTAAGTTGGACTAGACACTGTGAACTTCAGTGTGAAACAGGGACTGCATGGAGAGCTAGACAAGTAGCTGGAAGCTGTCTGCCTTTGAACCCAGGTGACAGTTTGGTGAATTCAGGTAGGAGCTGGAACCATGGAAGGGGATCCAGGAAAGCTAAAAGCCAGCCTTGAGTCAAGTTGAAAGAAGACTTTACTTGGATACTGTGTACTGACTAAGAAGATTATGATTTACTGTGACCTAGGGGTGGAGAACTTTGACTTTTATACTTTGTAAATGAACTAAGTATTTTGTGATTGAATAAATGGATGTACTTTCTTTATGATTGGAAACTAATCTCCAATTGAGACTACCTGAGGGGTGTAATACTTTGACTTTTGTATTTTGTGTCCCTTAAGGAGGCAAGATTCCTTACGGATGATTGGATGAGCTCTCTCCCTAGGTGTCCTCGTGCAAGTGACAGCATCTTTAAACCCCACATGGCAATCCCTGAAACACTGTCATGATGCCTAGGGAAGACAGGGCCACCTGGAAATCCAATTACTTCCTCAAGATCATCCAACTTTTGGATGATTATCCAAAATGCTTCATTGTGGGAGCAGACAATGTGGGCTCCAAGCAGATGCAGTAGATCCAGATGTCCCTCCGTGGGAAGGCCGTAGTACTGATGGGGGAAAAAAAAACACCATGATTCACAAAGCCATTTGTGGACATCTGGAAAACAATCCTGCCCTTGAGGAACTGCTACCTCATATTCAGGGGAACACGGGCTTTGTGTTCACCAAAGAAGACCTGACTGAGATTAGAGATATGCTTCTGGCCAATAAGGTGCCAGCTGCTGCACATGCCGGTGCCATTGCCCCGTGTGATGTCACTGTGCCAGCACAGAATACCGGTCTGAGTCCCGAGAAGACTTCCTTCTTCCAGGCTCTGGGTATCACCACAAAGAATTCCAGGGGTACCATTGAAATCTTGAGTGATGTGCAGCTGATTAAGACTGGACACAAACTGCGGGCCAGCTGGGGGACCTTGCTCAACATGCTGACTATCTCCCCGTTCTCCTTTTGACTGATCATTCAGCAGGTGTTTGACAATAGCAGCATCTACAACCCTGAAGTGCTGGACATCATGGAGGAGATTTTGCATCTTCGGTTCTTAGAGGGTGTCTGTAATGTTGCCAGCATCTGTCTGCAGATTGGCAACCCAACTGTTTCATCAGTACCCCACTTGATCATCAATGGGTACAAGCAGGTCTTGGCTGTAGCTGTGGAGACTGACTACACCTTCCCTCTTGCTGAAAAAGTGAAGACCTTCTTGGCCGACCCCTCAGCATTTGCAGTGGCCACCCCTGTGGCCGCAGTTCCAGCTGCTGCTGCACCTGCTGCCGCCACACCTGCTGCCGCCACTCTGGTCAAGGTTGAAGCCAAGAAGAATCAGAGGAGTCTGATGAAGATATGGTATTTGGTCTCTTTGATTAGCCCGCAGGAAACAACTATTTCAGCCAATTTGTTTGTGAAACAAAGAAATGAAAGTGCTAATTTATCTCAAACAACAACAACAACAACAAAAGGATGATTGGATGATTAAGTTACTAAGTGATAGATTGACTAAATGATGGTACTTTGTTCAGAACTATTGTGGTGGAGACTGTGGCCATTTTAGTGTTAAGTTGTTGAGTTGTGACATGATGCTGTTGTGAATGCTGCATTTTGATTCTTAGTGATAAATTGTAACATTGTGAATGCTATACCTTGATTTTCTGTGAATGTTTTGTTCTGATTTGTTATTGAATAGAGAGTTCACTATGCTAGGTGATAAGAACTGTGAGAGCTGTTCACAGCCACATTCTTCTGGACAGTTGCTTTTCCATGGCTTTACACCCAGGCTCCTTATCTTTTGCCAAGAACTACTGATTTCACCTTTTCAACATCTCTTCAACAGTTCTTCTCTGATATTGTCACCTGATGTAGGTCCCTGTCAACTCACCCTTCATCTATTATAATAGCTTTTTCTTGGGTCTGCCTGTCTCAAGATTATACCCATTCTAATCTATCTTGAACTCAGTCACAAAAGAGATATTCCCAAAGCACAGATATGATTATGCCAGCTTTCCACTCAAATTATGGTCACTCCCTATCAACTCTAGGATCAAATACAAAATCCTCACTTTAATGTGTGAAGCATCCCACCCCAGCCCAACACCTTTCAAGATTTACACCATACTTTCTGCCATGTACTTTTCATTTCTAATTAATTAATTAGATTTTAGTTTTCAACATTCAATACCACAAGCTTTTGAATTTTTGATTTTCTTCCCCTCCTTCCTTTCCCCCCTCCCCAAGATGGTGTGTAATATGATATATGTTCTACTTATACAGTCATATTGAACATATTTTCAAATTAGTCATGCTGTAAAGAAGTAATAGAACCAACGGAAGGAACCATGATAAAAAAGAAACAAAACCAAAACAAAAAGAAAGCAAATAGTATGTTTCAATCTGCATTCAGACCCCAGTTTTTTTCTCTGGATGCAGACAGCATTTTCCATCATGAGTCTTTTGGAGTTGTCTTAGATTTTGCACTGTTGCGAAAAGCCCAGTCTATGGAAGTTAGTCACTGCACAATGTAACTGTTCCTGTCTACAATATTATCCTGGTTCTGTTCATTTCAGCATCAGTACATTTAAGTCTTTCCAGATTTTTCTGAGGTCTATGTTTTCATCATTTCTTACAGCATGATGGTATTCCATTATATTCATATATCGTAACTTCTTCAGTCATTCACCAATTGATGGGCATTCATTCTCTCAATTTGCATTAAATTTTGGCCACTACAGAAAGAGGTGTAATAAATATTTTTTGTACATGTGGGACCTTTTTCCATTTTTATGATCTCTTTGGGATACAGACCTAGAGGTGGTATTTCTGGATCAAAGGATGAGCATGGTTTTATAACCCTTTAGTCATAGTTCCAAATAGCTCTCCAGAATGGTTGGATTACTTTAAAATTCCACTAACAATGCATTAGTGTTCCAATTTTCCTGTATCTTCTCCAATCCCTTTCATTTTCCTTTTTCGTCATCTTAGCAAATCTGACAAGGGAGATATGGTAACTCAGAGCCGGGAAAAAAAGAAACAAAACCAAACATGAAAAGGAATGATAGCAGGTATTGCTTCCGTCTTCACTTAAACTCTGGTCTTTCTAAATCTTTCTCTGAATGCAGATACCTCCTTCCATCCTGAGACTTGTAGAGTTGTCTTATAGCTGTGTGTTGCTGAGAAAAGTCCAGTTTATCAAGGTTGGTTGTCACACATATGATGTGTCTGTGACTGCATACAAATTTTTCCTGGTTCCATTCTTCTCACTAAGTATTAATTTGTATAAGCCTCTCCAGGTAATTATGAAGTCCATCACCTTCACATTTCTTATAGTACAGTAGTATTCCATTACATTCATATATCACAACTTGTTTAGCCATTCTCCAATTGATGGGCATCACCTTAATTTCCAGTTTTTTGCCGCCACAAAGAGAGCGGCAATAAATATTTTTGTACCTATAGGTCCTTTTCCCACTTCTATGATTTCTTTGAGATTCAACCCCCAAAGTGGTATTACTGGGTAAAAGAATATGCAATTATTTATAGCCCTTTGGGCATAGTTCCAGATTGTTCTCAAGAATGGTTGTATCAGTTCACAGTTCCAGCAACAATGCAATAGTACTCCAATTTTTCCACATCCTCTCCAGCATTTGTCATTCTTCTGTTTTGCCATTTTTAGCCAATCTGACCAGTGAGATGTACTTCAGAGTTGTTTTGATTTGCATATCTGTAATCAAGAGTGATTTAGGGTATTTTTTTTCATACAACTATAGTTAGCTTTAATTTGTTCCTCTGAAAACTGACAGTTCATATCCTTTGATCATTTGTCAATTGGAGACTGACTTGTATTCCTACAATTTTGTTCAGTTCTCTACATATTTTAGAAATGAACACTTAATCATAGATACTGTCTGTAAAAATTGTTTCCTAGCTTTCTGTTTCCCTCCTAATCTTCAGTAAATTGACTTTGTATGAAAACTTTTCAATTTGATATAATCATAATCATTTTGTTCTCTTGTCTCTTGTTTGGTCATAAATTTTTCCCTTCACATAGATCTGACAGTTAAACTATTCCTTGTTCTCCTGGTTTGCTTATAGTATCAGTCTTAATATCTAAACCATGTACCCATTTTGATTTTATTTTGTTATAATGTGTAAGATGTTGGTCTATGCCTAGTTTCTGCCACACTGTTTTCCAGTTTTCTCACTAGTTTTAGTTAAACAATAAATTCTTCCAGAAGCTGGAGACTTTGAATTTACTAAGCAATAAATTACTAGAGTAATTGACTATTGTGTCTTGTTTACCCGAACTATCTCACTGATCCCCCACTCTGTTTCTTAGCTAGAACCAGGTAGTTTTTTTTTGGAGGGCAGTTGGGGTTGTGACTTGCCCAAGGTCACACGGCTAGTTTTTTGTGTTAAGTGTCTAAGGCCAGATTTGAACTCAGGTACTCCTGACTCCAGGGCCGGTGCTCTATTCACTGTGCCACCTAGCTGCCCCTGCTCCAGGTAGTCTTGATGATTGCTGCTTTATACTACAGTCTTAGATCTCACAGGGCTAGGCCACCTTCCCTCACATTTCTTTTCATTAATTCCCTTGACATTCTAGACTTTTTGTTTTTGCAGATGAATTTTGTTATGACTGTTTTTTCTAGCTCTATAAAATAATATTGGTATGGTACTGAATAAGTATAGTGATTTGGGTTGAATTGCCATTTTTATTATGTTAACTCAGCCTTCCCACAAGTAACTGATATTTTCCCAAATATTTAGAGCTGACTTTATTTGTGTAAATTGTTTTGTAATTGTGTTCATTGAGCTCCGAGGTTTGTTTTGGTAGGTAGATTCTCAAATATTTGGAATTTCTCTCTCTATCTCTTCCTGTTGGTCTTTGTTATTAATATTTAGAAATGCTGATCATTTATATGGGTTTATTTTATATCCTGCAACTTTGACTTATTTGTTCATTATTTCAGTTGTCTTTTCACTTCATACTCTAGGATTCTCTAGGTGTATATCATATCATCTACTAAGAATGATAACTTTCTTCTTTGCCTGTTTTAATTCTTTCAATTTATTTTTCTCTTATTGGTAAAGCTAACATTTCTAGTGAAATACTGAATAACAGTGGTGATAATGGAGATCACCTATGATCTTACTGGAAATGGTTCTAACTTATCCCTGTTATGTATAATGCTTGCTGATGGTTTTAAATAGATACTACCAATTATTTTAAGGAAGACTCCATTTATTCCTATGCTTTCTAGTGTTTTTAATGGTAATAGGTGTTATATTTGGTCAAAAGCTTTTTCTGTATCTATTGAGATAATTATATTATTTCTTTTAGTTTTGTTGTTGAAATGGTCTATAATGCTCATAGATTTCCTAATATTGAACCAGCTCTGCATTTCTGATACAAATCCTACCTGGCCATAGTGTATCATCCTCCAGATAAAATACCATTATCTCTTTGCTAATATTTTATTTAAAACTTTTACATCTATATATATTGGGGAAATTGATCTATAATTTCCTTTCTTTGTTTTGACCCTTCCCAGTTTGATTACCAGCACCATAATTGTATCATTAAAAGAATTTGGTAATGCCAAGTGTATTTCAATCCAGTTACACTGAATTTGCTGTTTCCTGACAAAGACACTTCATCTCTCAGCTCAGGCATTTTTTCTCTGGTTATTTCCAGAAAATGTGTTTCCTCTTCATTTTTGTCTGCTGAACTCTCTTTTCCTTTGAAGTGCCAAATAAAATTGTGTCATTATAGGAAGCCTTTCCCAACTACACAATCCTATTGCTTCCCCTCTTGTAATTATTTTCCATGTAGGTTTCATATAGCTTATGTGTAAATATTTGTTGTGTTGTTGTCTTTCTCATAGATTGTGAGCTCTTTGAGGGCAGGAAGCTGTCTCTTGTCTTTCTTTGTATGTTCTTAGTATGATGCCTGATACATAGTAATCATTTAATAAATACTCATTGATTGACTAACTTACCATGGTACATCTCATTCCAGAATATGAATCAAAGTTGGTGAGAAGGGAAAAGAAAGGTATTCAAGCTGTATTAAATTCCTTCCTTTTACTAATTTGCCTGTAAAGGAGATTAAAAATAAGTGTGAAATCTAAAATTATTTGAATATCTATCATATTATACAGTTGAAATAACACTTATTCTAGAGTCAAAGGAAGTATGTTTGAATCACATATATGACACTTACTGTTCATGTGAGCCTGTACAAGTCATCTAACTTCTTTTGACTTAATTTCCTTGTTTGTAAAAGCAGAAGCAGAAGGTGGAGTAGGAGGAGAACAGCTAGGAGGAGGCAGAGGGGAGGAGGAGGAGGAGGGGGAAGAAGAAATAGAAGAAGAAAAACAACAACAGCAACAACCACAACAACAATGATAGAATTGAACCAGAATGCCTATGAAGTTACTTCTAAGTCTAATTCTCTGATCCCATATAGAGGACAAGTTGGTTTGTTTCATGCTGCTGTAGAAAATTAGGAATTTTTCCATGGTGGAATGTTTTATAAAATAGATTTCACTATAATATTAAAAATTACTTACTAACAGATTGTGTTAAAGAGAGAATGGATTACCTAAATAGAGAATGAGTTCTTTATCACTGATAATCAGAGTAAAAAACAATCAGTGGGTAATGAAAAGATTTCTATAGTGGACTAGAAAGTTAGACTTCTTAAATTCTCTCTGATGGGGTAGGTTGAAGTGCTCAGAGGAATTTGGTAAAAGTATTGTATTAGAAAAGGCCACTCTTTCAGGGTAAGATAGCAGTGTTCTGCTACTACTTTGGCACTGATTCACTTGAAATCCTATACAAGTCACTCTCATTCCCTTATCTATTAAATGCAGATAATAAACTACATACTCATGAACAGTGTTAATGATCTTTTCATTTCACATCCATTACCACATTTGATCTTACAACAAGGTCAAAATGATAGCTATGATGAAATTTAGACAAATTTAATATACCATTCAGATATTTTATTATAATTATAAATTTGCATTGGTCTTAATACTGAGATCATATTTAAATTTTAATTATTAACATAACAGGAGAATGCTCATTGAAATCCTCAGTCTGATACCTCTTCTGGTGATTTTTTTGCCTGTTTCCACATAAATTATTTATCTATTTCATCTGTTATTTACTGTTATCCTAAGATGCTTACATAACTAAAGAACAGACTGAGTGATATCCCTTTCTATTCACTCCTGGTGACCAGAGTGAAGTCATTCATATGTCTAATGCAATACTCATCTGTTACTCTTAGGGTCCAGAGAACCCTATATTGCTTCTTTAAATGTCAGCTCTATTAATTTTGTGATATATATTTCTATGGGATCATGGGGTATATTGTCTTTTGTAATTAGTATTCTTTCTTTTTATTCCAGAACAAATTTTTTTTCTTCAGGAATATTTTGTATAGACACTAAAGTCTCATATAAAGGTTAAACTGGAGACATCTCAATCATCCCAATTAATTAACATTTATTAATCCATTCTTGATTACATCCCCTCCCATGGTTCCAAGGCATTTACCACCTGGATCCTTCAATTTCAGTTTAATTCAACAAACATTTATCAAATACCTACTATGTGCCTAGTATATTTCAGGGATTATATGCTTACTATCTGCCTAGTATATTTAAGTGGCTGCATACCTACTATATTTAATGGAATATAATGGAAAGATATAAGCAAGGAACTCTGATATCGTGAATTTCAAATTTCCTTTCACATCTTCAAACCTCCCAAATACTTGGCTTTGCAATGGTGGGACCTTATTTGATTTTCATCCTTTATAGCCAATCATTTGCAAAGTAATTTCATCTGTTCTACTTCTAGAAGGCAGTAACTATTTGTTAATGTCTCATTATGTGCTAGGCATTGTGCTAACTGATAGGGACACAAATATAAGTAAAATTACTAGCCCTCAAGTGTATTCCTTTTTTTTCTTTTTTTTTTTTTGGAGGGCAGTTGGGGTTAAGTGACTTGCCCAGGGTCACACGTCTAGTTAGTGTTAAATGTCCAGGGTCACACGGCTAGTTAGTGTTAAGTGTTCAGGGTCGGATTTGAACTCAGGTCCTCCTGACTCCAGGGCTGGTACTCTATTCACTGCACCACCTAGCCGCCCCAAAGGGACAATTTTGACATTGCCATTTTTAAATTTTTTTTTTCCTTTATGCTTTTTGGAGGGCAGTTGGGGTTAATTGACTTGCCCAAGGTCACAAGGCTAGTTTTTGTGTTAAGTGTCTGAGGTCAGATTTGAACTCAGGTCCTCCTGACTCCAGGGCTGGTGCTCTATTCACTGCGCCACCTAGCCGCCCGGGTATTACTTTTTGTTTGTTTGTTTGTTTTGTTTGTTTTTTGGAGGGCAGTTGGGGTTAAGTGACTTGCCCAAGGTCACACGGCTAGTTTTTTGTGTTAAGTGTCTGAGGCCGCATTTGAACTCAGGTGCTCCTGACTCCAGGGCCGGTGCTCTATTCACTGTGTCACCTAGCCACCCCCCGGGTATTACTTTTTAATGGGAAAAGTTTAAAAGAAATAGAAAATTACAGAATGAGGGAGGAGAGAGGAACTTGTTAAGCGGCAAGATATTAAAGTCAGAAAGTCAGAAACAAAGATGTCTGGAGAATGAAGCTCAAGTGACTTAGTTCCATTCTCCAAATTGTAAGCCCTGGGAAGAGCTTACCAATGGGAGAAGGGTCTAGCAGGGTAAGGGATGGTTCATGGTGAGAAATCACTATGGTTCATGTGACTTAAACGATGGGATACTATAAACTGCCTCCAATCTTCACAGTCTTTCAAATCTCTCCACAATAGGAATAATGGACAAAAAGATAAAACAATATCAGCTGTCTCCATTTAAAAATGAGAAGTATGAAGACTGGAAAAGTTTTAACAATTAAATTTCAGGAATATATAGAAATATGCATATATATAGAAACATATGCATATGGGTGCATATTCACACATGCATATATATAGATATGCATATACACATATGTACACATATGTCTCTGATTTTTAATATTTGAATATTTATGAGCTTTAAATTCTCATACTGAAATTTTAGCAATCAGGTCTCAGCACAAGCTGACAAGAGGATATGATTGCAAAAATTCTAAGAAGTTGAAAACCAGATAAACTAATAAAATATGTCTAATCCCTTACTTCTATCATGCTGAATCGACAACCCTTCTTTCATCAGGCTCTATAAACCAGCATAGTGGTATAAGCCGACCCATGGGGGCAAAAGAACTCTATTTTTAGTCCCACATGTTTCTAATGCCATGGGAACTCAAAAAAACAGAAGTTTATTCTTACTGGATGAATAGCTGAGCTCTATGTTACAAGAGTACTCAGGTAAATAACTGAGATTCAGAGGTAACTGCAGCAGGATACATGTATTATAAATTGTGGTTCAATAAGCCTCAGGGAAAGTGAACTAGCTTCCATGTGGGACCAGTGAAGTCACCCTCAGAAATTACTTAGGGCAAATAGCACAGATGTTGAAATAGGAATTGCCTGTGTAGGAAGTCTCAGAGAGCTTTGAGATCTAACTCCCAAGGCAACCACAATCAAAAGCAATGAGTCAGAATTTGAGTTATAGGGTAGTGTAAGTAAAAAAAAAACCATTGAAATTACCAATATTCACAAGGTGAACAAAATTTAGAGAATTTTAGGATAGGTATATAAGCCAGCCAGAGAGATATGCTTAACAAAAGGGAACATAACTACATCATCCTGTTGGAGTTGAAATCTTTATGAATAAATATTGCAAGACAAATGAAAATGAATCAATATCTGATAAATTCTGCAAAATTCATGCAAGCAAAGCAAAATATTCCCAAATGGTTTAAAAATTTGTGATGTATTGATATTGTTCCTTCAGATTTACTCTTTAACCAACTCATTATTTAGCATCTTTACTGTCTGTATTTTGCTTGTCATGTTCCATTTGTATTTCTTTTTTTAATTTAGTTTTTATTTGTTTTCCTGTTTACATTATTCATTTTCATTACATTTTTGAATGACACATTTTCTCTCCATCTTGCCCCTGCCCCAACCCTAAAACAGCAATCCCACTGTAAAGCCCCTCCCCTGCTCTGCTCTCTTATTTTCTTGTAGGGCAGGGAGGGTCCCCCATCCCAGCCCCTGTATATCTTAATTCCTAGATTCTTTCAATTCCTCCCTTGTCACCCACCCCCACTCGAAAGACAATCAGTCCAATACAGGCTATGGATGTGTGATTATACAGGACATCTTCATAGCGGACATATTGTGAC
>CM053595.1:177363034-177388176 GCA_028646575.1 Pseudocheirus occidentalis
CAGAGTCCCTGTTGCCTTCTGAATTTGTTTGTTCTTGTTCAGTATAAAAGGATTTGATGGTCTTAGCCTTTGCATTTTCCTTCTTCCCCATTGTGAATGCCTTTGTCCTGGAATTTGGAGTGGATATTCAAGTCTGGGGTGCCGGAGTGTTAACATTGTCAGGTGGGAGTCAGGGGTTTCGTAGCTGTAATCTCTGAGTATGTAGCCTGATGCCAATACCAAGACTTTCAGTAATTCCCCTGAGTTGCCCTGATGCTTACAGAGTAACTTGTTGGGGTCAGGTGGTCTAGCTCTTTCAGGTGTCAGAGTCTGTGTCCCTGAGCTAGGGCTCAAGCAGGTTCAGAGCTGGCTGAAGGCCTGAGGCAGAGTTTTGATTGCTAATTGAGCAAGTGGTGCTAAATTGGCTTTTCTTGGTAGGGTTTGCTGGCTCCACCCTACTGGGCTTAGATTCCTTACTCTCTGTTCCCTGCCCTCAACCCTGCCCCAGCCTGGGGCTGCTTCCCCTGATTCAAGCCTCCACTCTAATTAGAACATTTAATTCAGAACTTTCCTTGGTCTGGGAGGGATTTAGAGGAGCCACTAAACTTTATTCCTCCATCATGGCTTCTGGCAGTATGGGTGTATAAGTTTAAACAACCAGATTACCCCCACAGAATCAGCTGACCCTGCTATGGCACCCGAGTTTTTTCCTACCTGGGTCGATGCTCCTCTGTCCTCTGGTGAACTGCCTGGAAACCTCTTAGGCTGGATGAGTCTGCTGGATGTCTGGCTGGAGCTTTTTCTCTCAATCCGCTCTTCTCTACTCTCTCATCCATGCCGGCGTGGCTTCCTTGAGCTCAGTGTTCTTCTTACCGCAACCTAAGTAGGCACTTTCCTGGGCTGGGAATCTGCCTCCCTCAGTCTCTCCATGGGTTTTGTCACTCTTGGCTCCAAACCTGCTGTGATGGGTCCCTCCTGCTGAACTGCCTTCAGCAGGAGACATGTTTTCTGCAGTTCCATGGATTTTGGAGCCGTAAAATTTGTTGTTTTATGTGAATTTAAGGTGGCTGTGCTGGAGCTGCTGATCCTTGCTGCTTCTACGCCGCCATCTTGGCTCCTTCCCCCTCCAATGGCTTTTAAAACATCTCTAATTAAATTTTTAGTAGACATCTTAAACTCAACATGTCCAATACCAAACTTATCTTCCCCTCTGCATCCTCTTTATTATTATAAAAGATAACACCTGAGGTGGAGCCAAGTTAGAGGAATAAAAGCAGGAATTTTTTGAGCTCCTCAGTGAATTCCTTCAATCACCTCTAAAATGTGATTATTCTTTTGTTCCTTGTTCTAAATATTGTGTCCACTGTAGTGAAAACTGTGTGGCCATTCTTATGTTAAGCTGTTATGGACACAATATTGTGACTTCCTGTGATGTTATAAATATTGTATTGTGACATATTGTGAATTTTTGCCTTGATTTGCAATGGAATAAACAGAGGGTTCACTATTACTCGGTAATCCTAACCTTAAAAGGTGTTCACAGCAGCATGGAATCTGCTGGTGCATGGTGTTACACACATACAGACACACATGCTCACATAGAACTTGTGATTCATTTATGCAAACTGTCTACATACCTATATGTGAAGCTGATACCTGTCAATACTGAGATGTATATAACTATCATGACATTTTAAAAGGATATACATAAATAGCGGATGTGGGTATAAATGAACAAATCTGATGATAAAAAAAAACCTTAACAAGGGGTACAAAGGGAATGTAATGGGAGAAAAAGAAAGGAGGAAGTCAGAAAAGGGTAAATTATTCCACACAGTGGTAGAGAGAAAGAAGGGAGGGTGTTAAACATCATATGAACTTTATTCTTGTTGGTTCTGGTTCAAGGAGGGATCAACCTCTTCAGGTAAGTAAGAAACAAAAACTCATTATAGGAGAGGGAAAGAATGGAGGGAGAGTAGCACTGTATGAAATTTACTCTCATTGGTTTGGGTTAAAGGAGAGAATAACATACTCAGTTAAGTATAAAAATGCCTTGTGTCCCACAGGCAGTAGGAGGGTTAAGGGTGAAAAAAAAGGTGGATGGTTAAAAGGGAGGAAAATAGTAGAAATTGAAAACAGTAAGTAAAGGGAGGGAGATGGATAGGGAGGCAATACTGAGGGAGGTGGCAGTCAAAAGAAAAACTCTTAAGGAGGGGAAGGGAGAAAGAAGAAATAAAAACATAAGCAGAGAAGGTAATAGGATAGAGGGAAAGACATGGAGAGTGATCATAACTGTGAATGTGAATGGGATGAACTCTCCCATAAAATGGAAGTGGATAGCAAAATGGATTAAAAATAATAATACTCCAATATGCTGTCTACAAGAAACACATTTGAAACAATGGGACAGGCACAGGGTAAGGGTAAAAGGCTGGAGTAGAATATATTATTCTTCAGCTAAAGTAAAAAGAAGCAGAGGAAGCAATCCTTATCTCAGATAAAGCAAAAGGAAAAGTGGATCTAATTAAAAGAGATAAAGATGGAAACTATATCCTGCTAAAAGGCACCATTGAAAATGAAGCAATATCATTACTTAATATAGATGCAACAAGTGGTATAATATCCAAATTCCTAGAGGAGAAGTTAAGGGAATTAAAGGAAGAAATAGGCAGCAAAACTATACTAGTGGGGGATCTCAATCTCCCATTCTCTGAACTTTATAAATCTAAACTAAAAAAAACAAGAAAGAAGTTAATTAGTGGAAAACTGAAAGGAGATAAAAGGTATATGCCTTCTTCTTAGTGGTACATGGCACATATACAAAAATTAAGCATGTACAAGGGAATAAATACCTCACAATTCAGTGAAGAAAAGCAGAAATATTAAATGTATCATTCTCAGATCATGATGGAATAAAAATTTTATGCAATAAAGTGCCATGGAAAAATAGACTAAAAACTAATTGGAAATTAAATAATTTAATCCTAAAGAATGAGTGGGTCAAACAAGAAATTATAAAAACAATTAGCAACTTCATTCAAGAGCTTAACAATAATGAGACAACATACCAGAATTTGTGGGAGTCAGCAAAAGCAGTTTGTAGGGGAGGTCTTATATGTCTGAATGCATACATGAATAAAATAGAGAAAATGGAGGTCTATAAATTGAGCATGCAACTGAAAAAGTTAGAAAAAGAACAAATTGAAAATCTCCAACTAAATTATAAATAAAGAATACCAAAGGAGAGATTAACAAAATTGAAATTAGGCATCTACTGAATTAATAAATAAAATTAGGAGCTGGTTTTATGAAAAAAAATTAAAATTGATAGACCTTTAGTCAATATGATAAAAAGAATGAAGAAAATGAATTTATGAGTATCAAAAATGAAAAGTGTAATTCTATTTCCAATGAAGAGAAAATTAAAATGAAAAATTAGAAATTATTTTGCCCAACTGTATGCACATAAATTTGACAATCTTAGTGAAATTGATGAATATTTACAAAAGTATAATGAACCCAGATTAACTGTAGTCATAAATTACTTATATAACCCCATCTGAAAAAAAATAAACTGAACAAGCCATCAATGAACTCCCTAGAGAAAAAAATCTCCAGGGTCAGATGGATTTACTAGCAAATTCTGTCAAACATTTAAAGAATAATTGTTTCCAATATTTTACAAACTATTTCAGAAAATTGGTGAGGTTCTACCGATTTTTTATGGCAGAAATATGGTGCTGATACCTAAATTGGGAAGAGACAAAACAGAGAAAGACAATGAGAGAACAATTTCCCTCATGAATACAGATGTAAAAATTTTAAGTAAAATGTTAGCAAAATGTCTACAGCAACTCATCACAAGAATAATACACTTTGATCGGGTAGAATTTATTCCACAAATGCCTGGATCATTCAATATTAGGAAAACTAATAAATACTAATAAACTGATCACATCAACAACTAAACTAGCAGAAACCATGATTATCTCAATAGATCTAGAAAATGTTTTTGACAAAATACAATACCTATTCCTGTTAAAAACACTAGAAATTATAGGAATACATGGAGTCTTCCTTAAAATAATAAGCAGCATCTACCTATAAGCATCAGCAAGTATTTTATATAATGGGGATAAACTAGAAGCATTTCCAATAAGATCTGGGGTGAAAAAAGGATTTTCTCTATCACCCCTCTAATTCAGTTTGATACTAGAAATGTTATTAGTAGAAATAAGAGAAGAAAAAAATTGAAGGAATCAAATTAGGCAAAGAAGATACTAAGCTATCACTCTTTGCAGATGATATGATGATATACTTAGAGAATCCTAGAAAATCAAGTAAAAACTACTTGAGATAATAAATAAATTTCACAAATTTGCAGGATATAAAATAAACCCACATAAAATCCTCAGCATTCCTAAATATCTCTAACATAATCCAATAGAAAGAGAAATTCCATTTAAACTTACTGTAGACATTATAAAATATTTGGGAATCTACCTGCCAAAATAAACCCAGGACATATATGAACACAATTACAAAATACTTTCACACAAATAAAGAAAGATCTAAATAAATGGATAAAACAGCAATTGCATGTGGCTGGGCCAGGCTAAAATGATAAAAATGACAATTTTACCTAAAATTAAATTACATATTTAGTGCCCTACCAATCAATCTGCCAAAAAATAATTTTAGAGAGCTCAAAAAATAGTAACAAAATTCATTTGGAAGAAAAAAAGTTCAGGAATATCAAGGGAATTAACGAAAAGAAATGCTAGGATAGGTGACCCAGCCATACCAGATTTTAAACTGTATTATAAAGCAGCAGTCATCAAAACAACTTGGTACTTGCTAAGATATAAAGTAGTGGGAAAAATGGAATAGATTGGGTACAAGAGATTCAGCAGTCAATGACTATAGCAATCTACTGTTTGATAAACCCAAAGACTCCAGTTTTGGGGATAAGAACTCCCTATTTGACAAAAAACTGCTGGGAAAACGAATATAGTTTGGCAGAAATTTGGCATAGACCAATATCTAATACCACATACCAAAATCAAGGGGAAATGGGTGCACAATCAATATATAAAGTATGATACAGTAAGTAATCTGGGAAACTTTAAATTCTTGTCACCCACCCCCTCTGGAAGAACAAGCAACTTGATACAGGCTGTTCATGTGTAATTACTCAAAACATCTCCACAGCAGACATAATGTGAGGGACTGATTATATGTCCCCTTTTCCTATCCTGCCCCCCTTGTTCTATTCATTACCCTCCCCCTGTCCCTTTATAAAAGTGTGTACTTCCAGCAACCCTACCCCCTACCCTGACCTCCCCTCTGTCATCCCACCACTCATCCCCATTGCACCTACTCTCTTGTGTCATATATGGTATACATGTTTTCCTAAATTGGTATAGATCTTTCTATCATGATAGTTTTGAGTGTGTGTATGTGCGTGTGTGTGTGCGTGCGCAAATCGGTGTTGTTAACTAGTGGAGAGAACGGTAGTCTTGAGAGTCATGAAGACAAAATTTGAATCACACCTCACTCACATATGAACTCTACAACCATTGCTCATTTGCAAAATGTGGATAGTAATAGCAGTTATATTATGGAGTTATCAAAAGTATCAATTGAGATAATATATGAAAAGCACATTATATGTCTTAAAGCTCTAAAGGGTTATATACAGTTGAACTATTATTAGTAGTAAAGTAATAACATGAGAATAATTTGGCAGCCTGCAGATCACTATATGTTGATAACTACTCAATAAAGCATGAAAATGTAAACAGAAATCTCCTAAATGCTAATTTCCTTTTTATTTCCCCATTTTAAGTGTATATTTCACTAATCATATTCAAAATTAGCACACAGCACTTACACTGTTTGGAAAGGGCAGAAGAAGAAATTAATCCAGTTATTAAATATCTCATCCTAGGATGATAGGATCACAGTACCATAGACTAAGAACTAGAAGGGATTTTTAGAAATCATTTGACTCAATCCCCTCAGTAACCAAGGGATTAATTTTAGCATTATTCAGAGGTTTTTGTTTATGTATTCTTTAAACAAGGTAAATATATTATGAAAATAATGCCTTAAAAAAGATCTTTACCTTATATCTAAGGATCTGAGACCAAGTGAAAGTAGACAAAGGATAATGAGGACTTAAATAAGGTGTGGCCACTTTGAATGGGAGATGAGGGGTATGTGTAAAAGAAACATGGAAAATAGAAGCCATGTTTTTCTAGTGTCTAAGAATTTTCTACAGATAAAAAGGAACCACATTTTTCCAATATATGAAAGGGCATTTCCAGGATTAAGGCTAACTCTACAACAAACCTATGTTTACAAATGTTATTTCACTGCTCTTCCTTGGTTCACACCAGACTTATATGAAGAAAAATTTGATGAGACCTAACCTATTAATCTTTCATCAATAACTCAATAATTTCACACTATATGAGGTGCTTACCATCACAGATTAATCTTATACACACCAGGGCAGATGTTTCAAATTTCTACACTTGACCATATGCAAATTGCTATGTAAACCTTAAAATGCAACATGTATTTAAAAAGATGTATACATTTCAATTACTAGCAGCAGTAGCTGCAACAGTGGCAGCAAGAGCAAAAGCAGCAGTAGTAACAGCAACAGCAGTAGTGATAGCCATAGCAGGAGCAGTACCAGTAAAAGTGGTAGTAGTATTATACATAATAACCTGGGTATAATTAGCAGTCTATGGATCTCAAACTCCATAAATCAAGTAAATATGTGTCACTCTGTGAATCTGCAACCTTCTTATGAATACTTCCTCCAACTACATAAAATGCAACACATTCAAATTTACCTTTTCTGTGTTTATGCCATGTCAAAAATCTGGCCAAAAAGGATTCATTCAATGGTTCCTTGACACTAGAGGAGTCTTATATATTTGGAGACAGATGAAATGCAGTTTGTTCATTTTTTCCCCCAACTTAAAGGACAAAGTGAGGAATTATGAGTGGAGGAAGCTGAGTGGGATAGAAGAAAACCTGCAACTTTTGAGTTCCATGGACAGAAGAAGATAATAAGGGTGCTAGCATTTACCAGGTTGTAAGTGAAGGTTGTTGCTATCCTAAACTGAACATAATAATGAGCAGCTGAAAACACTAACTCACTTACAGAGTGATCTAGTTGTCCTAACTGTGCCTGTCTTCCCACTACTGACACTTGGTGAATTTATCCACTTCATGCTTTTTCCTCTTTACTACCTCATTGCTACCTGGCAACTGATGTTCTTTAGTCTTGAAAGTTTCCTCCTTTCTTTAAAACTTCATTATTTTCTGTACATTGTATTTACTTTCATAATGAATTTTGTCAAGAGATGAAGCTAAGATGATTTCTACTGCATTCTGAGCAAATGTTTGCAACAAAACAATGAAAATGGTTGGGGACTGAGGAGGAAGGTAAAACAGGAAGACTAATAAACCTAAACGTATCTGAAAACCTATATCAAACTCATGCAGATAACACAGAAGTCATTTAACCTCCAAAGGCCTCTGATATCATTCTGAGACTTCTCCACTAACTGAACCACAGAGTGAGATTTGCTCTGGTGAACGGTGGAAATAGACTTTTAACGTATTGGCAAAATGCACATGGAAGTCATAGTTTTGGTTCAACCAGACATACATTTATTGCAAAACTACTATATACTTGAATCTGGAGATATAAAGACAAAATGAAGTGACCCAGTTAAAGGCTTTGAGGAGTTCACATTTTATGGCAGTATATAAGGTACATTCAGCTAATTAACTCAGGTGATTTGGGAAAAGAGAAAACACCAACAACTTGAATAATCAGGAAAGACTTTACAACAAATTTGAAAACCAAATAAGATAAAAAAAATATGAGAAGGAGATATGAGAAAGATCATTCTAGGCATCACTTTTTCCAGTGCAATTATTATGATTTATTCCAGTGCTACATTCAACGAGGCTGAGTTCTTGTTCAGTCATTTTGCAATCTACTTTAACAACAAAATAAGACATGAGGAGAAATATTAAGGAACAATAAGGTTAGAAAAGTTATTAACTGTTGGATAATTTGTTTCCTGAATCATACATGATAGTAGGACTCTCTATTATCATAAGCTGGCAAAGATTAATAAAGGAGCCAGCAAGAATTGGGTTCTGTCCTTTAACCTGCCACTAAGTAGACTATGAAACTGACTAAGTCACTTTCTCTGTCTTCAGATCTCTCATCTTAGAAAATTAATGGATTCGGATTCAGGTACCTTCTAGCTAGCACTAAAAGTCTATGATAAGCCTCATAATTTCTTCCTATTTCTTCTTCAAAGCTTTCTATAACAAAAAGGATGTCTTAAAGTATCTATTGAAAATAAAAAGAAGTATTAGCATTTGATCTGCCATACACCGGCAAGACCATGGGGTCTTTCCATCTAATTTTCAGCTGAAACTTTTTTAGGTGAATTGTGTCACTCACTGGAATGTGAGCTCTTTGAAAGCAGTTGTCTTCATTTTCTTTTGTCCCTCATCAAAAACCACAATATTCCACACAAAATAAATACTTAATAAAAATTTCATTCACTTTTTCCAATGACTTTATATGTGTTCAAATTAATTTTTTCCTTTAATTTCTCTAAAAAGTAATCACTCAAACAATTTAAGTTTTTATTATTTGGGTTAGTTACTGAAAAACCTTCACTTAAAAATAACAAAAACAAAACAAGAAAGAATGAAGGAAAAAAACTACTTATCCATTGCATTGTATACAGAGTTTCATTTATGAGACATAGTTTTAATTATAAGATATGAGAAAAATAAGCTTTTGCCAAGAGGGGTTTATGCTTTAAAGGCCCCACCTAGAGTCCTAAGACAATTCAAGACATACAATTAATTAAAGGAGACTGTAAAGCAGTCAAAAATAGCTTAAGGGTTTTTTTTAATGTTCAAAGGAAAATTCACCTCTAAGTTGAAAGTAATTTTGGAATATTTCAACCCATAAGGACCATTTTCCCATAAATCTGAATGAATAATAAAAGAAAACTATAAAGAAAATGTTCTTGCTACTATAATTAAGGAATTAATAGCTACAACTGTGTGTTTGTAATGACATCTCATGTCTGTGCTGTGGTTCATTCATTTGCATTTGCAAAAGAACATCAAATTAGGTAAGAATGTGAAATTATAATCAAAAGTCGTAAAACACAATTTCTGTTTTCCACCCTCTCTTAGGGAACAGACAGCTTTTCTGTGATCAGCCAATTATTTTGACAAAACTGTTGCAATACCTCTGGGAGGTAGCTGACTTGTTTGATACCCCATGAGACAAAAAATGGCTTTCAAAAATCACTTATTTTAAAGACTGCCATGGGGATTTTTTTTAAGTCTTGCTAATTAGTAAGAGAAAAGAAGAAACCTCAGGGGCATTTTTGAATGGCATTTCTTTCTTGGCATTCATAGAAAAGGTGTTACTTTATGTTGATCTAAGGTTGGGGAATTTTTTAAAAAGTCAAACTTTATTTGGTCTTTAAATCAGTATCTGGCTATTTCATGGAGAATGGTTTATAGTTTTTAATCAATATCACAAAACACATTTCCTAAATAAAAATGCCAGTCATATGTTTCAATCACTTTTTCTAAATGAGAAACCATGTGTAATGGGAATCTGAAGCTCTTTCCTGCCCCTATACCCTTTGCTTAAGTGGCTTGAGTGGCTCTAAGAATGTTCCCTGATTTGAAAGTATTCTCTGGCCCCTAATAGGCTGAATGTGGTTACACAGTACCTGTATCTTGAGGCTTGTTTTTTGGGAATGGCCACACCTTGTTACTTTGTAATTGGACAGTGGGTCAAGAGGGCTGTGGCATTCTCTTACCCAGGAGAAGGCTATATATGTATGCCCTGATGTGAGGTTTCCTTTGCAGCTCACTTTGAGAAGTGTGATTTAGCCAGATGAATCTCTGGGAAGCTGTTGAGCCCCCCAGCTTTGAAAAACCCAGATGTTGATGCTTCCCTCCCTGGTAACTTGAATAGGTAATGGATGTGATGGTCAGATGTTTGGAAGCCCATCTACTGATCTTTTTCTTGGTCTGCTTGTAACTTGTGTTTGTAACTTGTGCTTGTAACTTTGGATTGTATTCTCTGGAGTTCAGGGTGCTGACTTTTTCCCCGGAACTAGGTAAATGATATGTTTGTTTGATTAAAGAAAGATTGTTAACCCATTTTGAGTTGCTTTCCTTTAGTAAAGCAGATCTAAGAACCTGTGCTAGTAGCTACCCTGGGTATGCTAGCGTGCTTGCTGATATACCACGTCAGCAACAAACTGGCACAAGTCATATAGATAGGTGGCAGTATCTTTATATGTAAGTTGGGTTAACTTTGTTCATATCTGCTTTGGTCATACTGAGAACTATTTTCCTAATGAGAACCTGCTAACTGACTATCAGTTTGTAATTCCTACTCAGATTCAGAAAGAGATGACTTCTATGTTGTAAATTTACTACATCATAAATTTCCTAAGGATATCAATGGAATCTTACTCACAAATATAGAGTCACATAATTTTCACATCCTTTATAAATATTAAATCAATTCTTTTTTTGGATTGACTTGTTTATTTACTTTTAGTTTACAAATACAGTTCCACAATCCCTTGAGTTTCAAATTTTCTCCCCTCCCTTTCCCTCCCTCCCATAGTGACATGCAGTCATGTATAGGATCTGCAAATACTTTCATATTGTACAATTGTCTGGTTGTATAGAAGAGTTGCAAGCAATGGGGAAAAAAGAAACAAAACCAAATATGAAAAAGAATGATAGCGTGTATTACTTCAGTCTTGATTTAAACTCTGGTCTTTCTAGATCTTTCCCTGAATGAAGACACCTCCTTCCATGCTGAGACTTGTAGAGTTGTCTTATAGCTGTGCGTTATTGAGAAAAGTCCAGTTTATGAAGGCTGGTTGTCACACATACGATGTCTCTGTGATTGTGTACAAATTTTTCCTGGTTCTGCTCTTCTCACATATGGATGCTTTTCCCACTTCTATGATCTCTTTAGGATGCAACCTAAAAAGTAGTACTACTAGGTCAAAAGATATGCAATTATTTATAGCCCTTTGGGCATAGTTCCAGATTGCTCTTCAGAATGGTTGTATCAGTTCACAGCTCCACCAACGATGCATTAGTGGTCCAATTTTTCCACATCCTCTCCATCAATTGTCATTTTCCTATTTTGTCATCTTAGCCAATCTGACTGGTGAGATGTGGTACTTCAAAGTTGTTTTCACTTTCATTTCTTGAATCAAAAGTGATTTAGAACATTTTCCATATGCTTAAAGATATCTTTAATTTCTACCTCTGAAAATTGCCTGTTCATATCCTTTAACCATTTATTAAATGGGAAATGACTTCTATTCTTATAAATTTTACTTAAATCCCTCTATATCTTAGAAATGAGGCCTTTATCAGAGACACTGGTTGAAATATTCTTTCCCAATTTCCCACTTCTCTCTTAATCTTGGTTACATTGGCTTTGTTTGTACAGAAACTTTTCAATTTAATGTAATTATCCATTTTGTATTTTTTATAATGCTCTCCAACTCTTCTTTGGTCATACAGAATTCCCTACTCCATAATTCAGACAAGTAATCTATTCCTTGCTTCTGCAGATTATTTACAGTATCAGCCTTTATAACTAGATCATTCACCCATTCAGACTTGACTTTGGTGTACGGCATTAGATGATGGTGTATGCCCAGTTTACGTCATACTATATTCCAATTTTCCCAGCAGTTTTTGTCAAATACACTGTTCTTATACCAGAAACGGGAGTCTTTGAGCTTGTCAAAAAGTGTCTATTTCCTCCTTAAGAATTTTCCTCTTGGGGGATTTCAGGGGCAGAGCCAAGATGGCAGCATAGAAGCAGCAAGGCTCAGCAGCTCCCACACGACCACCCTAAACACCCATAAAATATGACCCCAGACAAAGTCTAGGATGTTCAGACTCACAAAAATACAGAAAACACATCTCTTGCTGAAGGCAGCTTGGCAGCAGGGGCTCAGCGCGGCGGGCCAGGAGCCGAGGCCGGCCCAGCTTGAAGCCGAGACTCTGGCAAAGTTGGGGGTGGTGGGAAGGAGCCAAGCTGAGCCGAGCCGAGCCATGCAGCAGCCAGTCCTCAGGAGAGAAGATCTACAGCCTCCAGCAAATCCACATCTACCAAGGCATGAAAAACAGGGATTGTAGAGGTACAGCTTGGCAGGAGGGGTTCATCCAGCAGGCCGGCAGGCCGGGAGCTGAGAACAGCACAGCCCAAAACCGAAACGCAGCCAGGCCAGGCCCCAGGGTGGCAAGGAGGAGCCAAGCCTCCCAAGCCACAGCATGAGTCTACTTCAGAGAAGATCTACTACACCTGAGAGGATCTTCATATCCAGCCAACCAGGATCAGAGATGGTCAGTGAAAATGAAACTTTGAAACTTAATTTGGGGGAGGGAAAGCAGTTCGGCCTATCTTCCCCTGGAGCAAGGAAGCAGTGGGGGAAGGGAACTGTTGTACCCCATGGCAGCCACCACTGGGGTGCTTCAGAGCCCTGTGGCATGTGGACTCCACAGAGGGGCTGAATCGATTGATCACGGCCAAGTGCTCTTGAGTTGAGTGGTCTGGATCCAGATTGTGGTCTTCGGTGGTGGTCCTGGAGTGTGTTTTCAGCAAGCCAGAGCTGGGGGGACTTGCAACACCCCCCTAATACCTCCAGCAGCTGGGAAAACCCCAGCGATATGGAACAGAGCTTCCCCCCCACCCCCGGAAGCAGAGATTCACAGAGGTAAAAAAAAATTAATTGACTGGCCAACATGAGGAAAAGGAAGCAAAATAAGAACAGCAAAAAAACTCTAGAATCCTTTTTTCTGGACAAAAAGGGTCAAAGCATGGAAAGGGAGAAAGACAACACAGTCAGAATTCCCACAGCAAATGCTGCCAAGACACATGAAGAATGCCTAGCAGCTATAGATAAGCTGAAAAAAGTCTTTGAAAAACAAATAAGAGAAGTGGAGGAAAAATTGGGAAGAGAAATGAGAATGATGTGAGAAAATCATGAAAAGAGAGTCAACAACCTGACTGAAGAAAACAACACTTTAAAAAATAGATTAACTCAAATGGCAAAAGAGGCCCAGAAAGCCAATGAGGAGAAGAATGCCTTAAAAAGTCGAACTTCTCAGATGGAAAAAGAATCTCAAAAGCATTCTGAAGTGAATAATTCCTTCAGAAATAGAGTGGAGCAAGTAGAAGCTAAGGACTTTATGAGAATCCAAGATACTATTAAACAGTTACAAAGAAAGCAGTGTGAAATATCTCATTGAAAAAACCACTGAGCTGGAAAATAGATCCAGGAGAGACATTTTGAAAATTATTTGTCTACCTGAAACCAAAAGAACTTGGAAAGCATCCTTCAAGAAATCCTCAAAGAAAATTGCCCCGATATTTTAGAATCAAAGGGCAAAATAGAACTTAAAAGAATTCAGCCAACACCTCTTCAAAAATATCCTCAAAAGAAAACTCCTAGAAATGTTATTGCCAGTTTCTAGAACACCTAGTTAAAGGAGAAAATATTACAGGCTTCCAAGAGAAAACCATTTGAATACTGTGGAAGCACTATCAGGATAACAAAGGATCTGGCAGCTTCTACACTGAGGGGTCAAAGGGCCTGGAATATGATATTTCGAAGATTAAGGGGGCTGGAATTAAAACCAAGAATCAAATTACCCATCAAAATTGAGCATATTATTCCAGGGGAAAATATGGTCATTCAATGAGGTGGAGGACTTTCAGGCATTCTTCCTGAAAAAACCAGAACTGAACAGAAAATTTGACAATCAAACACAAGAAGCATGAGAAGGTAAACATGGGAAAGAAACCATAAGGAACTTATCAAATTTGAATTATTTACATGCCAATATGGAAAAAATGATAATAGTAACTTAGGAAACTGTTCTGAGTATGAGGATAGGGGAGGGGAATACAATGTATATATAAGTATACTTACACATATGTCTAAATAGGAGCCTATATATACATACAAATACATATCTGAGCATGAGTGTATATGTGTATATAGAAGGTGTATGATGAATTGAATACAAAGGGATGATACTTTAAAAGGCGAAATTCTGAGGCAGGAGAGGACTAGAATGAGAGGAGACAGGAAAAGACAAAATGGGGTTAATTATCCCATAGAGAAGAGGCAAGGGATAACTGTTTTGACTTCATTTTCAATTACTCTCATTGAATTTGGCTTAGGAAAGAAATGCAATAAATGCTAAACTGGGCATCATGCCACACAGGAGAGTAGGAGGCATGGGGATGAGAGGGGTGATGGTGGAGCAGAGCACAGGGTCTGGGGGAGGGATGCTGGAAGCACACACTTCATGAGAGGGACAGGGACAGGATAGAGAACAGAACAAGGGGGAGAGAAATAGGAAGGAGGGACATGTGATCACTGTCACAATATATCCACTATGAAGATGTCCTGTATAATTACACATCCACGGCCTGTATTGAATTGCTTGTCCTTCCAGTGGGGGTGGGTGACAAGGGAGGAATTGAAAGAATCTAGAATTTAAAGCTCTGCAATACCTGCAACTAGGAATTAAGGTATACAGGGACTAAGGTAGGGAGACCCTCCCTGCCCTACTAGAAAGTAAGAGAGCAGATCAGGGGAGGGGCTTTACAATGGGATCACTCTTTTGGTGTTGGGGTAGGGGAAAGACTAGGAGAAAATTTGTAATTCAAAAATCTCATGAAAATGAATGATGTAAACAAGAAAACAAATTTTAAAAATTTAATTAAAAAAAGCAAAAAAAAAAAAAGAATTTTCCTCTTGACCACCACCTCCCTCAGTCTTCCCTCCCTGTCTTCCCCCCTCTTTACTACTCTTTCCCCTTCCTTCTCTTCCCTCCCTACTGAGGACTCTTCCCTTCTTACACCCCTCCCCCCTTATCCCTCCTACTGCCTGTATGGCAAAATAAATTTTTATTCTTTACAGAGTATGTTATTCCCTCGTTCAACCCAAACCAATGCTAGTACATTTCATATATTGCTCCTCTCCCTCCCTCTTTTCCCTCTATTGTTATTAATTTTTGCATCTTTTCATGTTAGAATCTAAACTTAGCCATTTGTTTTAATCCCTCTTTAAATCATAACCAATGAAAATAACAATTGTATGATGCTTATCTCCTTCCCACCCCTCCACTTTAGTATGTTTTTATGCCTCTTCTTGTGGCACAATTTACCATCTTCTACCTCCTCTACTTTTCCTTTTCTCCCATTACAATCCTTTTCTTCCCCTTAATAGGTTTTTTTTAAAATCTTCAGATTCGTCCAGTTATACCCACATCCTCTTTCTGTGTACATCACTTTTAAGTGTCACACTACTTATACAAATTTCAGTATTGACAGGTATTTGCTTCTCATAAAGGAATGTAAACAGTTTGCTCTTATTGAGTCCCAAGTTATGTGCATGTGTGAGCATCTGTGTATGTATATGTACGTGTGAGTGTCTGTTTTCCTTTTACCGTTTTATGTCTTTCTTGGATCTTGTAAGTGGAGATTGAATTTTCCATTGAGCTCAGGCTTTTTCATAAGGAAAGTGTGAAAGTCCTTTATTTCATTAAATGACCATCTCCTTGTCTGAAAGAATATGCTCAGTCTTGCCGGGTAGTTGATCCTTGGTTGCAGTCCTAGCTCTTTTGCTTTACAAAATGTAGCATACCATTTCCTCCAATCTTTTAATGTAGCAGCTGCCAAATCCTGTGTAATCCTGACTGCAGTTCCCCGATATTTGAACTGTTTCTTTTTGGCTGTGTTCAGTATTTTCTCCTTGACTTTGTAGCTCTGGAGTTTGGCTACTGTATTTCTTAGAGTTTTCAATTTGGGATCTCTTTCAGGAGGAGATTGGTGAATTCTTTCAATAACCATTTCTCCTTCTGAATCTAGGACCACAGGACAGTTTTCTTTGACAGTCTCTTGGAGGATGTTGTCCAGGCTGTTTTTTTCATTATGGCTTTCTGGAAGGCTGATAATTCTTAGGTTATCTCTTCTGGATCTGTTTTCCAGGTCAGTTGTTTTTTAAGTGAGATATTTTGCACTTTCTTCTAATTTTTCAATCTTTATATTTTGTTTCACTGACTCTTGCTGCATTATAAAGTCCTTAGCTTCAATTTGTCTGATTCTAATTTTTAGTGAATTATTTTCCTCAATTAGTTTTTGTAGTTTCTTTTCCATATGTTCATTTTTCATTTTTAGGGAAGCATTTTCTCTGGTTACATTTTGGACCTCCTGTCCTAGTTCTCCAGTTTTACTTTTTAAAGATTTGTTTTCTTCAGTGAAATATTTTTCCAACTTGGTCACTGTGGATTTCAATTTATCTCCTACCTCTCTAATTTCATTTTAAAAATCGTTTTTGATATCCTCCCATAAGGCTCTTTCAGCTTGAGAACAATTCACATTTCTTTCTGTGTGAGTATAGAGTCCATGTTGCCTTCTGAATTTGTTTGTTCTTGCTCACTGTAAAACAATTTGATGATCCTAGCCTTTGCAGTTTCCTTCTTCCCCATTGTAAACACCCGTGTCCTGGATTTTTAGAGTGGATATCCACTTCTGGGGTGCCAGGGTGTTGAGTTTCTCAGTCTGGGAGGTGGGGGTTTGGTAGCTGTATGCTCTGAGTGTGTAGCCTGAGGCCAAGACCAAGACTCTCAAAGATTCCCCTGAGTCACCCTGAGAACTTACAGAGTAACCTATGGGGTAGGGGTGGTCTGGCTCCTTCAGGTTTCTGAATCTGCCTCTCTGAGTTACAGCTCAGGCAGTCTCAAAGCAGGCTACTGCTGAAAGCCAGAGGCAGGGCAGAGCTGCTGAATAGCCTGGTAGTACTAAAGACCACCTAGGGTTTTCTTGTTAGGGCTTGCTGGTTCCACATTCCTGGGCTTAGACTCTGTACTGTCTTCTTTCCCCTTTCTTCATCCACACCCAAACCTGAACCTGTTTCCACTAATTAAAGATTTTACTCAGAGTGGGGCACTTAACTCCAGACTTTTCTGGGTCAGGGGATGGGGGGGGGATCAGAGCAACTAAACTTTATCCCTCCCTCTTGGCTTCTGGAAGTATGGATGTATAATTTTAAACATCCAGGTTGCCCAAGGAAAAGCTGCTGACCCTGCTGTGGGCCCCAAGTTTTTTCCTACCCAGTCTGATGATCCTCTGTCCTGTGGTGAGATGGTTCCAAACCTCTCAGGCTGGGTGAGTCTGCTGGCTGGCTGCGGCTTCTTCTTGGTCTGCTGTACTATGCTCTTGGCTCCACACTGGTGAGGCTCTCCTGTGCTCCTCATTCTCCTTACCCATACCTGAGTAGGCATTTACCTAGGCTGGGAATCTGACACACTCACTCTCACAATGGGTTCTGTCACTCTTAAATTTGTTCAAATTAACTTTTTAGCCTTTAGTTACAGAACTGTTAGAACACCACAGAAAGGTTACTACTTCCTTTCTGCCATCTTAGGCCCGCCCCTCCATGATATTCTTGCTATATAAAAAATGAGAAGCAAAAAGGAAAAAAAAGAATGGCTCAGAAATTCTGCTTGACATAAAAAGTCAATGATGTTAGTTTTATTTGTGGTTTATCTAGTATGTATCTGGGAAAAATGAAAACCATCATTTCTTGGGATATTTCTCTTGCACTGAAGTGTCAATGAGGAAAATTACAAGGTTATCACTAAGAAAATAATCATAGTTCATGATCTAACATTTATTGTTTAAAGTACTGAGACTTTATGAATAACACAATACAATGTTTCAACTTAAACATATATTTAGTGAATGTTAGGATGGGATTAGAGGAGGATGGTAAATAGGTGCCAAAAATATGATTCAAAAGGATAAAACAAGATACAGAAGGTCTAATATATTACATAGAAGCTCTATTCTATCCATCCTGAATATTTTTTTGAGAAAAGTGTTCATAGGTTCTAGATATGGTGACCATAAGGGAAAAAACGTACTTGATTTTATACATATAAGTGATTGTATGTATGTATGCATGTTTATATAAGTATATATATATACATATGTACATATATATATATATATACATTTTCTTTTTAATAGTATTTTATTTTTCCTCTGTTACAAGACATTCTTTAGCATTCATTTTTACAAGATTTTGAGTTCCAAAATTTTCTCCTTCCATGACCACCCTTCTTCCTAGAATGGCAGGTAGTTCGATATAGGTTATACATGTGCTATCATGTAAAACACATTTCTATACTAGTTACAGTTGTTAAAGGGGAAAAAAGATCAAAAGAAAAAATAAAAAAGAATAAAGTGCACGGAAAAGTTTCCTGCTTTACATGAATTTGCATTATGCAAATTTGACTTTATGTAAGGAATTCTGAAAGAAATCAACATATTAACAAATCCCCACCTATGTTAAGCTTCACTTGACAGTATTTTACATTTTCTTTCTTTGCTCCTGCTCCTTGGTGTGAGACCTCCAACACCCCAACCCCATAAAAATAAACAAAAACAATAACAGCAACAACAACAACAACAACGACTTTATGAAAAAAACTATTCCAAGTGAAAGCAAAAGGACAGATACTGGAAGAGATAGGCACCACATCAAATTACTGGCTTGGCTTGAGACTTACATGTTCAAGAGAGAAGACCTTTACCTTTTTATACTCACCTGCCCATGTGTCACCCCATTTGTCTGTCTTCCATCCTTTTCCACTTATGTACCACATGTCTGTCCCCAGGCCCTAATATGGTTCCAGTTCTTTCCTATCTCTGTCTGTGCTGACCCATTTGTGTTCTGCCTTTTCCTTTTAGCCAGGTTCTTGAACTATGTATCAGTACCCTCCCTTCACTGGCACAGGTTCCCCATCCTCCTTCTTCCATCCCTTCCTCCCTCTCTTCCTGTAATGATAAGGGAATCTGAAGATCTTTGCTGCCCCTTAAAGGGTCTCACTGGGAGTCCAACAAGAGAAGCTTGCTTGGGGAGGTATTTTTTTCAGGAAGCCCCACCTTTTGTTATTTTGTAAATAGACACTGGGTCACAAAGGCTATGATATTCTCTGACACTGGAGAAGGCTGCATATACTTCCTGAGATAAGATTTTGCTTTGGGGATCACTTAGGGTAAGAGTTAGGTGATTTGGTCAGATGAGACTTTGGGCAGTTGTTGAGGCCCATGGCTTTGAAAACCTAGATACTTCTCTCTCTGGTAACTAACTGTATGTAGGTATGTGATGGTCAGAGAGCTAGGAGCCCTGTCTGTTGGTCTGTTGAATTGTGTTATTTTCTCTGTCTGTATTTTTGTCTGCCTGTAATTTCTGTTTGTATTTTCTGAAGTTCAGGGTGTTGACTTTTCCCCTGGCACTAAGCAAATTGTATGTGATATATATGTGTATGTGTATATGCATTTATATATACACATGTGTGTGTATACACACATGCATACATACATATAAAGTAGATCAAAGAAACTCTGCTAGCAGCCATCCTAGGTATGCTACAGTGCTTGCTATTACAGATGCATATAGAAATAAATGAATATTCATGAAATATTAACATATAATTTAGTGAATTACTTTTGAACCATTAATCAGCTGTGTATGAGTGTGTTCAGTCATTTTTCCAATGTGTTCCACTCTTCCTGAATCCATTTCAGATTTTCTTGGCAAAGATACTAGAGTATTTTGCCAATTACTTCTCCAGATCATTTTACAAATGAGGAACTGAGGCAAGTAGGGTTAAGTGACTTGCCCAGGGTCACACAGTATGTTTTCAGGCCAGATTTGAACTAGGGAAGATGAGGCTCCTGCCTTTAGATCTGGTATTCTCTCCTCTGTGCCACCTGGCTATCTATTAGTTAGCTCTCACCAAATTTTACTTTTCAAATCTTGCAAAGAAGATCTGGAGAAAGTAAAAGAATGAAATTTGAATCTTCCCGAAAAGATTAGAGATGAAAGGATTTTCATTATCACTACTATTATTTGGAAATGCTAGTTATAGCAATAAGATAAGAAAAAGAAATAGAGGGAATAAAAATAGGCAATGAAGAAACAAAATTATCATTCTTTTCAGATGACATTATGGTATACCTAGAAAACCCCAGAGAATTAACCAAAGAACCAATTAGAACAACAAACAATTCAGAAAAATGTCATGCTATAACAGAAGCCCATATAAATTAAGTGCAGTTTATACATTACTGAAAAATCCATAAGCAATAAATAAAAAGAGAAATTCCATATAAATTATCTGCAGACAATATAAAATACTTGGGAATGCATTTGCCAAGACAAACCGAGAAATAAAATGAACAAAATTACAGAATTCTTTTCACTCAAATAAAGATTGGAGAAATACTGATTGTTTGTGGGTAGAGCAAGCCAAGATAATAAAAATTATAATTCAACCTAAGTTGATTTATTGATTCAATGATATACCACTCAAACTACATAAATACTTTATAGAGATTTAAAAAATAATAGCAAAATTCATCTTGAAAAATGGTTTAAAGTATCAGGGGAATCATTGAATAAACAAAGTTCAGGAGTACACCTGAACAGTTCCAGATTTCTACCTATATTACAAAGAGGTACTCATTAAAACAATATGGTACTAGTTAAGAAAGAGTGGTGTATCAGTGTAATAGATTAGGTATACAATAATCATAGTAAATAATCACAGTAATCTAGTGTTTGATAAACTCAAATACCTGAGTTTTGGGGGTAAGAACTCACCTTTTGACAAAAAATTCTGGAAAAATTGGAAAGCAGTTTAGCATAAACTAAGCATAGATCAACATCGCACACTAAGAAAAAGTCAAAATGAATAGATGATTTAGATATAAAGAGTGATATTGAGCAAATTGGTGAGACAGGGAAAAATATACTTGCTGTCTCTATGGATAAGGGAAAAAGCATATGACTAAAAAAAGGGATATAGAGGATAGTGGAAAGTAAAATAGATAATTTTGATTATATGACATTAGAAAACTTTTGCACATGCAAAACTAATACAGGTAAAATTAAAAGGAAAACAGGAAACTGGGGCGAAAAGGTATGTAGCATTTTTCTAAAGGCCTCATTTCTCAAAAATATAAAGAACTGATTCAAATTTCCAAAAATGAGAGCCACTATCCATTTGATAAATGGTCAAAGGACATTAATAAGCACTTTTCAAAAGAAGAAATCAACGGTATAAATAGTCACATAAAAATATTCTAAACCACTAGTGATTAGAGAAGTACAAATTAAAACGACTCTGAGATATCATCTCACATCTATCAGATTGGATAACATGACAGAAAAGAAAAATGAAAATGCTGGAAGGGATGTATAAAAAGTGAGACATTAATGCAGTTTTGGGAGTTGTGAAGTAATATAACCATTCTGAAGAACAGTTTAAAACTATGCTTAAAGGGCTATCAAACTGTGCAAATCATTCTAACCAACAATACCAGCAATAGGTTTTATCTCAAAGAAATAAAAGAAAAGGGGAAAGGATCTATTTCTACAAAAATATTTATGGTAGTTCTTTTTATGGTGGGAAAAAATGGAAATTGAGAGGATGCTCATCAGTTTGGGACTGATGGGACAAATTGTGTTAATGCTTTCAAAAAACTTGGAAAGACTTAAATGTGTTCATGTAAAGTGAAGTGAGCAGAATCAGGAGAATATTGTACATTGTAACAGCAATATTGTAGGGATGATCAGTTGTGAAAGACCGAGCATCTCTGATCAAGACAATGATCCAAGAAAATTCCAGAGAATACGTAAAAAACAAACAAACAAACAAAAAAAACTACCTCTAGAGACAGAACAAATGAACTCTGAATGCAGGTTGAAGCATACAGTTTATCAAATTTTCTTTATATTTATTATTTGATTTTGTTTGTGTTTTCTTTTGCAACATTGCTAGTATGTAAATAAGTTTTGTCTGATTATCAATTAATATCCAATTGTTGCCTTCTCCAGGAGGTGGGTGACATAGGAATTAGGGAGAGTTGGGAATTCTATATTTAAAAAAACATGCAATTGGTAAAATATAAAGAAATAAAAATATATTTTTAAAAAGGAAAATCACATTCCTTCAATTTTTCATGTTTCTTCTTCTAATATTTCCCATTCTCTCTAGCTCTGCCCTTATTTATTTCCTTAGTTTTTCTCCCCTGAACTTTTACAACCTTCCTATTTTTTAGTTATATTTCCTTTTTTTCCAATTACATGTAAAGACAAGTTTTAGTTTTCATTTTACAAGATTTTGAGTTCCAAATTTTTCTCCCCCCTCTTCTCTTCCTTTATGTAAAGCCAAGCACAAGCAGCTTTCCAGATGACTGCAGCTGTGAACAGCTTTTCAAGGCTCTGATTACATAGTATAATGAGTTTTCTATTTATTCAGTAACAAACCATGGCAAAACATTCCCAAAAAAACAAAGTACACCATTCAGAATATTTTGACTTTACAACATCACTAAAATGGCCACATAGTTTTCACCAAAGTAGTCACATAGTTTTAAGCATAAATAACATTAATTTTGTAAGTCTTTTATTTAGTAAATCCTTAATTCAATCACCCTTAAGGAGGCAAGCCTCCTTAATTGACACAAAGTACAAAGGTCAAATTCCTCCACCCATGGCATGCAATCAAGTTACAATATCATCAGTCACTACTCAACACCCTCTTAAGGGCTACAAAGGCCATCCAGCCCTAGGTCACAAGTAAGTTACAATCTCATGAGTAAGCTTTAAATACCCAAGGAGAGGTCTTTTCATCTTGACTCAGGGTAGGCTCTCAGCTTCAATTGTTCCTCTTCCATGGCCCCAGCCCCACTGCCTGAATCTAATCAACTGCCACCTGAGTTCAAAGGCAGACAGCTGCCAGTTCTTTGTCTAGCTCTCACTTGCAGTTCCTGTTCCACATTCACAGTGTCCAGTTGAAGGGACAAAACACGCCCCTGTAGTGAGTAAGTTTGTTTTGCCCCTAAGATGACCTATCAAGGACCTGTGCTGTGTATCTTGGCTGCTATCTATCATGTCCCAGGAACTAGCCACTCCTGGCATGGTGGCATGCTTGAAGAAACTGGCTATTTCCCCAAGCATGCCATTAGTCAACTCATCTTGCAGCACTACACAGCCCTTCCTTGATGGTGGTGGGGGGACACAAAGAGCCAGGCGCCAAGCTTCCTGGTTGGAGTCGCTTTTGTTTAGCAAGTATATAACTCCCTATAGCCCCTTATCCACTTTGGAATCTCACGCATGGAGAGGATGCTCTGCCTGGGACTCTCCCAATTGGGACTAGAGGGCTGAACCCGGGATTCCCCAGCCTCTGAGGAACAAGTTGATGCTCCCACAAATTAGTGATGTTTTCTTTCTCTTTCTCTGCTTACCTTATAATTATCCCTATAGTTATATTTTTCCAGATTCTGTGCATATTAGGACTTTGCTTTCATTTTCTAAGGCTTCCTGTATTATTCTATGTGCATAAATAAAATTGATATTGTTTCCTGCTTGTGCAGTGCATGTGTGTCATTTGTGGGACTGAATCCGAACCAAAGTTGTATTAAAGACACCAGCCCACATCAAGTCATTCACAGTTTCTGTTTCTGAGAAGAGAAAACTTAACAGAGCCACAACAATATCTACACACATCAAGCTTAGCAGAATTACAACAATATTTACACACATTGTTGGCACTATCATCTCAATTTACTTTCTGCCTGTGAAATCAAAATAGACCCCAAAGAGACAAAGTACTGACACAACCAGTCATGTTCCTCTAGTTCCAGCTGGACCTTGGAAGTCCTAGGCAGCTTGGCTGGACCTGAGAATTCTTCAGCGACTCTGATTGGTTCTCATAAGCTCTCATCAGAAATTTTGGCTAGTACTCAGAAGAAGCTCCACTACCATAAGCTGCATTCTCAAAATCTAAGTCACTTTCTCCTGCCTGGGCCTCTCCTCCTCAGCCTCCATGTGGTTTGCTCTAAGAAGTTCTGACTCTCAAGCTTTTGTTTTTCTGTATATATGGTATATGCTCAGCCCCTTCCTGTTACATCAGCAAAAGGGGTTCATATCTTTTGTTTCTTAACAGAGGTTTGATCTAATTAACTTGAATTTATGTGCTAAGTACCTGTTAGCTTGCCAATATAAGGGGATCTTCAAATTCCATTACTATTACAGTTCATACAATGGTAAGCAATTTGATATAGGTTATATATATACATATATATATATTTATATATATATATATATATATATATTGCATATATATATATATATGCAATAATGCAGAACATATTTCCATATTAGTCATAGCTGTGAAAGAAGAAATAGACCAAAAAGGAGCATTTAAAATTAAAGTAAGTGAAACTACTATGTTTCAATCTGCATTCAGAGTCCAGTCATTCTTTATCTGATTGTGAATAGCATTTTTCTTCATGAATCCTTTGGAATTGTCTTGGGACACTGCATTGCTGAGAAGAACAAAGTCATTCATAGGTAATCAGGACACAATGTTGCTGATACCATATACAGTGTTTTTTCTGGTTCTGCTCATTTCATTTTGCAAAATATAAGTCTTTCCAGATTTTTTATGAAATCTGCTTATTCACAATTTCTTATTGCACAATAGTATTCCAATACAATCATATACCACAACTGTAAACCCAATCAGCAGTAGATTCCTGAGAGAATGCTACTATGAACAGCCTTTAAGATTTGGATTACACAGTATTAGTGTAATAAAAATTAATAAATTAGTGTAATAAAAATTAATAAACACACTGTTTATTCCATTACAAAATCAGATTCAGTACAATGTTCACAGTTTCAACAGTTCACACTATTATATACAATCTTCAGAACAAGGAAAGTCTCGATATTATATCTTATTACAGAAAGGAACAAGAAACGAGAAGAATCACCTGGTTTCTCTAAGGGAGAAACCAGCTTCACATTTTAAGATTCAATCAATCAATTAACAAAAGGAATGACCTAGTTTCCCTAAGAGGGATTCAATCAATCAATTAACAAAAGGAATGACCTAGTTTCCCTAAGAGGGAGTTGATTCAATCAACAATTCACAATATACTCATT
>CM053595.1:177388676-177416774 GCA_028646575.1 Pseudocheirus occidentalis
CTTAAGGCAATCCCTGGCACACACAGAAGTTCACCGGATTCAGCACACCTCAAACCCTTCAGGACTTCTCTTGCCTGGAGCTCAAGGATCAGCCAGGCCACCAACAAACAAAGTCCCATCCTGTTCATATCTTCAGTCAGCTTCACTGAGGAACCAAATCCAAAGTCTGTCTGTCTCTATAAAATTATTCCTTTTAATCACTGGCCTTCTCCCAAGTCAACAGCGGAATGTCTCAGCCAACAGCATTCTTCCACGTCAACAGGGGAATTCACACCTTTTCACCAATGGACAGAGTTCTATACTTAACCCTAAGTTACTAGGATCTACTTAACCCTAAGTATATGATCTACTTAGCCCTAAGTATCTGATCAAACAAATTGATTACCATTACACACAACTTGTTCAGCCATTTCCCAACTGATGGGTATCCCCTGAATTCCCAATAATTTGCCACCACAAAAAGAGCTACCACAAATATTTTTGCCTATGTAGTTCCTTTTCCCATTTTTATGATATCTTTTGGATACAGACCTAGAAGTGGTATTGGTGGAACAAGGGGTATACACAGTTTGGTTGCCCTTTGAGAATAGTTCCAAATTGCTCTCCTGCGTGGTTGGATGAATGCCATCAACAATTCATTAGCATCCCCATTTTCCCACATCCTCTCCAACATTTAGAATTTTCTATTTTTGTCATATTATTCAATCTGGTAAGTGTGAGGTGTTACCTCAGAGTTATGTCAATTTGCATTTCTCTCATCAAAAGTGATTTAGAACACTTCTTCATATGATTATAGGTAACTTTGACTCTTCTGAGAACTGCTTATTCATATCCTTTGACCATTTATGAGTTGGAAAACGGAAAGGTCATATAATTTAGAGACCTAGGTTCAAAGTCTGTCCCTGACATCAACTCTGTTACAATGGAAAAATTGCAGCTTCTCTGAGACTGAATTTCCTTCCTGGCAAAATAAAGGCATTAGATAAGATAACTCTTATGGCTTAAAAGCATTGAGCATATAGCTTTCTCTCTTTGATTTCAATTACTTTCCTGCTGACTCCTAGCCTCTTGCTTGGATAAATGAAGCACAATGATTCCAGCAGCTTGGAGCTTAATTTTGAGAAATGGTGCAAAGATGTTCTTCCTATTTCCTAAGTCTTAATTTTGGGGTCATATGGCTCTGAAGACATTCAGTCAGGTAAAGATCCCACCTAACCCCCATGCTTCATACTTTCGTAAATATACCATATTTGTGGGGAGAAACAGGAGATAAAGATTTAGATTTGCTCATCAGACCCTGTGGGAGCTAGAAGTGTTGTAAATGTTGGCCTTGGCATCCCATCACTGAGACATTCCTCCCCACCATCCCCTTTTCTCAGAATGGCTGGTCTCCCACCATTTTAAACTCCTCAGTTTAAACTCCTCAGTTTCCCCAACCCCTGGACTCCACAGGGTCTGCTTTCTTTCCTGAATTTGAAATCATTTCTTCTCTGGCTGGGCTCTCCCTTCTCAGATGTACTTTGTACCCTAGCCTGCCACTCAACACAGCTCCACTGGTTTCATCACCTGTCAAGACTTCTGTACCTCTCCCATCTGCCTGAGATCTTAATCTTTATATTTTTCACATCACAGTTAGATTATCATTACTATTCATCCTCATCCTATAGCATTGTTCTAATGACATAATTCCAATGCTCAGAAAAATTATATTCAGTGGCTGAATCCATGTCTTTGGAAAGATCTCAATTCCTTAGCCATGGCATTCTAGTTCTCCAATATATGTCACTAACCTACCTTTCCAATATTCGCTTCCTTTTAAACACCTTCCTCTTTCTCCAACCAGACTTTTGTCTGTTCCCCAAAGATTAAGCTCTTCTCTCCAACAATAATGTCCTTCATTGCTTCTTTGTTGTTCAGTCATTTGTAGTCACATCCAACTCCTCTTGAAACCATTTGGGGTTTTCTTACAAGGATACTAGAGTGTTTTGCCATTTTCTTCTCCAGCTCATTTTAAAGATGATGACACAGGTAAACAGGATTAAGTGACTTGACATGGGTCATTTCGTTAATAATTGTCTGAGGTCAGATTTGAACTCAGCAAGTTGAGTCTTCCTGACTCTAACACTGGCACTCTATCTACTACATCACCTAACTGCTTCTGTTTCTTCCTTTCTGATTATTATGCATTGTTAAAAACTGCTCTCAAATATAAACTTCTCTAAGTAATCTTTCTTAATCCCTCTAGCTAGAAGTCATATTTCACTCATCTATTCTTGTAGCATTTTATATCTCTCTTCAACACACTTTCCCTTTTTGTAGAGTGTGACCTTTTAGATCAATCTACTAAGGTGAAGAGATGAGGCCTTTATTTTGACCTTTATTTAAATGTGTAGACTTATAAGATACAAACACTTTCATTGTCACCATAATACGGTCATTAAAGATATCTTCTAGTGTCTTTAAAGTGAGTTTACTTGCATTGTGTACTTGTAAGACCCATTGAAAATGGCTGAGTCATAGCATTTTGCAATGAATTAATTATAGCTTATGTGAATTGGGAACACCTTTTGGACTTTATATTTAAAGGATAGTGGGTCTGGGAAAAACATGAGGGATCTTGAGAAAGCTCAAGAGAGAATAAAAAATAAGACAGAAGAGTACAGAAGATTTAAACCAATCAGTAGGGAAAAGCCTATGTAAGCATGCAACACTCTCCATGGACCTCCACCATCAGAACTCCAGTCAGTGTATCTGTGAATGGCCACTCTCAGAGAGGAAATTCCTAAATGTGCTGTCATTCCCAGAGATGGAATCAAAAGATCCAAGGGATGGTAGTAGCATAATTTTCATGGACACTGCTTCTTGGAGAGGGGAGAGGAGAACAAAGTGAATAGAGAGGACTAAGTGTCTGGACCTGACTACTTAGAAAGAGGATTTCTTAGTGAGTAGTAAGCTATGAAGCCAAGCCTCCTGAAAATATAAGAAGCAACTACATTGCTGTGGAGCTTAAGAAGATTCAAAGAACATAACTGTAGGGGCAAACCTAATCTTGTCTTCTGCTGCAATCTGTGAAGGAAAAAGTATTAAGATTGTCTGGCAAACCCAAACTTCCCTTTCAGGGCAAACTAAGACAGGGGAGTACTATAAGTCTGGAGGATTGTTGAAGGTCCTAGTATGAGGAGGGCTCACTGAAAAGATCAACTTGTGAATTCTAGCGAGTTCTGTGTGTTTTATTTTTTCTGTGGGGTCAAATAAAGCACTTATTCTAAAACATTTGCTTTCTATGAGATAAGGGCAAAACAGCTCTCTCTCTCTCTTCTCTCTGTCTTTCACATATACACAGACAAAATTATTTTTATTTATATACATATATATGCACACACAGATATATGTATGCATACATATGCATATATATGCTTCTGTGTATGTATAGGTGTGTATAATATGTATATACATACATATACCTACACACACCTGTACAGGCACTCATACATAAACACACATATAAATATACATACACATACACACATGCAACTACCCATGTGAACTGAGTCCTTTTTACCTACATCTATGGAAATCAAGAAATGAGAGAATTCAGATGTATTAAGCAAATACACTGTCTGGGAACATAAATCAAAGCCTGATTTGTGCTCTCCCATCCTGGCCAACACAGAATTCTATGTTTACCCATATTTAGAAGGGGTTATTGTTATATCACAGTAATTTCTGTATAATCTCCCTCATTATGATGTAATCACCTTATCAAACATAGGATCTTATACATTCTATGGTGACTATGCACTTAAGGTTCGCTTGGTGACTATTTTTAAAAAGACAACTGAATGCCCCATGTGTACCATATCTTCATTTATTGCTCACAAAGATAGTTTTATAAAGAACAAGGTATGTTTTGTTTGTTTTTAATGTAGAAGTCGAGTGACTTCAAAGATCTGTAATTTTGTTTGTATGACCCTCTGACAATAGAATCGACGTGTTTCTGTGGCTTCCAAATGACTCCCTGTTCAGACAAGTAGTTGAGACCAATAACTTAAAGACTTTCTTTTTACCTCTACCAGTCATATAAGAAAACTAGAAATATTGCACAATAATTCAAAATGGAAAATAGAAGCGTGCTCATTTCAGTTTGCTTTCACTCTCCCTAAGCTTCTTAAATCTTCCCTATCATCTCCCAAGAAAAATTTCTATAGTAACCTTAAAATTGTCTCTAGGGAAATTCAAGCTGTGATCATTTTCAAATTATGATTATAAAGATGTGACCACAATTAAAATTGGGATCATTTATCACATTCCTGTTCTTTCCTTCTCCCTATCTAGTTGCCAGCCTCCTTTCTCTATGGCTCCCTTGTGTTCTGGCACAATTCCCAGCAAGTTATACTGCTTTGTAATGAATTCCCACTGAAGAAGAAGTTCTAGGATATTCAGATTTTTAAAGATCTTATTTTCACATACTGTTTAAATGTATATGCTAGGCTTTTAGCAATGCATAGTTACTATAGTCTAATTCTACAACCAAGATTATGGAATCCTAAAGTAAAGAGGGGGCTCATTGTGGGCTCACACAAAGATAAGGAAATTCATCATTGGAACATGGACTTAAACTTAGAAAGAGCTTCAGTGACTACCTAATCTACCTCTTTCCCCTCCAGCTTTATAGTTGATGGAACTGAGGTCCATAGAGATCAATTGATATACCTTAGATTACAGAATTATTAAAGTTCATAGGTGGGAATGGAAACCAATTCTTTTAGGTTCATAGCTAGCACTCTTTAATGCAATCCCCGTGATTGCTTACCCAAAACTTCTTTTTCTCCCTCATGTCTACTATATTTCTCTTACTCTTTTCTTTTCAATAGACATTTTTCTATCACATGTTACAGAGACAAAAAATAAGCCATTTAATATCCGTTCTCTCATCTCATTCAATCTATATTCAAAATCCCAAATGTAATTCCCCATTCTCTCTTCCTTTGCTCTGGACCCTGATACTGAAATATTCCTTCCCTTAATCAACACAGACCCCAGAACCCTCTCTCTACTTAACCGCCTCTTCCCAACTCCTCAGGGAATTAGTAACTTCTCTCCTATCTAATTTTCTTCCTAGCTATGGGCAACTCTACTACCATCTTAAAACAGGATCAGGCCTTCCACATACTTAGAATTTCTTTTTTGGATCCTACCATCCCCTCAAGCTATCACTTTATATTGCTCATCCTTTTCCTAGGAAACCTAGAAAATTCACTGGTAATCACAACTATTCTTTCCAAACTTTAATGATAATGTATTAATTACTAAATCTGATGAGCTTTTCTGAGTTTGTCTAACAAATTGTCAAGTCTCAATGAAGCTACATACAAAAATATATTTCACATTAGTCTCCTTCTTTTTACTCCAGTTGAACTTATCTAAGTCCAAGCTCTCATCACTTCTTGCCTGAACTACTGCAATATTCTCCTAAACAGACCACTATTTCCAAGTCCTTCTAATCCATTTACCCTAGAACTGTCAAAATCATCTTTCTAAAGCACAGTTCAGATCAAAGTTCCTGATCAACAATCTGCAATACCTAGTTATTGCCTCTCCAATAAATAAAAAGTGCATTTAACATTTAATATTTTTCACAATTGTCCTATCTTTCAGTGTGTATCTCCCATTATTCCTTCATGTTCTCTTCACTCAAGGTAAGTTAAAAAATGATTAAGTACCTATTACGCCAGGTACCATGGACAAAAAGAAATATAAAGTGCAGCCCCGGTTCTCAAGTTGTTTCCCCAAAACCAGAGAAAATCACAGAGGGAAGATAATAGCAGTAAGGGAAGAAAGGACTTGGAATAAGCTTTTTACAGAATTTAAGATTTTACCTGAAACCTGAAGGAAGCTGGTGAAATCAGGAGATGAAAAAGAGGAAAGAGCAAATCCCAGGTTCTAGGCATGTGGGAAAACTAGTGAAAATGCTTGGGGTTAGGAATCAGAGTATCTTGGGCAACACTTATTTATTAGGAACAGTATGGCAGCATACTGATCTGATTCCAGTGTTCCAAACTAAGCATTCCATTTCCCAAATTGGTACCTTTACATAGACTGTCCTCTGTACCTGGAATGCACTCATTTCTCATAACTGACTCTTTGAATCCCTAGCTTTATTAAACAGTTCAGCTTTTGTGCCATGTCCTATTATAGTAAGCCCTTGCTGATCCTGATAATTGTTAGTGGTCTCTCCTTTTTCAAATCACACACACACACACACACACATATTTACATATAAATGTGTATATACATGCGTATATATTTGTATTTACATATTGTAACACCTGGTAAAAATGCCCTTTGGAAGCAGGGAATATTTTAATTTTCTCAACAGTTAGACTTTGATTAGAGGACCCAAATCAGCTGAGTATACCAATCCACTTGATAAAATTATAAGGTATAAAACTTTGAGTGTCCACATTTGCATACGAAAGGGTCAAAAATTGGCTGAGTAAGATACTGAAGATTGACAGAAAAAAATAAATTTAACTTTGCTCATAGATTTTCTTAGTGTCTTTTCTAAAACCAAGTGTGGATCTTTGAATCCAAAATTCACAGAACAAAGGGATTTGTTCTGTTTGGATTCAATTTGGATTCAGTCAAAGGGCTGCACTTGATGACCTAGAGGCCCATGTGGCCTCTAGGCTGCAGGTTTCCTACCCCTGTTAGCATATTAGGCACTGTGCTAAGTGCTGGGGACACAAAAAGCAGCAAAAGTCTCTGCTCTCAAGGTGCTCAAAGTCTAAAAGAAGAGAAAACAGACAAATAAACATATACAAACATGTACAGTATAAATGGAAATAATTTGCACAGGAAAGGCACTAGAATTAAGAAGAATTTGGAAAGAGAGAGGAATGGGCAAGACTGTTAGCAGTCTATTACAGTCAGCTAAGTGATAGTACTCTTGAGGGATATCTGAGTTTAGAAGAAATACTTCTTCCTCTTCCATAGTCAGCAAGGTTGGGTGGAATGGAATGACTTCTCTCCTTTCTCCCACATTTAGCAGTGGCATCCTGGGGCAATAATATATGGCCAAAAGAGATATGTGCTTACATGCAGCCTGAGAGGAAAATTCAAGTACATTGTTTTTTCAGATCTAAACTTTTGTGTTGACAGTGTTTCAGTGGAAACAAGAGAGAGGACACTGCTTGGTTCCTGGAGCTAGGACCTTGCTGTATGGTTGATAGTAGGTAAGTCTCAAAACTAAGATCTTGGGGAAGCAGAATTTAGGCAGTTTCTTTCTGGTCCTAGGATAAACACTCAAGTTCTTTCAGACACAGCATAACACTCTTTTAGCCAAAGACTTTGACTTTCCTCTGTTGGAAGAAACAGAAACTAAGACCAAGAAGGCATAGAACAAGCACTGGAAGCCCATATCAACCAATGAGGAACAGCCTGATAAAGTTAGAGCTATAAATTGCCCCTCCATGTGGACCCTATCATTCACAATATCTGTACTAGATCATTCTGCCAACTGATGTTATTTATCACTCTCTTCACTGATGTTTTTCTCCAACCCTCCCCCTGTAGATGCTGGGTATCCAATGCAAATTTTCCTACTATACTCTTTCTGGAATACTTTGCTTTGAAGTAATTATGCCCTTTAGCTAACTGTCAAAAAGTAATTCCATCAAGGGGGCTTTTGAGATATAGTTTAAATGGTATAGATCCACAATCTTTTGAACCTGTGGTTCTTGTCCTCCAGGGTACAAGACTGGGAACTGTGAGCTTGCCTTTGTGTGTGTGTGTGTGTGTGTGTGTGTGTGTGTGTGTGTGTGTGAGAGAGAGAGACAGAGAGAGACAGAGACAAAGAGACAGAGACAGAGAGAGAGCGACAGAGACAGAGACAGAGACAGAGAGAGACAGAGAGAGCACACTAGTGGGGGTAGGAGGGTAGGGGCAATGAGTTCCGCTAAGGTACTATATATTTTGTTTTTTTTTGCTTTGCTATTTAATCTCTGTCACCTAGTACAGTGTTTTGCTCATTAGTAAATGTTTGTTGATTTGGATGAGTTTGGGTTGATCCATTTCACATATATTATCTTCACAGTATTGTCATTAGCATCAATGAAAGAATAGATTTAAAACAAAAATACTGTAAGCCTAAAACATTATAATCACTTTTTAGCAAGAATTCTGAAAATCAAAGTATCAGATGTGGATAGCGATGACCTCACCAAGATTGAAATACAACATGACATCCAACTTGAAACAAACATCTGGACACTTTGGACTTTTCAATTATTCCACTGTACAGGACAGACTATAACTGCAATTTTTACTTATGACACATGAATGTCTATCTGTTGCCTACAGGATATAGCACAATTGAAATAACACTGAATTTAGAATGATTAAATCTGGGATCAAATCTCATTTCTTCTATTTACCAGCTATTTGGCCTGGGGAATGATACAGTACAATGGAAAGAACCCTGAATTTAGAGTGATTAAATCTGGGATCAAATCTTATTTCTTCTCCTTACCAACTATTTGGCCTTGGGCAAATCACTTCCCTTCTTCTTAGTATTCACATATATAAAAATAATTCTTAGCTAGGTGGGTCAGAGGACAGAGCACTGGCCCTGAGTCAGGAGGACCTGAGTTCAAATTCAACTATAGACACTGACTAGCTGTGTGACCCTGGGCAACTCACTTAACCTTCTCTGTAAAATGGACTGGAGAAGGAAATGATGGCATACTCTAGTATCTTTGCCAAGAAAACTCCAAATGGGGCCACAGAGAATTCGATACTGATTGACACACAACAAAATGCCGCACAACAAAATATAGAATGAGTGATAAATTACTCTAAGGTTTCTTCTATGATGCTATGGAAATCCTCATCTTGTCATTCAAGGTCTTTCAAACTTTATCCCCAACCTATCTTTTCAATATTATTTCTCTAACTCCTTTTCCCAAATCCATTAGTATAAAATGAATAACATATTCACTGTGCTGAATTTCACAAGATATTTTTTTTACTTTGTTTCATCTGGTTTTGTTTTTGCTTTTACTCTTCTCCCTATCCCATATGTTCTTCCCTTTCTATGTTCTATTCTTTCTCCACATCTTTACTGATCCATATCCCATCCGCTTCCTTAAATGTCTCTCTCCTATGAACTCCTAAAATATTTCCTGTAATTACTTTGCCAATTAAGCATGTATCACTTTTGATATAATATATAGTATAAATGGTATCAATTCTATACCAAATTCTCCAGTCATTATTTATATAATGTATTGTTATTTATCTTTCCAAGTATGTGCGCCTATTCTGACAAAATATGTTCCTTGTGGACAATAGGGAGTGACGTGCTCTACTTCTTTGTATACTTGACAACATTGATTACTGTGTTGTTCACTTGTTGCAACTCAGGAAATTTTGGATTTATTATCCTTCGTGTGTTTTTCAGTGATAAAAGGCAATGAAAAGTTAGTGAATCATAGGATCCTAGATAGAGAGCTGAAAGGAAAGTTTTAGGTTTTCCAATCTAACTCTATGACTTTACAATTAAGAATGAAGCCCCAAGGGGCGGCTAGTTGGTGCAGTGAATAGAGCACTGGCCCTGAAATCAGGGGGACCCAAGTTCAAATCCAGCCTCAGACACTAACACTTACAAGCAGTGTGTCCTTGGGCAAGTCACTTAAGCCCAGTTGCCCCCCAAAAAGCTTAAAAAAAAGAAAAAATTCAATCAAAATAAATTTGAAGAACCTAGAATTTAAAGCTCTGCAACACCTGCAACTGGGAATTAAGATATACAGGGGCTGGGGTAGGGAGACCCTCCCTGCCCTACCAGAAAGTCAGAGAGCAGACCAGGGGAAGGGCTTTACAGTGGGATTGCTGTTTTAGGGTTGGGGCAGGGGAAAGACGAGGATAAAATTTGTAATTCAAATATCTCATGAAAATGAATGATGTAAACAAGAGAACAAATTTTAAAAATTATTTAAAAAAAAGAATGAAGCCCCAAGAACTGGGATACAAACTAAAAGCTCTGACTCCAATCCAAATTCAGGGTTCTTTCCTTTGTCTTATATTGCCCAAAATGTTTAGTAAATACATGGTACTACAAGTCATAACAGTTTTCATTCTTTAATTCACTGCTATATTGCGGCACCAACACCATACCCACATCACCTATGGTGACTATGAATATGCTGGCATAATTCTGAATCAGAAAATATAAGAGACCCTCCACATGGAAGACAAAAGCAAAACATTTATTCAAACACCAGAAAGTTCAATCCCAACATCAGAAAGCTAAATCTATCATAGCAACAAAGAAGTCTATACACAATAACATTGCAGGAAGCATGGCCATCCCCAAGCGTTCACCTCTGCTAGGGCCTTCACACAAATGACCACTCACAGCCTGCTGCCTGCTTCTTCTCTCTCCCTCAGCTCCAACTGTTCTGACCAACTTTCTCTCATGTCTGCTCCACCCTTCTTGTTCTACCTGCTCAGTAAACTCCTCCCACCATAGACTCATGTGACTCAGACTTCTATGTGACTCAAGCAAATCACATGGGCCTATTAATGGATGGGAAAGACCCTCCCATTAAGCAAAAACACACGAACAATACCTATGTCCACTTATGCATCCTTTTGAAAACATTTGTATATGTGTGTTGTGTGTGTATGTGTGCAATATATGCCTGAAATGGTACAAGTATGTGTGGGAAACAAAAGAAAGTGGAACACTATGTCCATGTTTCCATGCATCATGAGAGTCTGAACACTTTACAGTGAATGGGTTTGATGGGAATCTGAAGCTCTTTCCTGCCCCTCCCCTTTGCTTAAATGGTTCCGAGAATGTTCACATGGAGCCCATGGTGAGAAGTTTGTTTTTTGGGGGGAAATGGCCACACCTTGTTGCTTGGAATTGGAAAGTGTGTCAAGACGGCTGACCCAAGAGAAGCCTATATATACGCCTTGATGTGAGGCTTTGCTTTGGGGCTCACTTTGAGAAGAGTTGTGTGATTTGACCAGATGAGACTCTGGGAAGCCCTTGAGCCCCGCAGCTTTGGAAAAACCTAGATGTTGGTGCTTCTCTCTCTGGTAACTTGAATAGGTAATGGATGTGATGGTGAGATGGTTGGAAGCCCATCTGATGATCTGTTTCTTGGTCTGTTTGTAACTTGTGCTTGTAACTTGGGTTTTTATTCTCTGGAGTTCAGCGTGCTGACATTTCCCATGAACTAGGTAAATGATATGCTTGTTTGATTAAAGAAAGATTGTTAACCCATTTTGAGTTGCTTTTCTTTAGAAAAGCAGATCTAAGAACCTGTGGTAGCAGCTGCCCTGGGTATGCTAGGGTGCTTGCTGATACAATGGGCCAAACAGAATTTGAGAACCTGGAAGCTAGGGGAAGGCCACAATGGTCTCCAGGGTCCCTCCATTTTATGAGTTAGAAAATATACTTTGAGGATCCTACTGCAAAAAGAAACTGAAAGTATCTAGTAAATACTACTTTCATTAGCCATTTCACAGTATTTAACAACAATAAAAAAACAAGGCAGACTAGCCAAACAAATGCATTTAAAATATATAGTCTTTTATGCTATGCATAATTTTTCTCAATCTTTTTAATTTCATTTTTCAAGAACTTATACTTGAAATATTGCATTTTTCGATGTAGTATTCTACCTTTCTTTTTCCATTTTTTTTCTGATTATAAACATTTGATAGTTAAGCCACTAACAAGGAGACTGATTAGTGAATAAGGCAAGCGCTGGAGAGTTCTGAAACATTCTATCTTTTTTTTCTGATTCATTTTGCTAGACAAATTTCTTTTGAAGTTGTCTTTGCTGCAGTACCTCTATACCTGTGCTTTCCAATCAAAAGCAAACTACACAAGATAAACTGCCTACTAGACCAATGAGTGGGGAGGGTATCATTAATAGAAATAAAACAATCTAAAATTATTTTCTCTCAATTCAAAGTGACTTAGAGAAATGTGAAGCTAGTATTTTTTATGTGAGAAATTGTTTTTTTTTCTTTATTGCAGAGTTTTGAAGACTGGTGCCATTATATTACTAAATATAAGAGACATATAAACAATCCATCTGGCAATAAACTAAATAAGATCAATTTAAAGATTCCTTAAATTATCACCTGATATAAAACTCATGCTATAGGTTCCATTGGGCCAAAAGGATTTAACATTTATGTGTAGCAAGCTTGCCATCTACTGATCATCAGAAGACCATTTTCCTATGTGAAAGGAAAGTTCCAACCATGTGGGAACATGTTTTATAGACTGTTTTCTCATTTGCTGTATCAAAAATAGCAGCAAGAACATTGTCAAAAGTACTCGGCACTTTACATGTAAAATATAGAATCAGATAAAATTCTGCCCCAGAGGGTGGGTGTATGCTCTAGTTAAATTAAATTAAATACAAGACAGGAGAAGGGATTGAATATTTTTGTCTAAGCCACTGATAACATCAAAAACCAAGTCGAAAAACTGGGAGGGGGGGAATAGGGGGAATTAATAAGAGGTCAGTTAACACAAATTTATAAGTAGTCAGGGGTTATAAAAGTAAATAAATCATAAAATAAGTTATAAAAGTAAAAATAATTTCTTGTCTTTGTACAATCCCTCCTGTCTTTGAAGCATGTTAATGTGTGATGTCATTCAATCCTGAGTTACCTCCTGAGGATGGAAGGCAGAGCAGTTGGAGTGGAGGAAATAGTAATGAATTAGATAGCAGGTAACCTAGGTTTTAATCTTAGCTCAGCTGCTATTTCATTGTATGACCATAAGTAAGCCACTTAAACACTTTGGACCCAAGTTTTGCCTCTTTAAAATAAAGGGAGTTGGCTTAATAATTTCTATGGTGCCTTCTAACACTAACATTCCTCCTAAGAGGAATTCATTAAGAATGAAAAATACTGAAACATTAAAAATCAATTTATTAGCCAAGGTCAAACAGTAAATCAGAAACTACTCCTCTCACATACACCCCCCCCCCACCTACTAAATGCACTGCAATTACTGGACGATTATGAGTCTACACATACATGTGAATCCACACATAATACATGTATACACATGTGTATATATGTGTGCACACACATACATACATACATACGCATATATTTGCCAAATAATCATTAACTTTCCACTTGATGCTTCTGTTGAAGACCCTGGTCATAAATATTAGTTTTTATAACTAGAAAACCCACGCTGTTTCTGCAATAAGTTAACGGAAAAGCTTAATGCTGAAAAGGCATCTTATGAAGGAGAAAAGCTTATAGATGGCAGCAGAAAGTTACTTCCATGGCACAGAACACACACAAAAATTGTTTTTCTGGTCTGCTGGTAAAAAGATATGCCTCACTATTAAAGGATGTTATTTAGAATTATTATGCACTGGTTTTGAATGTTTTTGCCATGTTCTATTTTATTTGACTACAATTACACACAGGTTAATAAGCTAGTTAAAACTATAATCACATACATGCTAATCAATGGCTGTGTCTATAGAGAGATGGAAAGAACTAGAAAATGATTGACTACAGCCTTTTAATGTGCCTTCAGAAGACATTGGCTCTACAAAATGTCTATTCCTTCCCCTCATTTTCTTCTTTCTCACTGGTCACTTTGACTGCCTATCTGCCCTTATCCATCTTAAAGATGCCTACCTCATTTTATTCACTATTTTAAAAGAATCCCTTCAAAGTAAATAAGTGGTCAATTCTAAATCAAAGGTCAATACTTCACATTATTATGCCAATTTACAGATGAAATTATATTAGTATATATCATGTACATTTTGCACTTGAGGAAATGGAGGCCCATAGTGGTAAAATGAATTGTCCCAGTGATATGTCTAGAAAATGAAATGTCCTTAGGAGTCCAACTGACTCCAAGATTACTGTTGTATTCCCCAAAACATACTGTTTCTAAAAACCAAAGGAAAAAGAAAATTGATGTTCCTATATTTAGGAAATTGTTTGCTCTAATTTGGGTCTAATTTGCATAGTCCTCTGTCTTTAAATTCCAGTCAAATGGATTTAATATGTCTTACAGGACAGCTTGCCAAATTTACTTCTCTGATGGTTTTATGAAAACAGGATAGATTGCATAATGCTTTAAGGCTTATATGTAATGGATTAACTTACTCTCTAAGTACTATTCTTTTATCCCATGAGTCTAGAGGGGGAAATGAGTTTTTGGTAACTGTAATGCCTATGTGTGTTTATGAGGTTAGAAACCATGAAGAGATAAGGAAAAATATATTCCTCCCTTCTCAGTCAGGCTACCACCATAAAAAGCAGGTTGAGCAAATTCCCAATTCGCTACATTACTAGGTATGGTTTACAGAGGTGGCAGGAGGGCTGCTCTTACTCTTTGACAGAGTAGGCAGGTTTTCTGAGTATTCTAAGCTTTGAAAAGGGCCAATAACCTGCTTGTTTCTTTGTTTTCTTTTCCCTCAGCCTGTCATAGTGCTCACAGACACTCTGGACAAATATTTAGTAACTGGACTTTTAAAAGGATGATATTACCTCCAAAATTTAATACAGAATCTTCAAGAATCTTGTGAACAAATAATACATCACCCTCTAAACAACATGAAAGGAAATCTTTCTCCAAACTTTGTGGTCCTCAGACAGATGGCATAGTTTATCTTTAGCTGCCAACTTATTGTATTCCCTATTTGCTATTATGTACAATAGCTAGCTCTCTGTTGACATTTATTTTGAAAAGCCATGGTCACCTCCATGGAAATATGAGGCACAGAACAATTGGAGTAGAGATTGCTATTTGTCCTCTGGGGTCCAAAACTGTCCAATTTGCAAGAAATAAAAACACTTAGGCAGAGCTCCAAGCCAATATTTCATTGTGAAAGGGTCAATGGCCCCCTCTAATGAGGGGGACCTCAGATCTTCCTCATGATTTGAGATCCCTCTTTTCCCCAAGGCCTTACTTGTATAGGTTTTGATACCTAAACATTTAGGAGAGACCAAATAGAATACAGAATTCTATTGGTTGATAAAACTCACTCTTGACCCTCCAAGATTCATCAGAATGAGTGGTCACAGGATGGGCAAGGGAAGGGTCATATCTGTTGACTAAGTATTCATAAGAGGGATAAGGAAATAGTCATATTTGTAGCCTAAGTGGTCATAAGATGGCTACCTGACCATGTTGGATAAGAGAGGGTGGTCCAGAAGTACAAAAAGAAATTTGGGGACTTTCCAAAGAATCAAGGCATCCCATCCATCCTGGGTTTGGACCTGAAATTCAAGCAAAACAGGATAGAGATACCTTCATCAGCATTCTTGTGATTCTACAACTGAGCTTCATAACTGGTAAACAAGTGGTGAACATTGGAGTCCTACTATATAGGCCTACTATAAGAACCAATCTTATCTAATTATCCCAATATGATTTATATAAAATATATATTAATACGTAGTTATTCTTGTACCATTCTTAGATGACTGATTAAATGCTTATCACCAAATGAGGATATGACCATTAATTGGTAATAATCATTATCCCTTACAGAATCACAGGGAACTGATTAATACTGACTGGAATGGAGTAGGGTTCCATATGAATCATCTCTCACCGTCTTCCTCTTATCAGTCACAACTTAATAATTCCACTAAAGGGATTTCTGTTTTTACAAGCTCACTAACTTCAGACTCCATGAAGACAAATATTATTTGAATATTTACCCCTTCTAGTTCCAGCCACAGTTTCATAAAATGATAGACAGATGACTATAGATATATGCAGATATAGAGATATAGCTATGCACACATTTACATGTGTGTATATCTATCTATCCATTTATAAAGAAATTCTCCCTTTTCCTCCCTCCCTTTCTTTGTTCTATTTGTCAGTAAAAAAAAATGACAATACTAAATAAAAGTAAAGGTAGTATCATTGATATAAAAAAGCCTTCCAGCATTTCCACATCTTTCATTTATTAAACCTACTTTCACTTAAATAAATTCAAGATAACTTTATATACTTTATACAGTCTCTTTCTGTCTGTTGCTCTCTTCCTCTTCCCTTTTCTATCTTTTCTCTTCTTCCTCTCCCCAAACTTTCTCTGTCTCTGTCCTGCTCTTCCTTCCTGTGCCTGTTTCTCTCAGGGTCTTTGTCGCTCTGTCTGCCTATGTCTCTTTGTTTGTCTGTAACTCTGTCTCTCTCCTTTCTTTTTTTTTTACCATTGAAGAAATTGAATCACTATAAAAACAACAACTTCCCAGAAAAAGAAAATCCTCTAGGAAAGAAGACAACATAAAGGGCATCTGATCTAGCAGAAGGAAATACAAGGAAATGAAAAAAAACTGTTAAATCAGACAAATGGCCACAGGTTGTTGATCAAGTTCTGTTGTTCAGTCATTTCAGTCACGTCTAATTCTTCATGATCATTTTTAGTTTTTTCTTGGCAAAGGTACTTGGGTGGTTTGGGAGGGACACAGTAGATTGAACACCTCTGGAGTCAGGAAGATTTGAGTTCAAATTTAGCCTCAGATACACTTGCTAACTGTGTGACTCTAGGCAAGTCACTTAAACAGACTGCCTTGAAAAACAAACAAAAGAAAATAGCTCAGTGGGGTAGCTGAAAGACAGGTCTAAATGAAAGCAAAGATAAATATGGTAAACAGAAGGGTTATCCATCTGAGGTGCAGAGGAGGCAAAGGATTGGAGATCATTTTGGGGAGGATTTCACAACAATTCTAGAAGTGAGGTGCTATCATTGCCCCCATTTTACAGCTGAAGAAACAGAAGCAAATGAAGCTTTACGGACCTGCCCAGGATAACACAAGCACTGTGTCTGAATTGGGATTCAAACTCGGGTCTTCCTGACTCCAAGACTAGCACTCTCCCCATTGTTCCACCTAGCAGGTATATCACGTTGTTTTCCATGGAACAAAACAAAACAATAAAAATAAAAACTGTGTTTGAACCACAAGTTTCTTTTTAAAAATTAATTTGTTTACATTTAGTTTACAAGAATCAACTCCATAATGCCTTGGTTTTCAAATTTTCTTCCTATCTCTCTCCTCCTCCCTCCCCCCACCATGGTAGCATGTAATCAAGTACAGGATCTGCAAATATCTTCACATTAAACATTAGTCAGGTTGTATAGAAAGATTATAACTGATGGGATTAACAATGGGAAAGAGGAAACAAAACAAAACAAGAGAAAGAAAGAGAGCAGGTAGTTTGCTTCAATCTGCATTGAAGTTCTTTCTCTGGATGTGGATATCTCTTTCCATCATAAGTCTTTTGGAGCTGTCTTATAACCTTGCATTGCTGAGAAGAGCCCAGTCTATTAAAGTTGGTCATCACACATACACTGTGTCTGTAATTATGCAAAACTTTCTCCTGGTTGAACCCTAACTTTCATACGTACTAACCATGATAAAATTATTTTACTTGAATAGGCTTTAATCTCTCACGTATAAAGTGGAAATAATAATGCCAGAGCAACATACTTCATGCAGTCATTCTTAGTTAAGCTTTTACCTTGAAGAGGCTGTAGCTCCACTATAGATTCTTCACAGAAAGAGAACACAGGGATTTCTGTGTGATGGACTGAGGGGAGACTTAAGTCCTTTGAGTTTTCCATCTAGTGTTTTTCAATAGACTTACATTCTGAGAGGTAAAACAAGGTGAATGGGTCCCAGCACCACTGATACGACCCTGGGAATTGTCAGGACTGAGCCTGAAGCTGGCTACAAGTGGCTAACAAGAGTTGCTGTTACTGTTGCTATAGTTGTCATTTTCCCTGACATATCAAACACAAACTTCCTTCTCTTCTCTTTTTTTCTCCTTTTGTTTAATAGAACAATTGCATAGCCATTGATAGTTGAAAAATACAATAACCTGAAACTACTTTTAACAGGGACATTACCCCCCCAACAAAACAAACAAATAAATAAATGATTCTTAAGCAGCTGGAAACAGCTTATTATTTGCAAGAACTTTTAAATAAAGAGGAGGGGCGGGACTGGCTGAAGCTAACCTCAGTTAACCTAACAATTTTGCTTCTTTGAACTTCTATTGCACTTGATATATGAACCAAACCATTTAGTACTTGGTTATCTAATGTGCTCGATTATCCACAGCAAGGATACAAATACTGTATGTGCTCTGCTCACAAACATCAATCCCAAATTACATATATGTGTGTATGTATTCTAAAGAATGATCCTAAGATAAATGTAATTGTTTTGTACTTGGAAGCTGATTCCCTCATGATCTATTTTTATGCGATTGTTCCTACCTTAAGTAAGACTGGAACACATTGGGCTTTAACCTGCTGCATTACTTGTCACATATTCACATGGGTTATCCCAGGTGGCATATGGAACAATCTAAGGTCCTCTTCCATTTTCCTGAAATTACAAAAATGGCCATAAACACACACACATAGAAATAACTTATCCCTCAATTACATTATGTTACTGGTGTTTCTCTTCCTCTTCTTCCTTCTTTTCCTGCTCCATTCTCCCTTCTCCTTCTTTCCTCCTTCTCCTTTTTCTTCTTCCTTCATTCTCCTTATCCTTCTCCACATGTGTGTATGCATGTATATTTCTTTGTTTATACCAGTTACACTATTACTCCTCATTAATGTCTTGTTTTTAACGTGTTACAACCTGTTCATGCTAACAATTCTGCTTAGAAGGTAATCAACTTCATTAATTTGGAGAAAGCATTGGGTGAATGTCTCACAGCCATACCTGAAGAATATTATTACTAAATATACCCTTCATAAAGTCCTCCATTCTCCCTATCACTGTGACTTGCAGGCTTTCTTGTTATTTTAATATTCAATAAATCCCAGTGCAGCATCTGGGTTTGCCATATGTTATTCTACTTCTTAGTCATATATGTCCTTGATAATACATATTTACTCCTGTTCTCCTTTGCAAGTCATCCTTGGCTACATGATATGCTTATTCATATCATCATGCAGCTCCCCATCATCATTTATACCGCCTGCATTTTCCATTACACCACCTGAATTTTCAGAGATCATGGAATTTTATGATTCATGGCCATGTAGCATCACTGGGAGAATATTGGTGTTAAAGAGAGAGGCTTCGGCAGCAGGGAGTCACTTATGATCATTGAAAGCAATGCATAATTTCCCAAATGCAATCTAGCCAGCTCTCCTATGCCTATTAAATTTTATTCAGGATAAAGCACTACAAAGAAATTAAAGAGCATGAAGATGGAGGTTTTCTACCAGTATGGGGTGATACATGATTTAGCAATGCATGTGAAAGCTAATAGATTAAATCAGATAAACCCTAGTGCATACATACATATTATTGCAGAGACCAGCAATATGTTTTTTGCTGATGTTAGAGAAAAAGATAAGATTAGGGTTTTATAATGTGTAAATGTAAAACCAGTACTATGACAAGATGAAAGGGAGTTTCAAGGAAAAAAAGTAAGACAGAATAATGAGAATTGACAAACAACAATAATGATAATGAAAAGTAACATAATAAGAAATAAGTTTCTATGAAAATAAAATAAGGATTGTTTCCAAAAGGGACAAGGAGAAAAATTAGATCAGAACACCCTTTAAAAAATAGATGAGTAAAACAATAAGCTCTGCCCCCAAAATTCCACAGGCAAACATAAGGAAAAAATAAAAATAAAGAAACCATTTAATGAAACAGCATTGAAGGAAACCAGAAACATACATTTGCTAGAGTTTGTTATTGTAATATCAGGCTCAACAAAACACACATCCTGGATAAAAATAGGTGCTAAACAGAGAAATGGGAAAGCAAAAGGAGATGTGTGGAGACCAATGGTACACCTCGATTTCCAATAACGTACCTACTTATTGTGAGGGGAAGGGCATTGAGGGGAAATATATCTTTGAAAGGGGAAGAGAGAACTCAGCAAGTGGATACTGCAAAATAAGGGGATGTGGGGTTAGCAGAAAAAGACAAATTTTGTTGACTCCAGGGATTAGGTGAAGGCTCAAACTACTTATCTTCACCTACACATTGAAGATGAATGTGACTTGTTTTCAATAGTTTAGCTTTCATCCACTAATTATAATTATAGCTTAGTAACCACAACTTCTGAATGTTCTCTCATCTTCACAGCAGCTATCTCTTAGGATTATTGTTAGGATGAAATGAGATAATATTTGCAAAGTATTTAGCACAATGCTAAGAATATAGTAAGCACATTAAATACTTAACTTTCCCCCCTCCTTTTCCTTCCTTCCTTCCTTCCTTCCTTCCTTCCTTCCTTCCTTCCTTCGTAACTTCCTTTCTTCCCTCCTTCCTTCCTTCCCTCCTTCCTTCCTTTCTACCTTTCTTCTTTCCTTCTCAATAATAAGTTTAAAATGAAATAGCAGTGAAATGTGGAAGGAAAACCGAACAAAACAAAACAAACTAATGTGATCTACAACTGCAGTAAGGGAACCATAGCTTCAAGAAGTAAGAAAGTGATAGATCTCTTGTACCTTACTGTGGGCAGACCACACCTAGAGTGTTGTGCTCAGTTCTGGGCATCATAGTTTAAAACAGACATGAGTAAACTGGTTGAGGGAAAAGTGAGGTATACAAAAGAGGACAACCACGATAGTAAAGGATAGAGTGCACATGTCATATAAACAAAATTTGAAAGAATTAGAAATTAACTTGATTAGAGAAGGCTCATGGGGAATAGAAGACCTCAAGCATTTGTAAACTGTTGTAGGAGAAATAAATTAAATGATTTTGTTTGGCCCTAGAAGGCTTGATGGTACAGTAAATAGAGTGCCAGGGCTAGAGTCAGGAAGACTCATCTTTTGAACTTCAAATCTGACCCCAGATACTTAAGAGTTGTGTGACCATGGGATAATCACTTAACCCTGTTTGCCTCAGTTTCCTCATCTGTAAAACAAGTTAGAAAAGGAAATGGCAAATCTCCCCATTATTCTTGCAGAGAAAACACAAATGGGATCATGACGAGTCAGACATAATTTGATCAACTGAATAACAAGAAGATTGAAATGACAGCAATAGGTGAAAGCTGAAAAGATGCCAATTTATGCTTAATGTGAAGAAGAAAAATAATGCCAATACTTTCCTATTTAAAAATGATACAATTTGCCTTAGGAAGTCATAGATTTTCCTCCGTTGGGTGCCTTCCAACAAAATATGTATGACCAATTACCATTTGCACTATTGTGGGGACTCTTTTCCAGTTATGGCTTGGATTGGACAGCCTCTGAAGTTCCTTACAGTTCTGACAATGCAATATTCTCTTAATATATGAATAGTTCACTTACAACATATTTTTTCAATGGATCTGGAATCTTACTGATGTAGTTATACCCTACAAGTTCTTAACCTGTGATAGATATTTTTCTCCATTATCTTTCCATAAGGCCTTTTCAAGTTCTATGGATATGCTGGACATTTCTTAATGCACTATGAGCAACAGTCAATCAATCTGACTTTTCAAGTTTTCCAGGGCCAATTGATAATACAACCTTTCAGTTTATATAGGACTTTCTTGTGAGTTATCTGAGAGTGATAAGTGTTCTAAGAATCAGATTAGCTATGAAGAAGAGGAAAAACACACAAGTCATGGAATATGTAGATTTGAGTTCAAATCTTCTCTCCAACATTTGCTAGCTTCCTGATGCTAGATACTTTCCTTTCTATCTTCCACATTCTCATATTCTATGAGACAAGATCAATAATATTTATGTTACTTTATATATAAAATCAATTTTTTAATTAAACATCGAAATGATATATATATATGCATATGTATATGTATACACACATATCTGTATCCCTATATCTATCTATCTAGATATGTATGTGTGTGTGATTTCAAATCTACAACACTTGTGTTGGCTGGGTAAATTATTGCCCCTTTCCCCTTCCTACTCTCAAATCATCCAAAAAAACTAATCACTATACAAACTATATCCTGTTAAAGGCAGAATCATATGAAAAAAATTGATAATTGCATGGAATTCATACAAATTCCATGGAATCCTACTCCATTTATACATCTTGGCTTAGAGGTTTCTCTAGGTTCACAAAACTAATGACAAGGGCACAAATTGTGAATCATTGTTCTATGAAAAGATTTAAAATAGTTCCAACAACTGCATATATTTATTTGCTCTCCAACAACTGATCTAGGTGAATAAAAGAGAAGCTCATTACTTGTAGTTTGCCTACTTGGTGATGAATTCTTTAGGCATCGAAATCCATGGGAGAAAAACAAATCGAACAAACAAAGAAAACCCAAAGGTATGAAATGGTCTTCAGTCCTGTGAAACCCAATTAGGATGATGAAAGAGTGACAGAAAAGGTTGCCAAAGGTAGAAAGAATCACAAGGTTTTAGACTGTAATTTATACTACTATTAGATTCTAACAATGGATTTTCAGTTTTAAAAATGTAGCTTAAGCATGAATTTTCTCTGTATGTGCCATTCTTACTTCACTATTAGCCAAATGACACTGCTAGATCTGGTGTCAGGAAGACATGAGTTCAAATTCAGGCTCATATTCTTAGTAGCTTTGTGACCTGGTACAATCAATTCATTTCACCCCTATATGCCTCAGGTTGCTCAGCTGTAAAAAGCGGAAAAGAATTTGTTGTTGTTTAGTCACTTTTCAGTCATATCCAGCTCATGACCTCATTTGTTATTTTTTGTTTGTTTGGTTTTTGGCAAAGACATTAGAGTGGTTTGACATTACCTTCTCCAGTTCATTTTACAGATGGGGAAACTGAGGCAAACATGGATTAGTGACTTGCCCAGAGTAACACAGGTAGTAAGTGTCTGAGACCAGATTTGAACTCAGGAAGATGAGTCTTCTTGACTCCAGACCCACAACTCTAACCACTGAACCACTTAGTTGCCTTAAGGAAAAATAATATTATGTACCTAAAAGGGTTGTTAAGATCAAATGTGATAATATTTTTAAAGCAATTAAGTCATTATTTTGCACATAGAAGGTGTTTAATAAATGCTTGTTCCTTTTCACTTATGTAATTAAAAGTGGCTTTTCTATTGGAGGGATTAAACTATGTGAATCTTGAAATTCTTGCTATAAAGGAAGCTAAAAAAAAGTAGAACATGGAAATAAATGAAAGGAAGCCTCATCATTTTCCATGGAGAGGCAAATAAAGGAGTTAGCAAAAAATGACTAGGTTGCTTTTTTCAAAAGCAACAAGAAATATCATTTCAAGGGACATTTGGCGTTCTCATATTGCAGAACTCATGATAAGTATTTGTAAAAAGAAAATCATAAAAGTAATTATAGCTTATGAGTCAACATCTGGTACAAAGAATAAATAGGGCAATAAATTCTATGGACTTGTTAAGACCTTTTGGAATAAAAAATTAATACTTTGATATACCATTTGAAAAGATAGGAATAGGTGAGGATAGTGAAACAAATTTTGAAAGATATATGTCAGGAGTAAGGAATGAGAGAAGGCAAAAACTTCTAGACTATACAGAATATACATCATGAACATCTTCTTCAAGAAATGAATTGTGAGGGCAGAGCCAAGACAGCAGAACAAAAACAGTAACTTTTATAACTCCCTCCATGAATTCTGTCACTAAACTTTAAAATGTGAATCTGAATGAATTTTAGAGTGACAGAATCCACTGGGAGATGGAGAGTGTCAGATTCCCAGCCCAGGAAACTGCCCATGTAGAATCTGGGCAGGATGAATGAGGAACACTATGGGGCTGCACCAGCATGGACCATAGGGCAGATTACAGCAGTGAGAAGGATTCCCAGCCAACAGACTCACCCACCACAAGGGCAATTTGCAAACCTCTCACCTCAGAACTGAGGATCAGTAGGAGTTGGGTAAGAAAAAGCTCAGAGCCCACAGCAGTGATGGCAGCTTCTCCTGAGGCTATCAGCCCACAGCCAGGAAATTTAAAAATTACTTACCTGAATTTCCAGAGGCCAAGATGGCAAAGTAAACCCTGGCCACTCCAAATTCCCCTTCCTTGACCCAGAAAACCCAGAGATGAATGCCAACAGAGAATAGTATCCTGAAACTGTGAACTGGGAAAGGAGGTTAAAAATCTAACTGGAGAAATTACCTCCCTAAAGAAGGAGCTTCAAAAACTAATCAAGAAAAATAATTCCCTAAAAAATAGAATCAGTCAAATTAAAGCTAAAGATTTTATGATGCAGCAAGAGTCAGTCAAACAAAACATCAAGACTGAAAAGTTACAAGAAAGTGTAAAATATGTCACTGGAAAAACAAATGACCTGGAGAATAGATCCAGGAGAGATAACTTAAGAATTATTGGTCTACCAGAAAGCCATGATGCAAAATGTAACCTGTACAACACGCTCCAAGAGATTGTCAAAGAAGTCCTAAAATAAGTCCTTAAGTCCTAAAATAAGAGGGTAAAATAGTTATTGAAAGAATTCACACAACTCCTCCTGAAAGAGATCCCAAATTGAAAACTATATGAAATATAGTAGCAAAATTCCAGAATTACAAAGTTAAGGAGAAAATACTGTAAGCAGCCAAAAAGAAACAATCCAAATATCATGAGACTACAGTAAGGATTACATAGGAACTAGTAGCTTCTACATCAAAAGATGAAAGGAATTGGAATTTGATATTTAGTAAGGCAAAAGAGCTAGGACTGCAACCAAAGATCAATTATCTGGCAAAACTGAGCATACTCTTTCAGACAAGGAGATGGTCATTTAATGAAATAAGGGAGTTCCAGACTTTCCAGATGAAAAATCAAGGGCTGAATGGAAAATTTGATCTCCAATTACAAGAAAGACATAAAAAGGTAAACAAGGAAAAGACACACACACACATACATACACACACATGTACACAAGCACATAACTTGGGATTCAGTAAAAACAAACAGTTTACATCCCTATATGAGAAGCTTATAAGTGTCAATATTGAAATATATAATGTTATCATGACCTTTAAAAGTGATATACATAGAGTGTGTGGGTATAAATGAACTAATCTGTTGGTAAAAAAAAAACACATTATTAAGGGGTTCAAAGGGACTGTTATGGGAGAAAAGAAAAGGATGAGACAGAAAAAGATAAATTATGCCACATGAAGAGGCATAAAAACATACCATAGTAGAGGGGAAGGAGTGTAGGAGATGAACATCATATGCACTTTATTCTCATTGGTTCTGGTTCAAAGAGGGATCAACGTGATTAGTAAAGTTTAAGATTCTAACATGAAAAGAAAAAAACTCATTTTAATACAGGCAAAGGAGGGAGGGAGAGGAGCACTTCATGAAATTTACTCTCATTGGTTTGGGGTCAAAGAGGGAATAGCATACTCTAATGAGTATAAAAATCCATTGTGCCTTACACACTGCTCGAGGAATAAGAGGGGAGGATAAAAAGGGGGAGTTAGAAGGAAGGTAAATAGCAGCAAGGGGAAAGGGAAGGTAAAGGGGGGGGTGTCCACAGGGAGGGAATACTGAGGGAGGTGGTGACAAAAAGTAAAACTCTTAAGGAGGGGAAGGGAGAAGGAAAAAAAAAACATAAACATAAACAGGGGAGGGAATAGGATGGAGGGAAAGAAAGATAGTAATCATAATTGTAAATGTTAATGAGATTAACTCTCCCATAAAACAGAAGCAGATAGCAGAATGGATTAAAAACCCTAATCCTACAATATGCTGTCTAAAAGAAACACATCTGAAACAAGAGGATATGCACAGGGTAAAGATAAAGGGCTGGAGGAGAATAAATTATGCTTAGGCTAAAGTAAGAAAAGCAAGGGAAGCAATCCTTATCTCAGATAAAGCAAAGGCAAAAAATAGATCTACTTAAAAGACATAAGGAAGGAAACTGTATCCTGCTAAAAGACACCATCAAGAATGGAGCAATATCATTACTGAACATATATGCACCAAGTGGTATAGCATTCAGATTCCTAGAGAAGATAAGGGAATTAGAGGAAGAAATGGATAGCAAAACTATACTAGTGGGGGATCTCAATTCCCACTCCCCTCTCTGAACTTGATAAATCTAACCACAAGACAAACAAGAAAGATGTTAAGGAGACAAATAGAATTTTAGAGAGGATAAGTATGACAGATATCTTGAGAAAACTGAATCGGGATAAAAAGGAATATACCTTCTTCTCAATGGTACATGGCATATACACAAAAATTGACCATGTACTAGGGCACAAAAACCTCACAATTCAGTGTAGAAAAGCCGAAATAGTAAAGGCATCATTTTCAGATGATGATGCAATAAAATTTTATGCAATACAGGGTCATGGAAAAAATAAACTAAAAACTAATTGGAAATTAAATAATTTAATACTTAAGAATGAGTGGGTCAGAAAAGAAATTATAGAAACAATCAGTAAATTCATTTAAGAGCTTGACAATAATGAGATAACATACCAAAACTTGTGGGTTGCAGAAAAGACAGTTCTTAGGGGAAGTTTTACATCACTGAATGCATATATGAATAAAACAGAGAAAATGTAGGTCAATATATTGGCCATGCAATTGAAAAAGCTAGAAAAAGAACATATTGAAAATCCCCAATTAAATACTAAATTTAAAACACTGAAAACCAAAGGAGAGATTAATAAAATTGAAATTAAGAAACTATTGAATGAATAAATGAAACTATGAGCTGGTTTTATGGAAAAAAAGCAATAAAATTAATCAACTGTTAGTCAATAACATACAAAAGAAGAAAAAACAAATTACAAGTATCAGAAATCAAAGTGTGAATCTATCTCCATTAAAGAGGAAATTAAAACGATAATTAGTAATTATTTTACGAAACTATCCACGTAAATTTGACAATATTAATGAAATGGATGAATATTTACAAAATTTTTATTTGCCCAGATTAACTGAAGAGGAAGGAAATTACCTGAATAATTTCATCTTAGAAAAAGAAATCACACAAGACATCAGTGAACTCCCTAGGAAAAAATCTCCAGGGCCAGATGGATTTACAAGTGAATTCTACCAAACATTTAAAGAACAACTGATTTCAATGCTCTACAAACTATTTGGGAAAATTAGTGAAAATTGAGACCAACCAAATTCTTTTTCTGACACAAATATGGTATGACACCTAAATCAGGAAGAGATAAAATTGGAGAAAGAAAATTATAAACCAATTTCCCTCATGAATATAGAAGCAAAAATTTTAAATAAAATATTAGGAAAAAACTACAGCAACTCATCACAGGAATAATACCTTTTAATCAGGTAGAATTTATTCCAGGAACATACGGATGCTTTAATATTAGGAAAACCATCAGTATAATAAATCATGACAATAATATAACTAGCAGAAACCACATGATTATCTAAAAAGAAGCATAAAAGGCTTTTGACAAAATACAACATTCATCCCTATTAAAAACATTAGAAAGTAAAGGAATAAATGGAGTCTTCCTTAAAATACTAGGCAGCATATATTTAAAGCAATTAGCAAGCATTACATGTAATGGGACTAAGCTAGAAGCATTTCCAATAAGATCAGCTATGAAATAAAGACGACCACTATCACCCTTCTTATTCAACCTGGTACTAGAAACGTTACCAGTAGCAATTAGAGAGGAAAAGGAAATTGAAGAAATCAAATCAGGCAAAGAATAGAATAAGCTATCACTCTTTGCAGATGATATACTTTGAGAATCCTAGAGAATCAAGTAAAAAAACTAATTGAGACAATAAAGAAATTTGGCAAAGTTGCAGGATATATAATTAACGCACAGAAATCCTTGGCATACCTACATATCTCTTTTTTTTATTTTTTTAAATTTATTTTCTTGTTTACATAATTCATTTCCATGAGATTTTGAGTTACAAATTTTCTCCACTTCTTTCCCCTACCCCCAAACCCCAAACAGTGACCCCACTGTAAAGTCCCTCCCCGATCTGTCCCCTTTTATGTCTTTCTCCAATGCCCCTCTAACTTTCTGGTAGGATAGGGAGGGTCTCCCTATCCCAGCCCATGTATGTCTTAATTCCCAGTTGCATGTCATTAATAATAATAATAACTATTATTATTATATATATATATATATA
>CM053595.1:177417274-177433049 GCA_028646575.1 Pseudocheirus occidentalis
TTTCAAGTTCTATTTTGCCCTCTGATTCTAAAACATCAGGGCAATTTTCTTTGAGGATTTCTTGAAGGATGCTTTCCAAATTCTTCTTCTGGTCATGGGTTTCAGGTAGACAAATAATTTTCAAATTCTCTCTCCTGGATCTATTTTCCAGGTCAGTGGTTTTGTTCAAGTAAATATTTTATGTTGCTTTGTATTTTTTCATTTTTTAACAGTTTAATAGTATCTTGGTTTCTCATAAAGTCATTAGCTTCCACTTGCTCCACTCTAATTCTGAAGGAATTATTCTCTTCAAAATGTTTTTGAGACTCTTTCTCCTTCTGGCAAATTCAACTTTTTAAGGCATTCTCCTCCTCATTGGCTTTCTGTGCCTCCTTTGTCATCCGAGTTAATTTGCTCTTTAAGGTATTGTTTTCTTCAGTCAGGTTATTGACTCTCTTTTCATGACTTTCTCACATCATTCTCATTTCTCTTTCCATTTTTTCTTCCAGTTCTCTTATTTGGTTTTCAAAGTCCTTTCTAAGTTGATCCATAGCTAGTAGGCATTCTTCCAGTGTCTTGGAAGCATTTGATGAGGGGGTTCTGACTGAGTAGTCTTCCTCCTGCTCCATGCTTTGATCTTTTTTGTCCATAAAAAAGGATTCTAGAGTTTTACTGCTGTTCCTACCTTGCTTCCTTTTTCTCATGCTGGCCAGACTATTAATTGATTGGTGTTTTTAGCTCTGTGGAACTCTGCTTCCTGGAGGGGGAAAGCTCTGTCCCAAATCACTGGGGCCTTCACAGCTGCTGGAGCTATTAGTGGGGTGCTGCAGCTCCCCCCCAGTTTTGGCTTACTGAAAGCACACCCCAGGACCACCACTCAAGACCACGATCCAGATCCAGGCCACTCAATGCAAGAGCCCTTGGCCCTGATCAATCGCCCCAGCCCCCCTGCTATCTGCAGGCCAGATACTCTGAAGCAGCTCAGTGGAGGCCGCTGGTGCTCTCAGCCATTCCTGCTGCTACAGCTGCCTCCCGCTGCTTCCTTGCCCTGGGAGCAGTTTGGCCGGACCCGCTCTTCCCCAAATTTAGCAAAATCCACTGACCTTTCTCTTAGCCATTTTTTTCTTCTGGTCTGATAAATGTGGTAATTGTGCCTCCAGTGCAGCTGATTTGCTCCCCTATAGACTGAGTTCTGCCTGATGCCCTGGGGCCTGGCCAGGCGGGGTTTTGGCCATGGCTCCCAGACTGCTGTGAAGAGACCCACCTGTTGAGCTGCCTGTAGCAACAGATGTGTTTTCTGTCTTTTGGAGAGTTTTGGAACTGTGAAATCTGTTTTGGAGTCCATTTTATGAGTTTTTAGCGTGTTTGTGTGGGAGCTGCGGTGCTTTGCTGCTTCTACACCGCCATCATGGCTCCGATCCCCAGCATTGCTGTTTCAATATTTATTTGTAATATTGATCTAAAATTTTGTTTTATTTTTTTATTACTTATTTCTTTATTATTCTAAATTATGTTGCAAAAAAGGTGCCTCACAGAAGTACCTCTGTGAGGTTGCTTCTTTCACTGATTTTGATAACAGGTTATCTTACACAGAGATCATTTATTAATTACATGTTTAATATAATTCACTTGTAATTTCTTCAGAATTTAACTTTTTTTCATTTAGAAGTTAATTTTTGGCTTCCTGAAATTCTTTCTCTCAAATAAAACGATTTCAATTGTTGTTGTTCATCAGTTTAATTGTGGCCACCTCCTCATGATCCCATGGATCCTGCTCTCCATAGTGTTTTCTTGGAAACGGTACTGAAGTAGTTTTCCATTTCCTTCTCCAATAGATGAAGATAAATAACAATTAAGCTCAGGATCATACAGTTATTAAGTGTCTGGGTCAGCATTTGAACTTAGGTCTTCCTGATTCCAAGTCTAACATTCTATCCGCTAAGACACATAGCTTCCTCCTATTTAGATGAAATTCCCTTCCATCATGCAAATAAGTTTTTTAATATTTTTGTAAATAATTTTCCATTTTTGAAAATTTGGTTCAAATATAATTGAGTAAAATTTATGATCAATTTCTTTTTTTATTTTTTGGTGAAATGCCTTCTCTAATTTAAAATAAAGTATAATTTGCTTTTCATCTTTAAAATTAAATTATATCAGAGTCCTCTATTATCTTGCTTTTTTCCGCTTTTTTGGAGGGGGTAAGGCTGGACAAATAGGGTTAGTGACTTACCCAAGGTCACATGGCTAGTTTGCGTGTGTGTGTGTGTGTGTGTGTTAAGTGTCTGAATCTGGATTTGAATTCAGGTCCTCCTGACTCCAGGGCGGGTGCTCTATTCACTGCACCACCTATCCTCCCCAGAGTTCTCTATTTTGCCATTCCCTCGATGTAGAAGCTGCCGGATCCTAGGTTATCCTAATTGAGGTTTCCACAGTATTCAAATTGCTTACTCTTGGCAGCCTGTAATATTTTCTCCTTGATCTGGGTACTCTGGAACTTGGCTATAACGTTCCTAGGAGTTTTCTTTGGGAGATCTTTTTAAAGAGGTAATTGGTGAATTCTTTCAAGTTCTATTTTGCCCTCTGGGTCTAAAATGCCAGGGAGATTTTCCTTGAGAATTTCTTGAAGGATGCTTTCTAAGTTCTTTTTCTGATGATGGCTTTCAGGTAGTCCAGTCATTCTTAAATTGTTTCTCCTGGATCCATTTTCCAGGTCCATGGTTTTTCCAAGGAGATATTTCCCATTGCCTTCTATTTTTCGATTTGTTTGGATCTTTTTGAAAGTATCTTGATTTCTCATAAAGTCATTTGCTTCCATTTGATCCACTATAATTCTGAAGGAATTATTCCCTTCAGAAAGCTTTCGAGATTCTTTTACCATCTGGCAAATTTGACTTTTTAAGGCGTTCTTCTCCTCTTTGGCTTTTTGGGCCTCTTTTGCCATTTGAGTTAGTCTATTTTTTAAGGTTTTATTTTCTTCAGTCAGGTTTTTGACTCTCTTTTCATGATTTTCTTGCATCATTCTCATTTCTCTTCCCAATTTTTCCTCCACTTCTCTTATTTGGTTTTCAAAATCTTTCCTAAGCTGATCTATGGCTTGTAAGTAGGCTACATATTTCTCGGAAGCTTTTGGTATAGCAGTTGTCACTGTGTTTTCTTCCTACTGTTCCATGTTTTGATCCTTTTTGCCCCCCAGAAAAGGATTCTAGAGTTTGTTTGCGGTACTTTGCTTCCTTTGCCTGCTCATGTTGCCAGTGAATTACTTGACGTTTTAGCTCTGTGAAACTCTGCTTCCAGGGGGGAAAGCTCTGTTACAAATCACTGGGGTTTTTGCAGCTTCTGGAGCTATTAGGAGGCTGCTGAAATCCACACCAGGTTTGGCTCATTGAAAACACACCACCACCCAAGATCCAGGCCACTCAACACAAGGGCACTTAACCTCTTAATTATCACTTGGCCCCCCTGTAGTCTGCAGGCTGCAAGCTCAGAAACAGCCTCATGGAGGGGCCTGCGGGGCTGCCTCTTCTGCTGCTTACTTGCCCTGGAGTCAGTTTGGCCAGACTCCTTTTTTTCTCCCCCAAATTGTTGATTCCAACTGACCTTTCACTTAGTCCTTGTTTCTTATGGCTTGATAATTCTGGAAACTGCCACAGCTGTCACTGATCCACTCTTCTGAAGGTTCCAGCTGTTGCACGTCTTGGCTACCCTGGGCCAAACCAGTGTTTCAGGGTGGGCTGGTTTCAGCTTCTAGTGTGCCACACTGAGCCCTTTGTGCTGAGCTGCCTTCACTGGGAGATGTTTTTTTTTTATTTTTTTGTGAGTTTTGGAGCCTTAAAATTTGTTTAGAGTCATATTTTATGGGTATTTGAAGTGGCCATGTGTGAGCTGCAAAACCTTGCTGCTTCTGTACTGCCATCTTGGCTCTGCCCCTCTATAATTTCCATTTTGACTAGTAGATAACTTAAACATTATTACAGGCAAACTCCACTGGTTGTTACTGGTAAAATTCTTCAGAGATGGTCCCTCTTCCAAGTGAAGTTACTCTCAATTTTTCTTTGTCTTACTAATTCATATAATCATCAAGATCCTTTAGGAGTCCGGGGAGGATTTTGAGAAATGGGAATCTCATAATTTCTCTCAACTTAGGGTGACCCATCAAGTCCCTTGGTGACTGACTTGGTGAAACAGTAGTGCAACTTTTACTGTTTTTCCCTCCTTCCTGGTATGTTACCATATAATAATTAATCTCCTTCCCTAGTTTTGGTTGTTATTCTTTTAATTTGATTAGTTTCTGACTTATGGAGTTGTAAGTAGGGTGAGTTAGGTTTAGAGAGAAATGGTGACTCTATCATCTTGCCATTACATTGTAGGATATTAATGTTAACTTAATTGAATTGAATGAAGATTCAATGCCTTCATTCTAAAGGTGTAATTTGTCACTTGTAGAATTAATCAACTTTAGTGAAACATTCATGCATTGAAAAACAAACACTTCTTTAATTCTGAAAACATCTTAGCCACTTGGTGAGGTTGCAATGTTACAAAGATGAACAACAAAGAAGAGCACAAGTATATAAGAGAGGCTCAAGTAAGGTACAGAGTCCAGAGGTAAAACAAGATCTCTTGTAGGTAAGAAGCAATGGGTGCTCTCTCTCTTCTCAAATTACAAGGTATTTGTTTATTTCTACAAATATTACATCCCCTCAAGAATAGCATGTTTGAGTCAGGAAGTGTTTTCCAAATATTTTGCCCTATACATAATGTAAACGTATTCTTTTGCTTGTTGAATTGAAGAACATATTTTGAGGATTTAAGGAAAAATAGTGTTTTGGAATTGATGAAAAAAATTATTTCTCACAATACTTAAATGAACCATTTACTATTTCTTTTTTTAAATTATTAATACAGTGTTTATTTGTCTTCCCTTCATCAAACCTTGACCTGTTGGCTTTCCCCAGGGCTTCCTGGTAAAATGGAGGTGGAGGTATACACAGACTGGAAGAGACATGGAAGGACCAGGAGGATGAGGAGGAACATTCAGAAATGTAGGGGGATAGAAATGGCTCCATCACATGGTGAAGAGGATGAGGAAGGCCATCATCAGGCAAAAGAGCTCCATGGCCTCAGACAGGGCAAAGCCCAAAATGGTGTAAGAAAAAAAGATTCTGCTTCAGGGAGGGGTTCCTGGAATAACTGACGATGAGCCTTCAAAACACAGTCCAAGTCCCTGCTCCAGAGATGGTCACCACCACAGTGACAGCCTCAGCCCCAATAAACTTGGCTTCCATGTCAATGTCCCTTGAGAGGGCACTACTTTGGAATCCACATCTGGGAACAAGACAGGTCAAGCAGCTTAATGCTGCCAAAATGCTGAGGTTCTCATCTGTCCAAACCTCTGGTTGTTTTAGCACCGTTGTAGACAACAGTCTCCTGAGCAGCTGAGAGCTGCTCCTCACAATGTCAGGGGTAGAGATGAACTTGGTGCAGGCATACATTTTCAGGAGGTGAGGGGCAAAGTTGAGGAGCTGTGGGCAGAGCAGAGGAGACAGAGAATTCATTTACTATTTCTGAACCTCAATTTCTTCATCCACAAAGTGGGTATAAGAATTCTTACACTATTTATGTGGATACAAAGGTGCCCTAAGGGTCAATAATAATGAGTACTTTCCTAGGTCCTCTGAGGGAGTTTGCGGCTTATTTCTTAGCCCATCCTGTAACTTGAGGGTGCCTTAGTGCCCCTTCCCCTTATTTTGATATACCATACAACCTATATCAAAAGAATTACCTTTTGTTGCCCTTATCCTGTGTTCCCCATCCTGTCATCCATTTCCCTGTCCTGTGGCATTCATTTCCCCATCCTGTGTCATTTATCTTCCCCATCCTGTGTCATGACAACCTTTCCTTATCTTGCAAGAAACCACCTTCCTTACGTTGTTTGTATCTATCTGGTCCCTAAATCTCCAACCCCCATTAGAAACCCTGAAATTACATCTTCATCTTATAGGCTATGTAGCTTTCTGGCTATAAAAGTCTAGTCCTTTTCTTATATCATTGCCTTTTGTTTAGCTCTTTGCTAAGTCTCAGGCCCATATGCTTCTACATTAATAAAGCTCCTTTTGGCTAAAGAGAAGGTCTGATTGAATTCTTTCAAAACTGAACCAACTCTCCCTACTCTGACTTCATCACTATTAAACCCACATAGTTGCTTAACTGAAGAATGTTTTATAAAACATGAAATACTATATAAATAAATATAAAATACTATATAAATATGCAAGGCATGGCATTTGAATTCTGGTGAAATATGTTTCTTCTTTTTTATGGTGTAGGATCTTGGATGATACATGATAAAATGTAGACTTGCGCATGTTGTATGCTCACGTTGTATGTTTTTCTGCTGGAAAAATTGAGCTTGATCTAGGCTTTTGGATGTATATCTCCATCTGAAACTCAGCCTAGGCTAGTTTGAAAGGTTTATCACCAAAGGATTGCCATTATGTGATATCTTCCCTCCAGCAATGGCAACACATAAATGATATCTAATAAGTATAGCAAATATTTATATAGTTGTTCAGCATTTGAAAATTTTTCAAATATTATATGATTTAGTTGTCATAACAAATCTGAGGGGTAGGTGAGACTATTATGTCGTAGGCCACTTGAATACTGGCCCCAAGTACGAGCGGAGACATGAGAGAGAATTAAACAGGCAGTGTGGTTAGGAAGACCATACTCCATTGAATGATGATTTGAACAAGATTTTTAAAGATCCAAAAGACAAAGATTCAAGTATTCTTATCAACAAGCCTATTTTATCATATCCTGGGATATTTTCATAGTTTTATCATTACAATAGCTTGCCACATCCTGGAAGCAGCTCAGATAAAATCAGGCTCCTGAATTCTAGGCACCAAAAAAGTTTTGGGGAAGCCAACAGATCTTTGGAAAGTCAGTTAGCCTTTATAAAAGCATAAGAAAGAGGATTCAAAGAGGGCTGGCTTCAAAGCATCTAGGTTTGTCAAACCTAGGCCAAAACTGCTTCTCTAAGATATCTGCATAAGAACTGACCTCTAAAATCAAATATTTTGGCTTTCTACACTATTACCTGTATTTTATAGATGAGGAAAATGAAACAAATAGAATTAAACAGACTCGGCCAGGGGTGCATAGTTAAAGTCTGAGACTAGATTTGAAGTCAGGTCTTCCTGACTGTAGGTCTAGCCATCTATCTAGTACCACCATCTGGTTAAAGATCATTCATAAAGCAAAGATATCTATGGTTTCCACCATACTGGCATAGATCAAATCATGGATCCATGAACTAAATTCTAAAGTATAAAAAGCTTCTGTGATCAGGGTAATATGCTAAGAAGTAAATCAGAAGGCATATCCTAATACAATCTTTTCTAAAGCAAATGTGTGTGTGTGAAAAACTGAAGTTTTTTGGTGCTTTTTAGCCTGAATAAGGTATGTAACTTAGCTTTAATTATTGCTACAATTTAATAATAATAATTGATAATAATAGTAGTTATAATAAATTCTAGATGGTTCCTTTGCAGTTGAAATGTAATGCTGAAAAATCCTACAAGCCCCGAGGGCATTTTCTTATTTTATAGAATTAAAAAAATAGGTAGAGAAGCATTAATTAGCTCCTGGTAAGGATTGTTAGTAAACCTGGGTCTCTTTCCCCTTTGTCTAATGTTTTGTTTGTTCCACTATGTTTAATTGTCCTGAATTTACTTATTTCATTTGTGGTTCAGATAATCTGACAGGTGAAGCTTATGGTCTAAATGTAAAATTAATAACTATTTACAGTGAAACCAATTTCATATTAAGAAACAGCTGTGGGCAGGATAATTTTTATAGCAGCTAAACTTAGCAATGACAACCAGCATTTGCTCTTGGGCAGCAAAGTGTGATTCCTATAACTTTTATGTGACAAATATGTAAAGTCCATAAAATACAGCAGTTATTCTTCCAAGTAAAGATGTTGACACTATCAGAAGGGTATTTGGAATCCTTCTACTCTCCTCCACCCAAGAGACCCCTAAGTAAATATAGAAAGGGAGATACATTCACTTTATCTTATTTGATCCTGGTATGTGCTTAATTCCCCAGGCACTTTGCTATTGCTATTGTTCTTGTGAGTTTTTTTTTTTTTGGTGGTGGTGGTTCTTAGTTCTTGACTTGGACCAATGAGATCATCAGGGTGGTGTCTTGACTTGTTAGTGAATTGGATTTAAGTGAGGCAGAGCTATGCAAAGTCATTGGTCTCATTCCCTCCTCCAGAGTAATCAGAGTCTAGTGGCAAGATATAAATTAAAAACACTGGCAATGGCCCTGCATACAATGGGAGACATTGGATTTTCTTTTAAATTTAGCTTTTATTTTTCTCCAGTTGCATATAAAAACAATTTTTGACATTCATTTTTGTTCAAATTATCACCTTCTTCCAGTCTCAAAGCTTTATTACATTAAGAAGTGAAGCAATTTGATATAGATTACACATGTATAGTCATGCAAAACATTTACATTATAGTCATATTGTGAAACAAAACAGACAAAAAACTTCAAGAAAAATAAAGTAAAAAAATAGTAAGTTTCAATCACTATTCAAATATCACCAGTTTATTTTTTTTTCCTCTGGGGATGGTTGGCATTTTTCATGATACGTCCTTCAGAGTTGTCTTGGATCATTGCTTTGCTGAGAACAGCTAAATCATTCACAGCTGATCACCTCACAATATTATTGTTACTAAGCACAGTATATTTTACGTTGCATAAACTCATGTAATTCCAGGTTTTACAAAGAGCATCCTGCTCACTGTTTCTTACAGCACAATAATATTACACCTATAATTTGGACAACCATTCCTCAACCGATGGGCATCCCCTAAATTTCAAATTCTTGTTGTCAGAAAAGAGCTGCTACAAATATTTTTCTACATATAGGCACTTTTCCTTTTTGTTTTTTATCTCTTTTCAAATACAGACCTATTAATGGTATTGCTAGCGGTGAGTAGTTTTATAGCCCTTTGTGTCTAGTTCTAAATTGCTCTATAGAACAGTTGAATCGGTTCACAGCTCCACCAACAATGCATTAATGTCCCACTTTTTCCACATTCTCTCCAGAATTTATAATTTTTTTGTTTTCTATCCTATTAGCCAATTTAATAGGTATGAGTTAGTACTTCAGAATTGTTTTAATTTGAATCTCTCCAATCAAGAGTGAGTTATGACATTTTTTGCTTTTTTTCTCCATAGATAGTATTGATTACTTCATCTGAAAACCTTTCAGTTGGAAAATTTTCATCATTTACATAAACTTGACTCAGTTCTCTCTATGTTTGAGAAATGAGGTCTTTATCAGAGAAACTCACTTCTATTCTTTTTCACATTTACTATTGTTATATATTTCTCTCCATCCTATCCCCTCTATTTCATTCTCTCTCCTTTCACTCTGCCCTTCCTCAAATGTGTCTTGCTTCGGACTACCCTTTCTCCCAATCTACCCTCCCTTTTATCACTGTCCCCCTCCTCTCATTTCCCTTCTCTTATATTCCTGCAGGGTATGATAGATATCAATACCCAGTTGAGTGTGTATGTTATTCCCTCTTTGAGCCAATTCCAGTGAAATTAAGGTTCACTCACTTCCCCCCCTCCAAGTCTCCTCTCTTCCCCTATATTGTAAAAGCTTTTTATGTCCTCTTTTATGTGATATAATTCATCCCATTCTATGTCTCCCTTTCTCTTTCTCTCACTACATTCCTCTCTCCCCCATTAATTTTATTTTCTTAGATAGTATCCCTTCATATTCAACTCACACTTATGCCCTTTGTCAATATATACTCCTTCTAAGTATCCTAATAATGAGAAAGTTCTCATGAATTACAGATATTTTCCCATGAAGGAATATAAACAGTTTAACCTTATTATGTCCCTTATGATTTCCTTTCCTGTTTACCTTTTTATGCTTTTATTGAGTCTTCTATTTGAAAGTGAAATTTTCTATTCAGGTCTAGTCTTTTCATCATGAATGCTTGAAAGTCCTCATTTCATTCTTAATTTCTTGAAAAACAATGTCTAGGTTCTTTTGGTTAATCATGATTTTCAGGTATTCCAAAAAATTTTAAATGATCTCTCCTGGATCTACTTTCCAGGTCAGTTGTTTTTCCAATGAGATATTTCATATTGTTTTCTATTTTTCATTCTTTTGGTTTTATTTCTAGATTTCTCATAAAATCTTTAACTTCCATCCACTCCATTCTAAATTTTTAAGGAACTATTGTTTTTAGTGGGCTTTTATATACCCTTTTCCATTTGGCCAATTCTTTTTTTGTGACATCACCATTTTACTTTTCCACCATCTTAAAATGAGTAGCTGTTGCAGATAGACCTGTGGCTTCAATGATATAGGATACTCTCTATCATGGAAACGCCCTGCCCCCATACCCCCATGCTGACCTGCACTCTCTCTTTGTGGCCAAACTTCTTGCAAAAGCCATCTATAGCACCTACCTCCATTTTCTTTTTGTTATTCCCTTAAACCTTTTGCACTCTGGCTTCTCAGAACTCTTCCCTGTTTCACTGTTAAATTTCTTGGGGGAACCAAAAGAGGCCTGATGTCTCAACTTCCTTACTACCCATTTTCTCTTCAGTCCCCTGTACTTGAGCTTCCCTACACACGTGGCACTATCACCATGGACCACGCCATCATAAAATGCAATGAATTTTTCCCCTAGCCAGTCCTGTAATCTGATGCCCTCTCCACCAGTTTCAGAAATGCCATATTTGGTCTTACTATCTCTGTAACTGCTTATTTTCTGTGTTATCCTCATTAATGTGGATTTCTACAACATCCTCTCTTTTTCTCTCTTGGAAATTCCATTCACTCCCAGGGTTTCAGCTACTACTTCAATGCAGATTGAGCCCAAATCTCTCTCCCTTATGGCCAGGCCTGCTTTTCAACTGCCTGCAAGATACCTCTATGAGAATATCCCCATTACTCAGTCAACATAGCCAAAATCAAGCTCATGAGCTTTTCCCTACACCTATTCCTCCTTCTGATTTCACCACCGAAGTCCATGGCACCTGAACTCAGTAACTGTTTCCAAAAGCATTTCTAAAGTGAGGCCCTGTGTTAAGAGGAAGAGCTACAAAGAAAAGTAAAAGCCAAGTTTGTTCTGGAGGAGCTCACATTTTAACAGGAAGAACATACAAATAGTGTATGTCTGCAACACACTCAGTGTAAATGAAAGGCACTCAGGTCTCCACCTCAGTGACTTTGTTTCCCTCCCCCTTCTCTCCAGGACCCTTGGATGCTGCCTCTGTCTCCTTCCTCCTGGTTCCTATTTCCACAGCTATCTTCCTAACATAGGACCCATTTGCCCCCTCCCCAAACCAGCCCAATACCTTCTAATGGGTTTCCTCCCCCCTCCTTCACACTGCTGTCAGAAGAGTACTTCTTAGGCACACATTTGTGTCTCACTTCTGCCCAAACACCTTTTGTGGGAGGAAGTTCCCAAGTAGATGAGCTAACACTGAGTGAAAATCTACATTTCTGGAGCTCTCAATGGCTTGGCCATGTCCATTCTTCCATCCATGGGACTCTGGGTTTATCTGATATGGAGGGGAATTGCTGTGCTGTCTGAACAAATTCCTTCACTAAAGAACCACCTCTACTGGCTGACTGGTAAGGGATGGCACACTGGTGGGGGCTTGTGAGCTGATTTTTCAGGAGGATAGCCCCCCACAGGCTTATGACCCTTAGGATTCTGAAAGTCACAGCAGCCAGCCCTCTGGGGAGGGGAGGTGGTCAGTTATTTATCAGACAGGCTTTGCCTGAAATTTTGATTCCTTTCTTCTTTGTGCCCACTAGATTGGGTAGATTTCTCATGGAATAAGCACTGGCTCTAAAGGTTTGTTTCTACATGTCACTTCCTTTTCCTCAAACAATTATACTTTTTTAAGGAGTATTTTTTTTCTTCAGTCAAATTTTTGTTTCTTTTTCCATTTAACCAAGTCTGCTTTTTAAGGATTTCTTCTCCTTGTTGATTTTTTTAGACCTCTTTTACCATTTGGCCTATTTTTTTAGTGTTTTATTTTCTTCAGTGTGCGTGTGTGTGTCTGTGTTCTTTACCATCTGTTTATTATTTGTGATTTATATTGCTCTCATTAATTTTGCCAATTTGTTCTCTACCTCTCTTACTTGATTTTCAAAATCCATTTTGAACTCTTCCATGGCTTGAAAACAATCCATATTTTCCTTGGAGTCTTTGGATATAGGAGCTTTGACTTTGCTATCTTTTTCTGAGTTTTGATCTCTGTTGTCACCAAAGTAATTTTCTATGGTCATATTTTTTCTACTTGTTCATTTCCACAGTAAATTACTTGAAATTTAATTATTTTTTAAAGTAAGGCTCTGCTTCCAGGTTGGAGGGCACACTATCCCAAAATTCAGGGGTTTTATGTGACTGTTTTCAGAGATACTTCTAGTATTCTGTAAGTTTCTAGTTCTTCCAAGGTGGTATGATCCAAGGAGAGGTGTTTAGTAGTACACTGCTGGACTGTGCTCTGGCCTGGACACCACAAGAATGGTTTTTCGCAATGAAACTATGAGGAGGGTCTCTTTTCCACTGTTGTTGCAAGCTCTGATGTATGCTCCTCCTTTCCCTGGGACTAGCTCCCCTCTCTACCCAGACTGCAACACAGATCTGAGTATGGGCAACACAACAGAGACCTGCCTTAGCACTAGCAAAAAGACCCCTGTACTCTCCTTCTGACAAGTTGTTTGACCCCCGTACTCTCTATAGGCTGAGAGTTCCAGAAGTTGCTGCTGCTGCTGCTAATTCAATGACTCCTAAGGTCGATTGCTAGCTTGTTGGAGTTGGGGCTGTCCTGGTGTGGCTTCGTTTGGACTGTGCTCCTCTATTACAATGGTATGACAAATCTTTCCTGCTGAATTGTCCCTTCTAAATCCCTTCCCTTCTAAATTGTCATTAGCATCTATAGGCGGACAGGTCTGGAAACCCCCACTCTCGCCACTGATTCAGTTGCCCTGAGGCCTGCTCCTGGTTTACTGGGGCCATGTCTGTTCTGGCACAGCCTGTACTAGACTATGCTCTAGTTTCACCCTGAGGAAGCAGATTTTTCCTGACTACTTGCTAAATTGTCTTGGACTGGAAAATTATTTCACTCTGTCTTTTTGTGGTTTCTGTTGCTCTAGAATTTGTTCAGTGTCATTATCTAAAGGTGTGTGGAGAAGGCTAGAGAAGAGCTCAGATGAATCCCAGCCTTTATGCTGCCATCTTGGTTCCATCTCTGACCCTGGCCTTTTTAAGCTAAGGACTTTCCCAGTTCTCAAGTTTGTCTGAGGAAAAGCTTATTCAAAGCTAAAGGGTAAATAAGAAACAAGACAAAGGATGGCTTAGTTTACCTTCAGAAAAGAATCAGTCTGGGAGGGGAAAACCCTCAGAGTTTCTGGTCAGAACTTCCAAGTCATATTCAGGGCATAACTTAGGGCCATGAGATAAAAATAAGAACTGGCATTTATATAGCCCTCCAAAGTTATAAAGTGCTTTACTGGCTAAAACCCCCGTGAAATAAGTTTTATAAGTACTATTGTCACACCCATTTTATGGATAAAGAAACTGAGGCTCAGAGAGATGAAATTATTTCGCCCAGAGGGAAGCAGTTAAAAGCCTAGATTTTGAAGTAAATATACATTTTTAGTTCTTTATTCTTTCTCTTGTACCACCCCCTATGCTCCCCCCCATATAAGTATCCTAACTGCATAAAAATTGAATTTCAAACCTTGACCCCATTATGATCATGTTTGTATAAATCAGAATTCTAAGAGTCAGCTTAGTGTGGTTACAATAATGTCAAGAAAGGGTAATTTGAATTCTACTTCTGAAACATAGTAGCAATGTGATGCTGTGCAAAATATATACTGCCCCCAGGGAACTCTCTTTAAGACTCAGTTGTAGCACAATTGATTCTGTGCCTTAGTTGAGTGATTTTGCTTGTTGAGAACTGCCTACATTCATGAGGCTACAGGTCTATTCCCAAAATAAAGATGCAAAATTTTACTTTTGTTGTTGTTTAGTCATATTCAACTCTTCATGACCCCGTGGAGCATAACACTCCATTGTCCATGGGGTTTTGGTTTGCCATGTCCTTTTCCAACAGACTAAGGAAAACAGAGCTTACGTGACTTACCCAGGGTTACACAGCTATTAAGCATCTGAGGCTGTATTTAAATGCAGGTTTTCCAGACTCCAAGTCCAGCACCCTATCCACTGAGCCACCACCAACCTGTCTCCAGTTGTTATTACAAGAGAAATAACAACAGAAAATAGTTACCTAATTTTTCATTAAACTTGGGTGAAACAATCAAATATTCGTCTTATTTCTAAGGAATAAGAAGAGTAATGTCGAAGCTTATTCTCATTTTGACTTTGTTCTTTCACATCCAGTATGAATTAATTTGTCCTGTTCTGTACTTATAAAAACTACTTTACACCACCTTCATTTGGAAGCTAGGGAGAAAATTACTGCCTGGAGGATTTGACTTTTCGGTTCTCAATGAAGGTGTTCAAAGCCTGACAAAGCAGTGAAAATGAAGGGTGTAAACTAGAAAAAAAGCCTTTAACCACATCTTTTCATTCATTGAGGGGAGGGTGGAGGATATGGTGCTACATGTTTAATTTTTAATGCCAAAAAAACAATAAACCAAAAACTGTGATAATCATGGATTTCAAAGGATTCTTCATCTTATTTAATGTGATATCAACACTTTCTTCAGTCACTTCAAAATTTGATTTATAAATATAGCAAAAACCTTTAGATGATCTATATATCTAGCAAAATATTAGAGGTTGTTGGTTATTTGAATATTCCTAACTATTTAATGAACCATTTTAATACTGAGAAATTAACTCAAGGAGTCCTCTGTAATACTCTCTGAAAGACATGATACCAACGTTATTACATATTTTCAAAATTAAGCTATTTTTCTTCATATTTAATTAGGCATTTCAAATCTACATTACAAAATGAGTGACGGGTAAAGCACTGAATTGTGAACAAAAGGAAGTTTCTTAATCCTTTGCTGATTATAAAAGTTCTTTGATATACATCTTTCCACAAGTTTGAATCTTTTTTAAGGGCTGGATAGCTTAAGGAATGACATATAAAATGTCAGTGACATGGATGCAAAAAAAAGTTTCAATTCTACTTTTTCACTTGGGCAGAGAATGAAATACTGACTGTTCTGGGCTTTAACAAATCCAAAGGTGATTGTTTTATAGTTACTGAAGTCTAAATGGAAAAATCTCATATCTTTTTCCATGGCTGGGTCCTTTAAAGTATTTTGAACTGTAGACTGGGGAAGGGGAGACAGATTCGCTTCAGAAAATGGAGAAGTTTTCTATTTTTTCAGGAAAAAAGTTATTTCTGAGTATCACGTTTATATATTAACAAGAAAACCATCATCAAACAGCATATGGCCCACTTCTCTATCCACATTTTTTTTTGCATTTTTTAATTTGTTTTCTTGTTTACATCATTCATTTTCTTGACATCTTTGAATTACAAATTTTCTCCCCATCTTTCCCTTGCCCCAACCCTAAAACAGCAATCCCACTGTAAAGCCCCTCCCCTCCTCTGCTCTCTTACTTTCTGGTAGGGCAGAGAGGGTCTCCCATGCCCGGCCCCTGTATATCTTAATTCCTAGCTGCAGTTATTGCAGAACTTTAAATTCTAGATTCTTTTGATTCCTCCCTTGTCCCCTATC
>CM053595.1:177433549-177472390 GCA_028646575.1 Pseudocheirus occidentalis
ATGTATATATATATATATATATATACATACACACACATATACTCTAAACTGAGTATCTGCCACACAGGAGAATAGGTAGGATGGGGATGAGAGGGGGGTTGATGGAGGGAAGGGCGGGGTGGGGGGAGGGTTTCAGGAAGCACACACCTCAGTAAAGGGACAGGGACAGGGTTCAGAACAAAACAAAGGTCGGGGGTTGCAGGATAGGAAGGAGGGACATACAGCCTCTCACAATGTGCCCACCATGGAGATGTCCTGTGTAATTACACATGTACAGCCTGTATTGAATTGCTGCTCCTTCCAGTGGGAGTAGGTGACAAAGGAGGAATTGCAAGAATCTAGAATTTAAAGCTATACAATCAAATTCAACTGGGAAATAATACATACAGGGACGGGGCAATTTATCAAATAAGTTCTCTGTAGATAGGGGACATATAAAGTTTTACTAAGTCATGATCCATGCCTTCATGGAGCAAACTATCTCATGGGAGACCAATATAGATAATATTGCATAATAAACCTATTAAGAGAGTTATTCAATAAAACGAATTGTTGCTGCTCTTGAGTCATCTCAGTCACGTGCAAATCTCCATGAATCCACTTGGGGTATCTTGGCAAAGATGGAATGTTTTTCCATTTCCTTCTCCAGATCATTTTAAAGATGATGATGTGAGGCAAACGGTGTAAGTGACTTGGCCAGGGTCACATGGCTAGTACATATCTGAGGCTGTACTTCAACTTAGATCTTCCTGACTCCAGGGCTGCTTAGTTATCTACCCTATGCTATCTAGCTGCCTGAATTGAAAAATAAAGTGCAAGAATAAAAGATTCATAGTGAAAATGGATTTTGAATTGCCCTTTAATGTTTAAGTAGGAATTCAAAAGGGGAAGAATAACAGGGGGAACATTGTAAAGTTCAAAACTTTTTGAGGACAAAAACCCAGAGGAGTAGGAGTGCAATGAACTTCTGTTAGACAGCTGTCCAGTGAGGCAGTTGGAGTCAAAAGTGTGTAGAAACTTTGAAAATGAAAATGTTATCTGGGAAAGAGACATTTTTAATGATGGAAATCAGTCTTTTCCCCAAGAAGTTTTAATCATACTCTATTGTCTCAATGACTGTTTTTGTTTTGTTTTGTTTTTGCACTTAAAACTACCCATATATTATGTACAATTTGCTGTTCCTTTTAAACACATAATAAATTTATCATACGTTTCTTATTTCACATTTTTTCTTCCCTCCTCCCCCGCCATATCTGTGTATCTTTATCTATCCACATACACACATAAAAATATACAAATCTGTGTGTGTGTGTGTACAAAATCCTTCTATATATATTTCTACTTATCCAGTATTTTTTCTGGATGCAAATAGCATCTTCATTCATAGACCTATTTTAGTTAATATGGGCATTTATAATATCTTTTTTACTGCACACAAGCATATTGTTAGGATTCAAAACAAATTATTCTCTATTGATTGACAAAACTTTCTCAGTGAATGTCTGTCTTCAGTAGTAAGACTTGTGAATCTGATTCTTATCCTCCATCTCTTCTGAACTATAACAGAACATATTGTGTCTGCACAGAAGATTGATTTTAGTTACTTAGCTCTCTTTCAATTAATTTATTCCCTGGGTTCCTTCTCATCAAATTGATATGTTCTTTCCTCCTTCAAAGTCAGAAAACTTTCTGCTGGACCTGAAAATCCTGCCTTTCACCTGATTCTGAGGACATCTTATGGCTTTCTGATATTGACAGTAATTATAAACTCAAATGAATAATGGTTCAACAGAATTTCTGTGATCTGATTGTCAACTGTACTAGGTATTGATTTTCTGGCAACATCTAGTCCACAGAAAATGTCTGACAGCAATTACTTGGGAAGAATGTAGGAAATCCCATTTTTTGATGGGACTTAAATAATTTATTCTTTAGAATACTTTTGTCTAATGTAGAAACAACTTGTTTTATATAATATTATGAATGCATCTAATATTACATAAACAAGCTGTTTTACATTTCACCTTAAATAGAATATGTAACATATTGCTGACCCCCAGCTCTCCCTCCCAACTCTCTCCCTTTCCTATGCCTTAGGTGTTATCCTTTGTAGCATTGTAAAGCAGTGTTGAAAGGCCCAACATTTACCAGTGTTAGGTGAAGAGTTAATATTCAGTGAGTACTGTGGAGGCCAAAACTGCCAGAGTACCAGCAGGAAAGTTATGCCTGCAAAAGTCAGCAACCAAAGATCAAACTAGGTATATCAAGAAATAAGGAAGAAACTAGAAACACCAAAACTAAAGGAAGCAGACGGAATTGGCAGTAAACATGACCCGATCTGATTGGAGGGAGATATTCAGAGAAGCAGAGGAAAGCAAATGAGGAACATTAAAATGAAGGAGCCAGTCATCATTGTGGAAACAAGTTATCAAGTGATTGGTTTTTGGCTTTTCTTTAATGGGGACCTGGGACCATGGAACCATACCTAATTCTATGTCTTAAAGAAGCCAATACCCATAAAGCCTATCTACTGATAAATGAAAATCTGCTTTTGTTGTTAGTGTTGTTCAATAGTTTTCAGTTGCATCTGGCTCTTTGTGAACCCATTTCTTTGCAAGTATATAGAAGTAGTTGGCTATTTCCTATTTCATCTCATTTTAAAGATGAGGAGAGTGAGGCAAACATGGTCAAGTGAGTTGCTCAGGGCCACACAGCTGGTAAGTGTATGAGGCCATATTTGAACTCAAGAAAATAAGTCTTTCTGACTTCAGGTCAGGCACTCCATCTGCTGTGCCACTTATAACTCCAATAGCATAAAAATGAATAAGAAGGAAAGACTACTTACATTTTTTTCTCCATTCTCTGTTGTGAATAAATGTTGGTTTGATTGGGTTCACCTTGGATACAATATTAATTATAAATGATTGACTTATGTTGCTCCTCTCAGATCTCCCTGACAACACCTGAATCTGGCTGCCCCATCCCACATCACGTTTTCCCTGTGAATTAAATTTGATTGCTTTCTCTGTCATGTACTTTGTCTACATGTATAAATGCTCTAAAGACGTTGGATATAGGTAGGTTTTTTTTTAAATTTAACCTGATAATATTAAACATTTAGAAGAGATAATGTCCAATCTACTACATATTCAAGAAAACTCTTGATCCTTTAAAAATTATTGATGTTCTTTTTCCCCTCTGTCACTACTTCCCAATCAATCCACCTTACTCCCTTCTTCCTATCTCATGGCAACATAACCCTCACTTTTAACAAAATACAATTAAACAAAGAAAACTGACATATTATCTGTGACTATTAATGCATGCCTCATTTCACATCTGTAATACAAAACTGCTTTGCAGAGAAAAAAATCATTATCAGTCTTTTAATGAATAATTTGTAATTACATTTATTAAATATCTTATTTCTTTCAGTAGTGTTTCCCATTACACCATTGTGATCAATCTGTCCATTTTTGCATTGGTTCTACTTATACCTATATATCTTCCTAAATTTCTCTAAATCCTACTATTCTATAAAGCAGTAATATTTTCCAAATACATATGTCACAACTTTTTTGGTCACATCTCAATCAGTGGACACCAGCTTTACTTCCAGCTCTTTACTACTATAAAAGAAAGTTAAGGTATACAACTATAAATATAAAATATAAAATAATGAACTAAAAATGTTAATTTTATTATTATTACATTATTATTATTATTATTATTGTAAGTTAGTTATTATATTTGATTGATCGTTGAGCCAGTGGTTGGGTACTTGATTTAGGTAGTTTAGAGACATTTATAGTATAACTTTGAATTGTTTTTCAGAGCAGTTAGGCCAATTTATACCTCAAAAAAAGAGTGCTTAGTGCCTCTCCTCATTTTATCTGACTGATCATTTTCCTTTCTTGTCTTTTTTCAGTCATATGAATGAGCTCAAGTAGAGTTGCTTAAATTTTCATTTTTCTTATTATTAGCCATTGAAGCATTCTTGCATATGATTACTAAAAGTTCTTTTTACTTCTTTTGAAAATTTTCTATGCATAGGCATTATGATTGACTTCTAGGATCCTAAGTACCTGGGAACCTGAGACTGATGGCTCTCTTGAGCTCAATTTTTGAGCTGCAGTAGGCTTTGTTAGGTCTTAAACCTCCCCAAGTTTGGCATCAATCACGTGAACCTTCATGGGAGCAGAGGGAAACCAAATTGCCTACTGAGAGGAGGACAAACCCAAGTAATATTTAGAGCAGGTCAAAACTCCAGAGTAGGTCAGTGCAGCAATTTGGCCTACCTTTCTGGGTAAGATTAAAAAACCTGGTATTACAAAATTAAACAAAATTAAAAACAAAAAAAATTCTTTACAGTTCATATCCTTTAGTATCTATTAAGAAGGGAGGTTGACCCTTCAGAAAGAAGAGGGTGAGTGCTTAAAATTCCATAAAAGAATTCAAGAAGAATGAATACTGAGAAATGTTCATTGTATTTGGCAATTACGAGATAATATGTAACTTTGGAAAAAGGAGTTTCAGTGAAATGATGAGATTAAAAGTCTGAGTGTAGGGAGGTAAGAAGAGAATGATATACAAAAGAAATAGAGGACATTTATCGTATATGGTCTCAGAGAGTTTAGCCACAAGAGCAGAAAAAATATAAAACAAGAGTGAGGATAAGAAGATTAAGTGAAAGTTTTTTTTGAGTATGGGGGAGACATAGGCATGTCTAAAACTAATTTCACTTAAAATGTTTCCTTTGTTCCCAAAAAGGGGTTTTACCTGTAACTCTGCTTGGACTTGAAAGATGTTAATTTTTTTCTTACCATGCTTGTTCCATTGATCACACACACACACACACACACACACACACACACACACACACACACTTGTGTGCACACACATTGTTTTGGATAATTACTGTTTGGCAATATTGTTAGGGATCTGAAGCTACTAGTATTTTCCTCCTTTATTCCCAATGCATTTTTTAATGTTCATTTATCTTGATATGCATAATTATTTGTTTCCTCTAGAATAATTTTTCATTTTGTCTAGTTCTTTAAAGTATCATCTTAGTGGTTTGGTTCATATTACACTAATCAGTTGAATTATTATTTATTGAAACTATCTGGTATTTATTTAAAATACAAAAGCAAGATGCAGAGGCAATTGAACATTATAGTCTTGTTTCATGAAAACATTGGCATGGGACAATAATAAAAAAAGATAATTAACTTAATCCTTCATTATAGTAATGCTTTGTAGTCCTATTAAATGATGTACTGGCTAAAAAGCAAATCCTGGTGTCAGGAAGAGATTGATACATAATAGAGATAGAAGACATTTGATGAAGTACTTCATCACTAAAGGAGCTACTTCACACTAAAGCTCCTCCTCACCATGAAATCATTGTTCTTAATGTCCTTCCATTTTTGTAGATATATGTGCAATGCATGTGTGTATGTGTGTGTACATATCACCTATAGGCTTATATGAAATCACCTTTGTATATGTATGTGTATACATATATATGTATGTACATATAAATAAATAAATATACATATATGTTGTATTTTGTACTTGGTATCAATGAAACTTATGTTTCCTAAGACTTTTTTGGGAGGGGGGTGAGCCCTCTACAGAATAAAGAAAATTTTTCTGGTTATATTTTATGATCTTCTTTGCTTAAATAATAATAATTTTGATTATTTTTTCCATTAAATCTCTAGGATCATATAAAAACCATCAAGTTGTCTACAAACAGAGATTGTGTTCCTCTTTGTCCATGCTTCTTTCATCAATTTCTTTATCATTTCTATTGTTATAAGTAGCCATTCTAGAACAATATTAAATAATAGTTTTAACCATGGGCATGTATCTTTTATGATTTATCTTATTAGAAGGTCATCTAGGGGTTCTTTTAACAAGGTTAAGATAAAAAAAAACCTTACCTCAAACCATTGATATCTGATAAAAAGGATAATACTTACTTTTTGTCAATGAACTAGGTGTCAACAAAAGTCTAATACCTCTGTTAAAGTTAATTAAAGTTAATTAAAAGACCTAAGTCAGATATGGTCTAAGGATCCCTGAAGATTCTTGAGACCATTTTCAGTGATTTTTGAAGTTAAAATTATTTTCATAATGATACTAAGATGTTTTCTAGATACAGCCTATATAAACAAAAGTTCTTTGTGTGGGGTTCTTAATAATTTTTTAAGTATGTAAAAGTCTCATAAGGCACAAAAGTTTGAGAACTACTCCTTTAAACTAAGCATAAAAATACTTTGATTTCAAAACCCTTGAAAACCAATGGAAAAACAATGATGGTGTTAGACAGGAAATATGGGTGAATTTGTTGATAAGTCTTGATCCCTTACTATAGATTTTTGTATGAAACAGTAAGCCAGTTCAGATTCCAGGGATTCAAACTTCTTTCATCTCAGCAGTGGAAATCTCCAGCAAAAGTCTTAAGAAGTAAAGGTTTGGGTGAAGGGTTAGTAAAAAAAAAAGATCTCACCCTTGACATAAGCCTTGATCTCCTCTCTGACCTATTTTGCCCCTCCTCTTGCCTTTAGAAGGACCTAGTCATCACAGAACAAATCAATACTTTCCATAAGAATGCTGTTTGTACCAGCAACCCTGGGTCAAATGATAGAATATTTGCATTGCAATTTAAAAGAAAACTAGACAATGAAAAAAAATTCAGTTTCAATACTATGAGGATGTCATCATGATCATGTCTCCCAGGAATTTCATTTTCATTTTGTGTGATTGCATTAGCCTTGGTACTCACCCTCATCAGTTCCCTCAGTACCCTCTGCCCCTCTGATCTGAAGATACAGCAAAGAATTCCACTTAAAGCCTCCTTTCAAAGAGGGCTCCAGGGAGCATTTATTGGTCTCTTCCAGCTCTAGATGCTCTAATATTCCAAAGAGAATAACTAAGGCTCAGAGTGGTGGAGTAATTTGCCAAAATCTCTCAAGTAGTCAAATATAATACAATGTTAGAATATTATTAGTATTTTACTGCAACATTTTTGTTTTCCCTAAAGATTTTTCTCAGAAAAGATGACCTGAATTCCAAAGCTATTTGAGTTATACTTTTAAAAACTGAAATTGTGAGTTCACTGGGAAAGTTTGATTGATTTACAAAAAATATAGTTCATATGTAGGTTTTCAGAAACACACCTGCTTTTATTTACAAATGGCCATTTAAGTTTTTATGGCCCCTGTGTAGCTTCATTCTCACTTCCCTCATATACCCCAAACACACATTGAGTTAGATAATATTTCACTGGAAAAATAATATAAATCCAACTAAAATGGAGATTATCACAGAGCAAATATTTAAAGCTATGTACTCAGAATGAATTGAAGTGGTAAAGTATATTTTTATATATGAGAAAAAGTTCAGTTGCCTATATGTCTATTTATTCCTAAAAATCTACATATTATTTCAGCTAAATAGCAATTTAAGTATGATTTTTATCATTTTCAAGTCTAAGGAAATATGATCCTTGATGTTAAGTCTAGATGATAAGATTTCATTTACTTTAGAAATTGGGTATGCTTGCCTTATAATACAAATTTCATAACATGGTGCTATCATTGCTCTAGTAAGCAAAAATACATATAACAGTAATTTCAGGATTATTAAATTATAATTTGATCGTCAATTATTTTAACATTACAATGTTAAAATGCAATTGCTTTTAAATGGTACAATTTTGTAGGAAGACTTTAAAATGCAAGGAAGGGAAAGTAACAGATTGTTGGTTTTGGCCTTTAAAAACAAAAGTATCACAGATTATGTTGTATATACCATATGATGAATTAATAATTAATCAACACAGTCAATAAAAATGTTACATTGCCACCATTTGTACTTAATTTTAGTGAACAGAAACTATGTATATTTAAGCACCCCTCTTGTTTATATATTCTAAAAGTTCTATCCATTAATTTTATTGATAATATGACTAAATGAAAACTTCTGACCAGTAGTTCTAATGCTGAATAAACACTAGATTTTACACACACTAAGAGCTTGCTATAGAAATATTTATTGAACTATTTACCTGGAGGCAGATGATCTAAGTTCATCACTTATTATATTGTAATTGTGTAACCTTGATATGTCATTTCATGAATGAATAAATGAATGAATGAATGCTTTTTTCAGAGAGCATAACAGAAAAGGACATAGAGAATCCACACACTCTTCTGGCACCCATGAATTAGTTTTTTTTTTTTATTCTAAAAAGATCTAAAAGAAAATCTTTAGTAATGTTAGGTTCTCTTAAAAAGCTCTTGCAGAATAGGGACAAGAATTACATAGAAGGAGAAATGTGAATAGGTTGCAATTTGAAATAAAATGTAACTATATTTCTTTTATAAATGTGTGGCTAGAGGAAATAGGAGTCAACATTCATAGCTAGTTCAAATCATGATTGAATACTAATTTGAATATACTCACTGAATGTATCTATAGACATATAGGTACATATAGTAATAAATTTGCACCAAACCCATTGATATTTGGGGGCATTCTAATAGTACATATACATCACTCACACACAAATATAGTATGCCCCCCATTAGGTTTGTCAAACACTACCACAAAAAAAAACCTTCTTACTGGAGTATTCTGAAATTTAAAGATCCAAATCTTGAATCTATTTGCCAAATGATATGAATTTGAGTACTTAGAGAATAAATGTGATACAGCATCTGAGAAAATTAATATGTTTTTAGATTTCATGCAAAGAGGCATTCATTTTGGGACTAAGGAATGAACAGTATCACCATGCTGTGCCTGGTATGGATTGCATGAATATTTTTGGTTTGGGGCATCTGAATAATATTCATAAAAACATAAGTACCTAGATGGTGGTGAGAAACGTGATGAATTCCTTCATTTTCATGCCACATAATGAGAAGCTGTAGGAATTATAAATGTGTAGCCTCAAGAATAGAACTTTCAGGTCATTGATGTGGTTGTGTGTGTGTGAAGATATGATAGTTGCTTTGTATATATAAAGGATCATAAACTGAAAGAAGCTTTAGAATTATTCTGTTTTATCCCTGAGGGAAGAACTAAGTTCAATGGAAAGGAAGTTATGAAATGGAAAATTTGGATTTGGTTTAAAGAAAATCTTCATAACAATTAGAGTGATCCACAAGTAGAATGAGTTGCCTCTGGAGGCAATGAGTTCCCCTTCATTGGAGGTTTTTGAGTGAATGCAAAATGGCCAACTATTAGAGTTGTCAAAGAGGAATTTTTTGAGATATGGGTTAAACTACATGACCACTGGAATATTTTCTACCTCTGAAATTCTATGGTGGTGTTATTTGAAGCTAAAGGCTTTGATGATAACTAGGTTTCCTGGGAAATTAATAGGTTCATTTTTTTCCCATGGACTGGCTTATTCCTACTTAACTCCAAGTTGTGTATCCAGATAGGTGTCCAAAGAAGATCGTAGCATCAAAGATTTCTAATCAAGTGCTTGAACGTTGAATGATGGAGAGTCTACCACAGATTTTATTTTAATAGCTCACATCATTTGATCTTGCAAACAGCTCTGAGAGGACTATACTTCTGAGATATGAAGGGTCTGAAAGGGCCATACAGTGTTATGTGGTTACCCAGAGAAAAGCAATTCTCCCTTTCACTTAGTAATACCACTTCTTGGTCTGCATCCCAAAGAGATCATAACAACATGAAAAGGCCTCACATGTACAAAAATATTTATAGCAGCTCTTTATGTGGTTTCCAAGAACTGGAAAGTGAGGGGATGCCCATCAATTGGGGAATGGCTGAACAAGTTACAGTATATGAATACTATTTTTCCACAAGAAATAATTTGCAGGGAGATTTCAAAAAAGCCTGGAAAGAAATGAACTAATGCTGAGTGAAATGAGAAGAATTAGAAGAACATTTTACAAAATAACAGTAACATTGTGAGATAACTAACTTTGATAGACTTATCTCTGTTTAGTGATGCAAGGGTTTAAGACAATTCCAAATGACTCATGATGGCAAATGCTAATCACATCCAGAAAAAGAACTATGGAGTCTAAATGAGATTGGAGCCTCTCTCTCTCTCTCTCTCTCTCTCTCTCTCTCTCTCTCTCTCTCTCTCTCTCTCTCTCTCTCTCTCTCTCTCTCTCTCTCTCTCTTTCTCACTCTTCCCCCCCTCTCTCTGGCTTCTTTCTCATAGTTTCTTCATTTCTTCCCATTCTTCTTCATAACATGACTAATGTGAAAATGTTTAATATGAATGTATATGTGGAGTCTGTATCAAATTGCGCACATTCTTGGGGTGGAGGGAGGGGAAGGATGAGGAAAAATGTGGAACTCAAGATCTTATGGAAGTAGATGGTAAAAACTAAGAATAAATAAAGAAAAAAAGTTACAGTTTTGTAATCATATAAAGTTATATCTATGTAATAACAGGAAAGTTTTTTTTAAAAGAAAAATAATCTGAAAAACATACTTAAATACTCTCTGATAACTACCCTTAAAGACTATGTGAACAAGGTGCCTGATGCCACCTGGTGGCAGCATACCCTAACAATCTAGTTTTTTATATTTATCAATAAACATCTTGAAAGTTGTGTTAAAAAGAAAAAAGAAAAGAAAAGCAATTATATTTTACATTTTAGTCCACCAAAGGAAAAGCACTAGCACCTCACTTGGTATTTGACAGTCATATGTCAAGATGTGTAGCTGGCAGGAGAAGTGAATAGAAGCCTGAGTCCTGAGTCAAGAAGACTTTTTTTCTTCCTGAGTTCAAACCTAGCATCAGACACTATCTGTGTGAACCTGGGCAAGTCACTTAACCTTGTTTACCTCAATTTTCTCATCTATAAAATGAGCTGGAGGAGTAAATGGAAAACCATTCTAGCATCTTTACCAGGAAAACCCCAAATGGAGTCACAACGAGTCTGACATAACTGAAAATGACTGAAATGTCAATATGTGTTCTAATATCAGCCCTGAACTCAAAATTCTTAGAAATCAGTATCATTTTCTAAAGGCAAAAGTAAGTTTAAAACAAACCCAAAAAAAAAGCATACTGTGAAAGAGAAAATTCTTCCAATAGAGAGATTAAGTCCTCCCTGTGTGTAGTTCCTTTGTTGATTTCTTTGATATCTAAAGGCCCCTGCTCTTTCCTCCATTTTCTCTCCCTGAAGAATATTGGAGCTTGGTATTTATTATCTGCCAGAAATTTGCTACTTAGATTTCAACCAATTAACCCCCTTTTATGGTCTTATCTAAATGAGACTAATTAAAGAGATTACCTGGAGCTTTGTCCTCTCTTTGAAACTGAACAGAACATGTTCCTTCAGAAGTAAAGTTTCTGAAAATAGGACTGTTCATTTGGTACTGCTATAGATGTATGTCTATGAAGATCTCTATCTAAAGATAGCATAAGGAAGTCTGTTGGCACAACAAAAGAGCTAGAATGGGGTTTGTCTTTCCTCCTTCCCCACTTGTACCTGCAACTATTGAATCTTTTTCTTCCTCCCTTTCTTCCCTCTTTCTTTTCCTTCTTCCTTTGTTTCCCTTCCTTTCAAAGTCATATCGTCCAAGTACTTGTATATGAGGGCTTTACATACATACGTGCATGTATACATGTATGTGTAATATGTATGTGTATATATGCATACACCTATGTGTTTATGAACATATGCGTGCACATAGAACAGAAGAATATTTAAAGAGGGCATGATAGGTCTCTGTATTTGGAAGGTGTTAATGTGGAAGAGTAGTTAGTAATGATATTAGGATTGCAGTTTGAAATTACTGTTCAGTTTATATCAGTGAGAAATACTTAGGTTTTAGAAACAAGTGGAATAAAAAGAACAGTTGGTAGAAACCACCCACTCACCTCATTTTCTTTTTGGTCATGTGACACATATAGAGTTCAAGGGGGGAAGTGCGGTCAATTTCTCACCCTTGAACTGGCCTAGCCCACCATTGTCTGTCAGCTCCAGGCAGCCTCCAACAACTTCCCACCCATAATCACTCATTACTGGAGTCTGACCTCATCTGACTCCTCCTGAACACCCTGGCCAAACTCCTCCTCCTCTAGACTACCCCTAGATTCCTCCCCTAATCGTTCTGTACATGAGACTCTATCTTTCCTCCATGTGGTGTGAGAGCACCATAGAATGACCTAGTCATAGAATGACCTAGCACAGACTTACTCTGTGTCAGACTTGTTCTAATCTGCTTGCCCAATGCAAGTATTACAGATAGCTAGGCTCCATAAGAGTTTACCCAATATGGTGAACTTCTAATGAACTTTTTTTTTTTAATTTTTTTTTTTTTTTTTTTTTTTTTTTTTTTTTGCTTTTTGGAGGACAGTTGGGGTTGGGGTTAAGTGACTTGCCCATGGTCACACGGCTAGTTTTTTTGTGTTAAGTGTCTGAGGCCGGATTTGAACTCAGGTACTCCTGACTCCAGGGCCGGTGCTCTACTCACTGCGCCACCTAGCCGCCCCCTTCTAATGAACTTTTAATAAACTTTGCTTTTCTTTGGCCTAGAGAAGTCTTGAATCAAATTCATTCAGCAGGACCCAGCATGTTGGTATTTTGGGGTCTCTAGAGCACCCCTAACCCTCTTTATGGCTAACCACATAACAGACAGGATGAGCTTGAATACACCAAGTACAATTCTTGGGAAATGGGATCCAAGGCAAATATAATCTGATGACAAAGAACAAGTTCATGGTTGCTAGGAACCCACTGGGGGAACCACAGCAGAATGTGAATGTTATGGATTGAGAAGCCCCACAGTTTCAAGTTCCAGGAGGTAAAAGAGCATTTTTTTTCCAGTAGCTTATCTTGAGCCCCAAGAAGTAACTACCACAATATATAACCAAATAATTTATAACCTATTAAGTAGGCAAATGACCAAATATAATTGAGAGAATTTCTCACTATGTTTTTACATCATCAAATTTTAGAGGCAGAAATATCTTTAACAGTCTTCTAATCTTCCCCCTTCCTTTTACAAACAATGACATGGAAGTGTGAAATTAAGAAATGACTTATTCAAGAAATCTATTAATCTATAGCAGAGCTGAAGTTAATCCCAAGGTTGCTGATCTTGTCTGTGGCTCCTTTTGAAGTACACTAAGATTCTTCTTTTCCTCTCACATTTTAGGAAAAATACACACAATTATTGAATCTAATTTACATTTTTTAATTTGTGTACTATATGTATTAAAAATTTAGAATTTTTTCCACATCAACTTTCAGTGATTATACCCTTGAAAAATTCTCTAGATAAAATAAGTAACTGTTATTCAATTGACATTGTCTTGTTGAGGTTTGGGGTTTAGGGGTGGCTCAAGACCCCAGAATACCAACATGCCATGTCCTGCTGAATGAATTTGATTTAAGCCTTCTTTCAGCCAAAGTAAACAAAGTTTATCAAAGATTTTTCCATAAGGGCTACCTTTTAGGTTACTCTTATGGAATCTACATATTAGTGACACTTGTAGTGACAAGTGGGCCAGAAGAATCTGACACAGACTGAGTCTGAGCTATATTGAATGTCGACTCCTTCATGGAGGCAAGATGAATCTTATATACAGAAAGATTGTGGGAAGGATCTAGATTTGGTCTAGAGGAGAGGTTTGGGGTGGGTCTTGAGGAAGAGTCTAAGGAGGATCTTGATAGAGCTGAGGTCAGACTCCAGGAATGGGATTAAGGGTGAGAAATAGTTGAGTAGAGATGACAGACAATGGAGAGCTCCTAGGTTAAGGGTAACAGATTTGGGCCTCCTGATAATGGAAGCCTTATGGCCTCAGGCTAATACCAGATCCAGTGGGAAGATTCAAGGAGGTTCCCAGATTCTATATCCAGTCAGTTCTGATTTAAAATCTCAAAGTTATTGACAATGAACTCTTGATTATGAACTACAATAAGTGAAAGTGACCACATAGACAATATCCACAGAAAAACAAAACTTTATTTTTGTGAATTTTTATGTCCTGTTTCTTTTAGTTATCTTTTGAGAACTGTCATTAATCAGCTATAGGTACTGATTTGTATTTTACCACTTCCTTAAGAGCCTGAAGGTGGGAAACAGGCATGGGGAAAAAAGGAGAATAAAGAAAGGTCTAAAATAATCCAAAGTAAAAGGTGATAAAATTTGAAGCCAGAATAAGTGTTAGAGATTATCTAGTTCAAAAAATTCACGTTATGATTGAGGAACCAAAACCAAGGGAGTGAAATGGTTTCCTCAAGGTCACACAGGTAAGTAAGCCACAGTGCTGATATCCAAATCTTTCTCTGCCCTTCCCTCCTTATACTATAATTCCCTCAACTGTGATATAAGTAAGTTGACCATGTGAACCAGTTACATATACAATAAATTCTATAAGAATTCCCAAGAAATATAACCTTCTAAGCTATTACTGTTAACAAAATACTGCAAACCCCCTTTACTTGATATAAAGCTTTAATGTAGATTGTTTGTTTTTTTTTATTTGTATTATTGTGCCCAACAACCTAAGAATTTCAGTTTCTAATGTAATCCAAAAAAAGGGATGCCTTTTCTTCTGTGGAGACTGTTGCTAGGCAGCAGACACCTTTTCCCATGGTGACCATATCCAGAAGTGGAGTTAGTGTAGCATGCCTCCACACCTGTGTGCCAGGCAGGTGTCTGTAACTGATTCATTCTCTCAAGACGTTTGCCTGTGGGATGTGTTGGGAAATTCAGTTCAAATCAGGGTAACCAAATTAAGCCTTGGTAACCTTGAAAGTACAAGTGTATTTTTGGAGAGCCAAGGACTTGACAAAATTGGATAATGTGAAAGACATCAAAGTTAGAAGTAGACAAGAATGCAACTAATGATTTCTGAAAGAATAATTTAAATTACCCTTGTGTGTTAATAGGTTTTGAAAGAATATCTTTACAGAAAAGTCTAGAAAGGAAGGTGAAGTTCAAAAAGGCCAAATTTATTCCATATTTGCCTAATTATAATGCAAAAAGTTTGTGGTCATATTGTCTAATCCAAATGACAAGTTTTACTTGGTAGGGTACTCTATTAAAATTTGCTAACTTCATATTAAGATATTTAGTACATTACAAAAGTGAAAGGATCCAAGAATAATAATGAACATGACTGAAGACCTTCATATGAGAAGTGAGAAAAAACAAATATAAAACTTGTATTCTCCAAAATGCCTAAGAATATAATTAATTTTTCATGTGTGATTTAAGAAAAGACTAATAAGTGTCTACATTCCTGTCTTTTTGACTAATGTTAACTTTGGATGGCACAAAATGAAATTAAAAGGCACATATTTAGAATAGATTAAAATAAACACAATGTGCAATTAATGTGGAACTCATCTCCACAGGATATTTCCAAGGTAAACAGCCTACAAATGAGCCTGTAAATTTCAAATGAAGATTAGCTATTAATATGAACCAGGAATGTTTTCTGAAGTTATTCAACCTAAAATAGAAAGGATAGGGCTTACCAATCCTTCCTACTGAGACCATCAAGTTAGCCAGTGATCCTCATACATTCTAGGGTTTCCCCTGAAAGAAGAACAGTGACCTGGGAATAGCCTGTTTTCATACCTACCATCTGATATTTATAATTTCCTTTCTTTGATTTTTGTGCCATAATCATCAGGTTTCCTAGACTGCAGGTGCTCCTTGGAGAAATACTAATTGATGTTTTTAATCATTTAGATGTCAATCTGAATGAAGGATCTGAAAGTTGGTTTTATAATGGAGAAGCAATAAAGTATGAGTAGATCCAAGGGAGAGAAGCTGCCCAGAACTGGGAACCTGTTGGTTCTGAACTTTGGAAACCTCATAATTTTATCCTGTTAAGAAGCCTTCTTGGTAGTACACAATTTTATTTGTCCCAATATGGAGTCAACACATTTATTAGATGTCTACTATGATTAAAGAACTACATTAAGCCTCTGGGGGAGATAAGAAGAAAAAAAGACATGATCTCCTGATCTGACAGAAATTTCAATCCAGTAGGGGTAATAAGATATTTGCCCACAAGAGCATAATAAAATTAAGACATAGTAAGGACATAAAAGGAGTTAAAATGTTATCCAGTTCATTTAACAGTAGGTAGAACACTGGATAGACCAATGAATCTAGAGCCAGGAAGGCCTAAATTCCAATCTAGCTACAAACACTTACTAGATTGTGAACCTGGACAAATCCTGTGACCTCTCTAAGCCCCAGTTAACTCATCAGTAAAACAGATAAAAGTAGCACCTACCTTCCAATATTGTTGTGAAGATAAAATGAGGTAATTATAAATCACTAGGTAAAGCTGCTATTATTAACAATTATTTCTTAATCGTCTACTATATGTAAGATTTGCTACTAGTACTGAGAAGGAAAAAAAATGAAAATTGTATTTATCCTCAGGGAGAATATATTCCCTTGGGATAGAAGGGTATAAAAGAAATAAGTGTATAAAAATAAGTTTAAGTGGGAGAATCACTGAGAAAATTAGGAAATACTTCAGGTAAAAGGTCTCACCTAAGCTGAGCCCAAAAGGCAAACAAAGATTACAAACATAGACTTCAGAAGAGAGGGGATTCTATGTATAAATAATTTCTGGAATAAAGTGTGTAAGACTATTCCATATTCAGTTTGCCTGTAATTTAGAATTTCATGAGTGGAGTAGTATGAAATAATGCTAGAAATCAAGGTAGGAGCAGGATGATCAAGGTCTTTAATACCAGGCCATGGAAATTAGAGTAAAGCATTGTTATTGTGGCAGCCTTCTGCTGAATATCCAGTACTCATTGTTTTCACTTGAATGTTCTGTTAATCACCAAAGAAAAATACAAGTAGGAATAGAGAAATCTCACCCTGAGTGACTTTAAAAAAAAGGGAAAGTTAGAGTTTTGTGTCTCACTCTTTCATAGTTCAAGCTGCCATTTTGTGTTGTATTTTTTTGTTTGGCTAGGACTTCCAGAGTTGAAAATAGGATACAAGGAATAACTCATATGGTTCCTACCTCTAGCTGCCTCACACCTCAAGGTGAATATTCTTTCCAGGACCAACCTGATGAATCTGTTAGGCTTAGGCTTTTAAATAAGTTGGTTCCATGAAGTTGGACCAGCCCATGATGACTTTGCTTAGTCATCTACCACATTGAGAGGAAAATATTCATGGAAACATCTTCAGTGTGGTAATCAGATAGCAGAGCTTTTATATTTTTCCCCAAGGCAATGGAGGATCACTAGATTATTTTTAGATAGGAATAAAATATTCATAGCTATGCTTTAGAATGATAACTGGTGACTCTGCGAAAGATAGATTACAGAAAGCTATACATTGAGAGTAGGGGACTAATTGTCAAGTAATTAGAATTTCCCCAGCAATAGATGATGAAGACCTGAGCTAGAGTCATGAGTATGTGATTCAGAGAAGCAGGATGTAAAAAATTTTTTAAAAAACAGAGGTAGAATTGGCAAGAATGAGAAACTAACTGGATGGGGTGAGTAGGGTAAGGGGCAGAGATAGGGGAGAGACAAAAATTATTCCAAGCTCAACCTGTTTCAGGTTCCAAGTTGAGAGACTGAAGGATAGTGGTCCCATAAACAGAAATACTGAGAGCTAAAGGGAGAGTGGATTTAGTGTAAAATAAATAATAACTTTCTTTTTGAACATGCTTAATCCAGCAATTTATTCCAACACATTTTTTATTGAACACCAAGTACACTATATGCCAGACCCAAGGGTGAAAAGATGAAAAAAAAAACAAGCAAAAAAACCCCACAAATGAAATAGTTGCTTTTTAAGAATCATTTACAATCTACTAGGAAGATACAATATTTACACATATATATGTTAATGGAAGATAATTTTTAGGAGACAGAAAGTACACTAATATTTTGGGAAACTGGAAGCATCTTCAGATTGTAAGCACAACTTGACCTGAGTCTTGAAGAAAGCTTGAAGAGGCATTAGTCAGGTACAAGTACATTACCAACATTGGGAAAAGCCTGTGCTGAGACTGGGAAATAGATGTATGAAATATTATACAGGTAGAATTGACAAGAAATAGCAATTCATTAGATATGGGAGAATGGATCAGGTAGAGAGAAGAAAAAGGGATGACGCAAAGGTTGTAATTAATCTTAGGTGACTGGAAGATGGTGGGGTCTCTAAAAAAATAAGGAAGTTTGAGATGAGATATGCAGTTAGGCAGTTTCATAATGTGTTCATTTTTGGACAAATTGAGTTTGAGATGCTAATAGGATGTTCATGAGGAAATCGTTGTTCATCAGGAGTTGTCAACATGAGATGGGAATTTAAGAGGTAAGTTACATCTGGAGATACTATCTTAATCATCCTTGTAAACATAATAGTTGAATCCCTAGGGATAAATGAGATAGATAACCATGGTAGACATATAAAAGATAAAAGTCTAATTCTGAGCTTTGAGGGATACACAGATCTAATGGGTTGTGAAATGATTATAATCTAACAAAGAAAACTTAAGAGTGGTCAGACAAGTTGTAGAAGAACCAAGAGAAATCGTCATCATGGAATCAAAGAGAATTTAAAAAAAAATCCTGACAAGCATTTTATTTTTTAAATTTGATTTGTTTATTCACTTTTAGTTTACAAGATTCAGTTCTGTAATCTCTTGAGTTTCAAAACTTTCCCCCCTCCCTCTACTCCCGTCCCATCCTTCCAACCCCACCCCCCCCATGGTGGCATGAAATCAAATATAGGATCTGCAAATACTTTCATATTAGACATTAGTTAGGCTAAATATAATGTAACCAAAAGAATGAACAATGGGGAAAAAAAGAAAGAGAACCAAACACGAAAAAGAATGATAACATGTAGATTGCTTCAGTCTCCATTTAAACTCTGTTCTTTCTAGATCTTTCTTTGAATGTAGATATGTCCTTCCATTCTGAGACTTGTAGAGTTGTCTTATAACTATGCATTGCTGAGAAGAGTCCAGTTTATCAAAACTGGTCATCACACAGGCAATGTGTCTGTGACTGTGTACAAATCATTCCTGGTTCTGCTCTTCTCACTTAGTGTCAGTTTGTATAAGGCCCTCCAGGTGAATATGAAGATAGTCTCCTCCCCATTTCTCATAGTACAATAGAATTCCATTACATTCTTATGCCACAACTTGTTTAGCCATTCCCCAATTGATGAGCATCCCCCAGGTTTTTGCCACCACAAAGAGAGCTGCAATAAATTTTTGTTCATATGGGTCTTCCTCCCACTTCTATGATCTCTTTGGGGTACAAACTCATAAGCAGTATTACTGGGTCAAAAGGGAGGCAATTATTTATAGCCCATTGGGCATAGTTCCAGACTGCTCTCCAGAATGGTTGTTATCAGTTCACAGCTCCACTAGTGATCCATTAGTGTTCCAATTTTTCCACATCCTCTCCAGCATTTGTCATTTTCCCATTTTGTCATCTTAGCCAATCTCACTGGTGAGATGTGGTACCTCACAGTTGCTTTGATTTGCATTTCTCAAATCAATAGTGATTTAGAGCATTTTTATATGCTTATAAATATCTTTAATTTCTGCCTCTGAAAATTGCCTTTTCATATCCTTTGACCATTTATCAATTGGGGAATGACTTGTATTCTTATAGATTTGACTTAATTCCCTGTATATTTTAAAAATGAGGCCTTGATCAGAGACACTGATTGTAAAAATTATTTCCCAATTTTCCACTTCCCTCTTAATCTTGGTAACATTGGTTTTGTTTGTACTGAAACTTTTCAATTTAATGTAATCAAGATTATCCATTTTGCATTTTATAGTGCTCTCTAACTCTTCTTTCATCATAAAGTCTTCTCTTCTCCATAAATCTGACAGGTAAATTCTTTCTTGCTTCCCCAGATTACTTACAGTATCAGCCTTTATACCTAGATTGTGCACCCATTTAGACTCCGGTATATGGCATTAGATGATGGTCTATGCCCAGTTTCTGCCATACTATATTCTAGTTTTCCCAGCAGTTTTTGTCAAATACTGAGTTCTTATCCCCAAAACTGGGATCTTTGGACTTATCAAAAAGTATATTACTATAATCCTTGATTACTGATCCACTACTCTATTTCTTAGCCAGTACCAAGCAGTTTTGATGACTAATGCTTTATAATAGAGATTAAAATCTGGTATGGCTAATGAATAAAAAATTCATTAATTGCTCTGGTATTCTGGACCTTTTGTTCTTCCAAATGAATTTTGTCATTTTTTCTAGTTCTATTAAGTAATTTTTGGGTAGATTTATTGGTATGGCACTAAAAATTTAATTTAATTTAGGTAAAATTGTCATTTTCATTATATTCGCTCAACCCACCCATGAGCAATTGATGTTTTTCTAATTAGTTAGATCTGATTTTATTTGTGTGAAAGGTGTTATGTAGTTGTGTTCATAAAAGTACTAGGATTGTTTTGTCAGATAGATTCCCAAATATTTTATAATGTCTACAGTAAATTTAAATGCAGTTTCTCTTATTCTGTCTTGCTGTTGGAATTAGTTACTGACAAGTGTTTTATTTAGCATGATGAAGAGTCTTTTATGAGGTCTTCCAGTTATATATAAATATACATATAATGGGAAAAACAACAATAGGTTAAAAACAAACACATTCTCCTTTAGCATCCATCAACAACCATTATACAATCATTGAAATGATACATTGTCTTAGCCCTTAAAGATATATCTTAGAGAAAAATCTGTCATGTGGGAGATAATACAGTAAAGTAACTAGAAAGCTAGTCTCAGCATCAAGAAGGATTGGGTTCAAAACCCACTACTGAAATATACTGGCTCTGTGATAGCAGGAGTCTCCCTTAAGTTGCCCTGGGAGATTAAGACTGTAAGTTGCAAAACAGTTAATGATCTATATTGATAAAGACAGCATCCTAACAAAGAGTTCACTATAACCCAGATAATTAGAAGTATAAAAAAAAAGAAAAGAAAGGTATTGAGAGTGTAACAAATCTCATACCCCCTGCCCCCTTGGATCCTTTCCTAAGAGACAACAAATGAACAATTCTGTTGAAAGCGTCCTTTATAAAAAAAATAGTCATACTGAACATTTTTATATCTTTAGAGAACAATGAAATATAACCAAGGTAGGTTTTGTATTCATATGTTTATTTTTTTAAATAATAATAAAAGTCAGATTTTGAAATCAGGACTGTCACCTGAACTTCTATTTTTATACTTGAACCACTTGGTGGAATTCAAACTTGGGACCCTGATATCTTGTCTCAGAAGCATGTTTTCTGACTTTTTTGTTGATTAAATAGAAGTGTTCTTTGTCCAATTGGGAAGATAACCTACATTATTATGCTTTCCCAACTCTGCTTCTAACTTGTCATGTGACCTAGAAAAAGACGTTTTCTACCTTTGGATCTCATTTTTCCCATGTAAAAGGGTAAAAAAAAAACCCTTGTTTTAGATAGCTCTCAGGTGCTTGCAAGGTCTAACACTTTTGACTATATATTTTATTTTGGTTTATGACCTCTGACTTGTACTTTCAGAATTGCCTAGGTTCAATGATATCTCACTGATACCCCATTAAATTATGTCCTGACTTTATAATCTAGGTATTTCAAATCTCTGTTTCTCTCTGTGTCTCTCTCTTCTTCCTCCTTCTCCTTCCCCTTGTTCCCACAATCTGTAAATGAGAGATTTTTTTTACACCAAAAGCTTGATAATAACTAGGCTTAGGTTTTCAGGTTACACATTTCCTAAAATATACTATCTTTGTAAAAGTTGCTCCATTTGAAGACAAACAGAATTTAAACCAACTGGTATCCATCTACAAGTGTAATATTGAACCTCCAATTAAACCTGATTTTATTCAAAGAAGTACTAGAGACCCTTACTGAGTTGTACTGCTGGTAGGCCTTTCTCCAACCATTCTCACTGGGATCAATTATGCTATTTTATCCTAAAAGGTTCCTTTCTATAGAAGAAGATTCAGTAGGCTGGTGTAATAGTCACAAATGTTCCTAAGAAGCATGTTTACAGCAAATTACTATAGTTGATACCAATATTTTCACCTGAGGAGCTGCATGCATTCTTCAGTGGTGAGAAGAGCTGTCAGATTTTATTCTCTTCTCCCTTTTTTCATTTTTTATATTATTCATAACATGATAAATGTTTATTGAATTGAATTACTATTTATTTTATTCTATAATACTAAATATCAATGTTCCTCTTATTTATAAGGCATTCTAGGCGTACATAGTAAAATACCAACTATGGTGACAGATGAGTCTTTTGCTGTTGTTGTTTTTAATTCAATCTGACCTCTAGATTCATATGATTTAAAGCACAAGGAAGACTGAGAAAAGCAAATGCTGTGTAAAGAAATTGAGAAAGGGATAAACCACAAAGAATGTGGCCAGAATGTAAGTGATGTACCTACTTTCCATTGGTTATTATTAGCTATGAATAAAGAGTAACAATTTAGGTCTACCTGTCCCTCTAACCTAACACTTATAAATTCTTTAAGTGGATAGTATGTGGTATTTTTCTTTTTCATTTTAGGGATGGGTGAACAAAGCCCAGAATTGTTCACTAATTTGTTTGTTATCAAAAGTAGTAATAGTACTAGGATGCAAACATAGGTCTCTTAACAAAGAAATTCATAGATAGAAGAGACCTCTAGTGGTCTTATGAATAAAGAAACTGTAGAAGTTGGCATAACACATGGAATATAATGAAACATTTTGTTAATAGAAAAAATATGTTGAAGGGACCTTAAGCTTCATATGGTCCTCACATACCCTTTTACAAATGAAGAAGGAAACTGAGACTCATAGATATTAAATGACTTGCCCAAAGTTAATATAGTAAAGATGAAACTGAAACCTAGAATCTCACTCTCTCAATACAAAACACTCTCTGTTGTAACTTACAGGGGATAATATGATTATAATTTATTTCACATATTATATAAAAGGAATTTGGCTTTAAGATTTGGGTCCTTTAGGACAATGCAAAATTACTCAATGACAGATTTTCTGGAGCCTTACAACGCTGTTTGTCCATTGAGGGCACTTTGCATTATTAAGTCCTTTTCTGTAATTCAATAATTATATCCTTTATGATAATGTCAGGAGAGATCTGCATTTCTTTTTTTTCTTAATTGTTGTATTTTTTCCAATTACACATAAATAATATTTAATTTTTGAGAGCTATATTCTTTCTCTCTCCATCTCCCCTTGCTCATCCCTGAGAAAGCCAACAATTAGACATAGATTACATATGCAGTCATCCAAAATATATATCCATGTTAGCCATGTTGAAAAAGAAAACACAGATCCAAACTCCCCAGCACCCTTCCATCCATTCCCTCCCCCCCCAAGAAACAAGAAAAATAAAGTTTTAAAATGTACTTTCATTGGATTTCAGACTCCACTTCTTTCTCTGGAGGTGCTGTAGTTATCCAGTCATTTCAGTTTGTGAAACAATTTGATGTTTTATTAACAAATATATTGGAGTGGTTTGCCATTTCCTTCTCCAGGTCATTTTATAGAAAAGTAAATGGAAGAAAATGGGATTAAGTGACTTGACCAGCATCACACAGCTAGCAGTTATCTGAGGCTGCACTTGAACTCATGAACATGAGCCTTCCTAACTTCAAGCCCTGCACCCTATCTACTGTACCACCTAGCTAACTTGTTGGTTCAAAGAGTGTGCAAGTTTTTATAGTCTTTTGAGCATAGTTCCAAATTGTTGGTTGGATCAGTTCACAACCTCAGCAATAGCATGGTAGTGTCCAAATTTTTAGACATTTCTTCCAACATTCATCATTTCTGTTTTCTGTCTAATAAACCAAATTGATAAGTCTGAGGTGGTGCTTCAGATTTGTTTTCATTTGCATTTCTCTGATTGATAGTGATTTAGGGCATTTTTTTCCTGTATGACTATAGACAGCTTTGATATTTTGATTGGGGAATGACTCATGTTCTTATAAATTAAACTCATCTCTCTGTATTTTAAGAAATGAGGCCTTTATTGGAGAAATTTGCAGTGATTTTTTTAAGTTTTCTATTTTCTTTTTAATATTAGCCACATTGGATTTTCTTGTACCAAACCTGTTTAATTTAATGTGATCAAACTTACCTCTTTTGCTTCCCATAATGGTCTCCAGGTCTTCTTTTGTCATAAATTTTTCGTTAAATCTTTCAAGTATGCTATTTCATGAACTGCAAATTTGCTTATATCACCATTTCTGTCTAAATCATATCTCCTTTATCTTGGCATATGGTGTGAAATGTTGGCTTATGCCTAGTTTTTAACAAACTACTCTCCAGTTTTCCCAGCAATTTCTGTCAAATACTGAGTTTTGTCCCCAAAGTATGTATCTTTGGGATGAAAAAGCCCTAGATTAATATATGTCATTCATTAATTTAATTAATATGTCATTAATATTAATGACATAATTATTATGTCATTAATAAATGACTTTGTATTGTGTACCTAATCTATTTCACTGATTCACTACCCTGTTCCTTAGCCAGTACAAATTTGTTTTGATGATTACTGTTTTTTTAATACTTTGGGATCTAGTACTGTTAATATACCTTCCATCATTTTTATTGATTATTTCATATTCTTGATATTTTGTTCTTTCAAATGAATTTTATAGTTCCTGGGATTGTATCAGCAGGTACACTCCCAAGTATTTTTGTATCTATCTACTTCTGTAGACTTTATTTCTTCTATTAAATGTTGGACCTAATGACATTTCTGATAATTTTCAACTTTAAGTCTGTAAATCTACCGTTCTGAAGTATAGCAGATCACCTTAGCTCGCACAGATAATAAAACAAAAGTCCAGTGATATAAAGATCAATATTTCATTGGAATCTCAAATAGAAGATCTCCGAGTCAAGGTAAGCTAGAGGTGGTCAAGATGGACATGAAAAGATTAAACATTAACATCATCAGTGTTAGTGAATATATATGAAAATGGATGATTAATTCAGGTGATCATTACATATACTGCTGTGGGCAGAATTCCTTAGGGGGAAATTGGGGCCACCCTCAGAATCTATAAAAGTGCATGAAAACAGTACTGGGGTATATTCTCAGAGATAACGAGGATATATCTATTCTAGTCCAAGACAAGTCATTCAACATCACACTTATAAGTCTACTTTTCAATCACTGATGCCAATGAGGTCAAAGTTGCTCAGTTCTATGAAGATCTACAATATCTTCTAGAAATAATGTTTAAAAAATGTGATATTAATCCTAACATGTGGAAATGCTAAGGTAGGAAATCAAAACAAAATTGGAATAATAAGCGAATTTGGTCTTTAAATACAAAATGAAGCATGACAGAAACAGAATTCTGTTTTTCAACAAGTCAAAAGGCAACTTTACATAGATGTCACTAGATGATCAAAAATATAGAGTCAGATAGAGTATATATTTTGCAGGCAAAGGTGGAGAAACTCTATCTAGTCTGTTAAGAACAAGAACTGGAACTGTTTATGGCCCAGATCATGAGCTTTTTACCACAAATTTCAGTCTTAAACTGAAGAAAGCAAGGGAAATCATCAGATCACATAGATATGACATAAATAATATCCCTTATAAATAAGTAGACATAAAAATAGATTTAAGTAATTAGATCTGATAGAGTGCCTGAAGAATTAAGAAGTTGGCAACATTTTACAGGAGGCAGAAGCAACAACAAAAATGAAAACCAGTACTGGGGTATAATCTCAGAGATAACAAGAATATATCTATTCTAATCCAAGACAAGTCATTCAACATCACACTTATAAGTCTACATTTCAATCACTGATGTCATTCAAAGTTACTCGGTTCTATGAAGATCTACAATATCTTCTAGAGGTTTTATAAGGGATGTTATTTATGTCAAACATTTCAAAGAAAAAGAAGAGAAAGAAAGCAAAAATGACTATCTGTTGAGGCTTTGCAAAGAGCTGAGGAAAGAAGGACAGAGAAAATTAAAGAACAAAGGGATAGATATACCAAGCTGAATGGAGAATTCCAGAGTATAGCAAGGGGAAATAAGGTTTTCTTAAATGAGCAATGCAAAGAAATAGAAGATAATAATAGAATGGGAAAGACAAGAGATCTTGATCTCTTCAAGTAAATTAGAAATATAAATGGAATATTTATACAAAAATATGAGTGATAAAAAATTACTAAGGACATAATAGAAGGAGAATAGATTAAGAAGAGATAGTAAGAATATATAGAACCACAAAAGAAAGATCTTATCATCACTGATAACCATGATGGTGTGATTACTGATCTAGAGTCATCCATCCTGAAGAATGAAGTCAACTGGGTCTTAGGAAGCATTGCTAACAGTAAAGTAAGTGGAAGTAATGGAACTCAACTGAACTATTTAAAATCCTAAAGCATGATGCAGTTAAAGTACAGCATTCAATCTGCATCCAATTTGGAATACTCAACAGAGAACACTGGATTGGCAAAGATCAGCAAATGTCCCAATTCTAAAGAAAGACAATGGAAAGGAATGTTGAAATTACCAAACAATCACACTCATTTCATATACCAGAAAGATTATGTTTATGATTCAGCAAGCTAGGCTTCAGTAATATATAAACCTTAAATTATAAGAAGTATAGGCTTATTTTCTAAGAAGCAGAGGAACTAGAGACCAAATTGCCAACATTTGGTAGATTATAGAGAAAGCAATGGAATTCCAGAAAGAAAGAAAAAAATATTTCAGATTTATTGAATATATTAAAGCATTTAAATGTGTAGATAACTGTTACAGAATTCCTTGGGAAATATCTTGCCTACTTAATATTCGCTTCGGATGTCTCCTGCATCAGATCAAGAGATCTGAAGAACTGCTTCAAAGAACACCCAGAGAGAATTTTCTTTTTTATGCTTTAATGACTCTGTTCACTCTGCTGACTCTAATGACTCTGTTGACTCTGCTGGCTCTGATGACTCTAATTTTACTTTGTTCTGTACTGCTTTATAAATCTTTTTAATTCTGCCATGTACTCACAAACGGTGTTTACAACGCATGCTCAGGTTACAGCAAGCCATTGTGAGGTGCCCGGAAGTTTCACATAACATAACCTAATTCTCACTGGATATTCTTGGTGATTGCCATGTACACTATAGCTCCAGGTAGTAATTTCCACGTATGTTATAGTTCCAGGCAGTGATTGCCATGTACGCTATAGCTCCAGGCACCCACATGCACTCTTGCATGTCTCCGAGCTCTGCCTGTGTGACGCATGTACTCATACCAGCATGTATAAACGCCCACTTCTGGAGATTTCCATGTACCATACATTAGGCAGAAATTTAAAGCCCTTACAGATAACAACAAAATGGACAAGTCATCAAAGAGAATATTTTATTTGTCTCTTGAGGAACCTATATGCTAGTCAGGAAGCAATTATAGATAGAACTAAACATGGAATAACTAATTGTTTTAAGATTGGGAAAGGAGTACAACAAAGAACTATATTGTCACCTTATATATTTAACTTAAATGCAAAGTACATCTTGTGAAATGCCATCTGGAATGAAACAGAAGCCAGAATTAAGGTTGTTAGGAGAAATATCAACAATCTCAGATTTGTAAATGATAACACTCTGATAGCAGAAACTGAAGAACAATTATTACGCCTCTTGATGAAGGTGAAATATTAGAATATAAAAGCTGGCTTGAAGCTAAACATTAAAAAAAAAGTATGATCATGGAAATTGGCTCCTCACTTCCTAGAAAATAGAGGGAGAAGAAAGGGAAGTAGAGTCTGATTTTATATTCTTGGCTTCAAAGATTGTTGTAGGCAGAGACCGCATGCATTAATTTAAAAACACTTGCTCCTTGAAAGGAAAGGTATAGCCAATCTGGACAGCACACTAAAAAGCAGATACTACCGTACTGAAAAGGTCCATATAGTCAAAGCTATGGTTATTCCAAGATGAATGTATAAATATGAGAATTGGACCATTAAAAAACTCTGAGTACAATAGAATTGACACTTTCAAATTATGGTGCCATATAATATCTTTTCACATTATTCATTAAAAGGACAAATACTGAAACTGAAGCTTAAATACTTTGGTGACATAGTGACAGGACAAGATTCATTGCAAAAGATCCTGATGTCAGCAAAGATTGAAGTCAAAAAGAGAAGGGGACAGGGGAGGATAAGATGGATAGATAGTGTCATGGAAGCACGGAATATGAGTTTGGAAAGACCCTGAGAGACAGTGGAGGATAGAAGACCCTGGTGGGTAATAGTCCTTGGGCTCACAAGGTCACAAAGATTCTGACACAATTAAATGAATGAGAAACAACAATCGCAAAGTATTCAAGTGGTAATTGTATTCAATTTACTTACATTTTTAATGGCCTCATCAAATATGCTTCAAATGGTTCATTTTCTTTTCAGCAAGAGCCTAGCAAACACATAATTATAATTTCAAACAAGTTCTTAACAAACTCTATCATTTTTACACATGTTTCAAGCAATGCATTATACCTGTCTGAAGAGAGTATGCATCTTTTTATGAAGGGAAAGAGCATTATTTCTTGTCAGACCCTCAGTCACATAATGGTAAACAGCTGCTGATTCATAACCATTATACACATTTTAAACCACAGCCCTATTCTCCCCAGATTTATTAAGGAGCTTTAGAAACAAGTAAAGATATTTTTATGGCTTAAATTTTGTGAGCATGTGGAAATTTGGCCAAAAAATAGAAGGAAAATGATCATATAATTTCAAACGAGGACTATGGTTATGCACCACCAGATGTTTATAGGTTATTGATTGAGCATCTAATTGACAAGGAATTATTACTGCCTCTCTAAGAAGAATGATGTATGCACATTAGGAATGGTAGAAGGCCAAGTGGGGATGCTCCCAGTTGTATGACAATACTAATTTGGCTCTTTCCTTCTCTCTCTTTCTGCCTCTTTGTCTCTCTTCTCTCTCACACACATGCAAATTTTTTTAAAATATACACAATTAAATGGTTTTCCTTAAGGAATTGAAATGGAAAATATTTGTTGCCTTTCATGGAGGATGCATTTCTCAAATACAAATAAAACTATGATTTCTATGTGTTTTATAAATTTTATAAAATTTTATGTTATCATACTCATTTTATAATGTTTGTAGGTTTCATCACTAAATGGTCTCTCAAGTTTACTAAAGTTTTTCTCCTTTAAAGTAGATGTTATTTTTAGCTTCTGGCAAGATTACTGAGCCAGTTTTTATGAATAAGCCAATGCCTCCTACTTCATCTTAAAGAACAAAAAAAACCCCTAAAGTAAGTAGATACAAATAAAAAGAAAAGAGAGTAAATGAAATAAATTATTGAAAGGAAATTCTTACTGAAGAGCCAGGGGAATGATTAAACAAGTAAGTTGTTTAAAAGGTCCCCTAATATGATAAGGAAACTTTTAGAGCAAATAAAAAAGATAACATCTCCAGAGAAAGAGAATAAATCTCCAATAACAGCAATTAGTCTCTCAGAAATGAAAGCAGAATACAAAACAAACCAACAAACAAATAAAGATTGGTGTAGATCAGAAGCTTAGTAATGTAGAAAAGGAAGATTTATTGGGGGGCAATTTTAAGTTATATCTAAAAGTTCTACATGCCTTTTAAAGCAAGATTTGAAAGACTCAGATTAGCATCATTAGTTAATAACTGAAGATGAGAATCTTTACTAAAATGGTATTCAGAAAAAGAGAATGGCAGAGATAACATAAAAATGCAGAGAAACAATAAAAAAATAAGCAATGTAAAATAAAAAACACAACAGACAAACTCTTGAGGTAGCTATCTCAAAGTAACTATCCTTGAAGGCAGAGATCAATCAGTCAATTTAAGGCTCTTTGGACTGTGGTGATGTGAAGGGTGAAGGGGTACAAGGGAAAAAAATATGAGAGTTTATTTCAGAGAATCATTAAGAAAATTGCCTTTAAATATTTATAGATTGTCATGTGCAGATTCACAGAATCCTTGAAGAATCATCAGACAGGAATTCCAAGTTTGACTCACCCACAAAACTTTTTTTTAACAGCTCCAAATTACGGAATCAAAGATAGCATTCTAAAAACTGTCAGTCAGTTTACTTTTTCATTAAAAAAAAAAAAAACAGAAGACACCCTCTCCAAGAACCAGCATGTGCTTTTGTTTAGCCACAGGGAAAAAGGCATTCTCCAGAGACTGGACCTCCACTTGCTTCAGTGTGACTACCAGAAGGAGGCATTGTCCAAAAGCCTGGACCCTTCATGTTTCAACAAGGCTCCAGGCAAGCAGGTGTTTTACAATGGCTGGACTTCTATGTGCTGCATTTTTGCCCTATGCAGGTGTCCTATAGCAGCTAAATCTCCACATGCTTCGGTACAGGCCAGGGAAAAATAAGTCATGCTCAAGTGGCTAGACCACTACAGGCTTCAGTGTAGGCCTGGGAAAAGGTAGAAAAACCCCAACAGGTCTCAGGACATGCCAGAGACTACCACTAGGACCCCAGCACAGTAAAATGTCAGACCCCCTACAGCCTCCTGCAGCAGCAACAGCACCAGTCGTCCTGGGCCACTCCCCGACCATATCATCAGATATGAGGGTTCCCTGTAGACTTCAGGGCAACATCAGTGTACCACCAGATAGACAGCTAGTGCCTGTAGCCTCTGACACAAGCCTGAGACAAAGCATCTTCCACACTGGGAAGAGAGATCAAATTTCAAAGAAATGAAAGAATTTCCCCCAAAAAAGATGAGCAAAAAGCAACAACAACAAAAAATCTCACCATAGAAAAGTTATGGGAAGATGAAGACACACACTCAGAAGAGGAGAACAAGGTCAAAACGCCTATGGGAAAAACCCCAAAGGAAAATGGGAAGCAGTTGCAAGCCCACAACTCCCATGGAAGAACTCAAAAAGGAACTTAAAAATCATATATAAGAAAGATGGAAGAAAAATTGGGAAAACAAACGAAAGTGGTAAAAGAGAATTATGAATAAAAAGAGAACAGTTTGTAAAAAGAAAACAATTGCTTAAAAAGTAGAGTGGTCAAATGGAAAAGGAGATGCACAAATCCACTGAAGAAAACAACTCCCTAAAAACTAAAATTTGCCAAATGGAAAAGGAAGTACAAAAGCTAATTGAGAAAAAAGAATACTTAAAAATGAGAATTGAACAAGTGGGAGCTAATGACTCTATGAGACAACAAGAATCAATCAAACAAAATCAAAAGAATGAAAAAATGGAAGAAAATGTAAAATAAATCACGGAAAAAAAACAACTGATCGAGAAAATAGATCCAAGAAGGACAGTATCATAATCATTGGACTACCTGAAAACCATAATCAAAGGAGGACCTATATACTATCTTTCAAGTAATTATCAAGGAAAACTGTCCTGATATCCTGAAACCAGAGGGCAAAATAGTTGTAAAAAGAACCTACCAATCACCTCAAAAAGGAGATCACAAAAGAAAAATTCAATAGAATCAATGATTTATAATCATTCTTCTTGAGAAAACTAGATATAATCAATGATTTTGAAATATGGTCACAGCCCCCCAAAAAAATAACATAAACCATGAGGAGCAAGATTTAGCAGGCCTAAATCAGAGAGCATGAGGTCTGAGGACATATATTTCAATACAATACAATGTTATGAAGACAAACAACTCTGAAAGACTTAAGAATTTTAATAATGATGATCAACCACTATTCAAAGTGACTTATGAGGACACTTGCTAACTATCACCTGACAGTGATGATACATTAATGATGCCAAATAAAATACTTTTAAGTACAAAAAAAAAAGAATTGAAACTAGGAGATGTCTAATTTTTCTTTCAGATCTGAATTTATAATTCTTAGATACTGACACAAACAAACAAACAAAAAACACTAGAGAACAGTGTTGAACAGAGGCAATATATTACAGTGGAAAGAATGTTGATTTTAGAGTCAGCAGGCATGAAATTGAATCTGGTTTTGCAACTCACTGTCTTTGAGTACTTGGAAAAGTTAAATACTGCATTTAAGTAAGCCATCCAGGAAAATTGACCATGAGTTTTAGTAAGTGAGGGTAAATATAGAGTAGAAGAATCCATAGGACATTGTGAAACCGAAGTTCAACTAATCCAGTGAACTTAAGATCAACAATGAATTTGAATGTCAGGAAACAAATATTGTAGGAGGCCAAAAGAAATAAATTAATTTTACAAATGAAGGAAAATCATTATTAAAAAATACAAGACTATGCTAAAATTGAAAGAAATCAGTGGAGAGAGAAGAAAATATTATAAAAAGCAATAAGTGGATTAGGGTTCACACCCTAAAATCAAATTTATCAATCAATAAGGATGCTATTTGTGAAGCACCAGTGAGAAGTTATGGGTCTTTAAAAAAAATCACACATACATAAATACAAAGTAATTTCAGAAGTCACTAATAATAGAAGGGAGAAAGAAAAGCCTCTTATAGGAAGAGTGAGCACTTAAAATGAGCATTAGAGGGAGCTATAGATTTAAAATATGTAGTTAAGCAGAGAGTATATTAAAAGTGTTAAAGATAGCTTATGCAAAGGCAAAGAGATAAATTTAACATTGCAGATGAAGAAGTAGTAGTTTGCTGACTATAGAGTTTATGAGGGGAAATAATGAGTATTAATGCATGAAAGAAATACGGAAGACATTATTATAGCAATTGGGTTAAACAAAGTTATTTTAATTTTCTCCTAGATATATTTGGAGACTTTTGAACAGGGAGATAATATAATCAGAACTGTTATAAAATATGCATTTGTCATTTGTATAGAGGACAAATCAAAAAGAGGAGAGACCTGAAGTTTGGAGATCAATTAGGAGGTTTTCATAATAGTTCAGGAGAGAAGTGATGATGGCTTCCCCTCAAGTGGTGGCTGTGTGAATATAGTCAAGGGGAAAAATGAATACTGAGCCTAATCATCAAGAAAAAAGAGGCAAAAAGAAATACTTTGAGAAATTTCTTCAAAAGAAACCAAAAGTTTCTTTGGTGAGATCGCACAAACATCAAAGAATGATAAAGGTAAATAAGTGTAGTTACTAAGAGAAAAATAAGCATTTAAATGAATGTTTTCATAATTTTAGTTCATAGAGAATATCCTTGTTATTTATTTACTTATTTATTCACAATTTTTAGGGTCATTGAATGACAACAAAATCTATCAGGGGATGAACTTCAAAAGGGGCTAAAAGAATTAGGAGGAGAGGAAGGAACAGTTGACTAAATATTATGTGGTTTCCTCTTTATTGAAACATTATTTAGGGAGAAGTAAAAGTGTATATTAAAGTATTTGAGAATGGAAGGGTTAGGGGGATCTAAATGTTACATTCCTGTTCAACCAATGTAACCATGAGAGTTGTTGTCATTGCTGTTATTTTTTAAATCTCTTACCTTTCTCTAAGTACAAGCAAGTTGTTGTTGTTTTCTTGCTGTTGGAGATCAGTTTTCCAGGCTAAGGCTAAACTGTAAACATCTAAAGGATTAATCTCCTTTGAACCCTGATAATCAACAGCTGTATTGAGTCAAGTTGATTTTGTGCCTAATTGTTCTGAGTCATTCATGGACTGAGTGAATACCCATATGAAGAAATGCTTTAAATCACTACTAATTAGAGAAATCTAATTAATTAGAGAAACAACTTTGAAGTACCACATCACACCTATCACATTGGCTAACATGACAAAACAGAAAAATAATAAATGTTGGAGAATAGGTGGGAAAATTGGAACAGTAATGCATTGTTGGTGAAGTTGTGAACTGATCCAGCTATAGGCTGGATATAGGCTATACATGAATGATATAGGCTGAAGAACAACTTAGAGCTATGCTCAAAGGAATATAAAACTGTGCAAACCCTTTGATCCAGGAATACTAGTACTAAGCCTGTATGCCAAAGAGATCATAAAAAAGGTAAAGGACCCACATGTACAAAAATATTAATAACAACTCTTCTTTCAATGGCAAAGAATTTGAAACTGAAGAAATGCCTATCAATTAGGGAATGGCTGAATACGTTGTGGTAGGTTAATATAATCAAATACTATTTTTCCTTAGGAATTTGTGAGTAGGTGGACTTCAGAAAACTTAGAAAGTCTTGCATGAACTGATGCTTAGTGAAGTGAGCAGTACCAGGAGAACACTGTTCATATTACAAGAACATTGTGTGATAACTAACTTTGTTAGACTTATGTCTTCTGAGCAGTGTGATGATCTAAGATAATTACAAAAGGCTCATGATGGAATATGCTATCTACATTCAGAGAATGAAGTACAAAGTCTGAATTCAGATTGAAGTATGCTATTTTCTCTTTCTTGTGTTGTTTTTTTTTCTTTCTCATGGTTTCCTCCTTTTGTTCTGATTCTTCTTTCATCGCATGACTAATGTGAAAATATGTTTAATATGATCATTCATGTATAGTCTATATCAGATCGTCTGCTTTCTTGGGGATGGGGCAGTAGAGGGACAGGGGGAAATTTGAACTCAAAATCTTAGCAAAGCAAATGTTAAAAACTAAACATTAATTAATGAAAAAACAGAAACAAAGAAACAAACAAAAATTATATCTTCCATAATTAAACTTTTTCTCATCACTAACCCCAGCTGCTAGGACTTTTTCTATATCCCATCAGGAAAAAAAAAACAAGTCTGTATTGCCAATCCACAGGCATTTATTAAGTGCTTCTTATGTCAGATACTATGCTAAGTGTTATGGATACAAAGAAAGGTCAATATACTACCTCTTCCCTAAGGAACTTAATATACTAACAGGGTAGACAACATGGAGTAGGAAGGTACATGTAAGATACAAAGTGTCCTAGACGTCTTAGTGCAGTTTCTACATTTACTGATGTAAAACTATACCAAAATTTTTAGGACATAATACGTACAGAGAAGAGTAAAGGAATTTCACATTCAAGGATGGTGAATAAAGGGAGTCTTCTTGCCGATTATTTTTCAGAGGAGTCTTGAAAGAATTCAGGGAATCTGATAGTTAGAACTAAAGAAAAAGAACAATCCAGACTTGATGGATAGCTAATATAGATGCAATGAGATAGGAAATATAATAGGCTCTGAGAAGAGTACCAGTTGGACTAGCGTAGCGGGATCATAGAGCATGTGGATAGGCATAAACAATAAGACAGGAAAGGTAGGAGGGGGCAAGTTTGTAAAGGAGTTTTTATGCTAAAAAATGCTATTTATATTTTGCTCCATGTCTAGCCATTTTTTAAACTTATTGGGTTTAGTGATATGGATATTGCTCTACTTTAAGAAATTTGCTTTAGTACCTGAGTGGAGGATGGAGTTGAGTGGGGTGGGGAACAAGGCAGAGAGACCAATTAAAAGGCTATTGCAATACAGTGAAGGAGAGATAATTAGGTCCTATTCTAGGGTATTTGCTGCATCAGTGGCATTGTAGCAAAAGTAGAAATAAAAAAGATTCGATAATAGTGTGGTTATATGGAATGAGTATAAGTGAAGACTGGTAAATGACACAAGTATTGAGTATCTTAGTGAATGAGTTAATCATATTATCCCATAAAGTTTACAATAAGATATATACAACAATTAGATATTGCATAAGATATTCAATTACTGTATGATGTGAAATAATAGGGAAGTTGGGAAGAGGGAAGGACTGAAGGAGAGATGAGTTCAGTTTCAGATGTGACAAGTTTGAACTCCTTTATGACATCTAGGTTATGAAAACCAAAAAGCAGTTGTTCAATGATTTGAAAGTGCATCTCAGTAAATAATAGACCTGGAAAACATAAAAGTAGAAACCATCTACATATAAATGTTAATGGAGACCATGAGATCTAATGACTTCTCTGAGGAAAAAAAGCGTATTGAAGGCTGGAGATGTAGAATACATTGTCTTAGCCAGAATGATATAGAAAAAGACATGCAAGGGACAGAAGAGTTTACAATATGGTTGGAGGAGAAAGAAGACATTATATTAATGTGGTAACCAGGGAAAAAGGAATATCCAAGAAAAAAATTAGTTATCGACCTTTTTCAGGACTTCAGAGAGGCTAAGAAGGTTGAGGACTGAGGAAATAGTATTACATTTACCAATTAAGGTATCAGACTGTATATGTTTATGTGAATATGCTGTATATCTCTGTTATACATGCTCCTTGAGGCTGAAAAAAATTGGACTTATGACTTTGTTTCAGTTCCTAGTATATTGTTTAGTACATAGCAAACTCTACAAATTCTTATCAACTGATTGATTGATAATATTATTTTCATAAATAAATATATAATTATATAATTTCATTAGGGGAATGGGAAAAACTGTGTCCAGAGATTTAGAAATAGTGTAAAGATGATAGAAAAAAAGAATATAATGAACATTACCAGAATGAATAAGATGACAAATATTAAGAATTCAACACAGATTTGATGACATGTATGAATACAGGATAAGTAAATACAGCACAAAGAATATATTTAATAATTGTATAAATCAGGCCTGCACAATCTGTGACCCACTTATGCTCTATGGGCTGCAAGTCGTGCAGGCCTTATTTAAATAAAAACTTCATACAAGTATAAGACTTGTATAAATATTGTATTGTATTATTACCATACTACCAAATTTAAACTGCATACCCTTCCTTTCCATTAAAAATAAACTTTTAAAATAAAATTTGACATACATAATTTGTCACAATCATGCCACTATATGGCTTTGCTTAGTGTATTTTCATTGCATGGCCTTCATAAAATAGTTATTTGGGTACTTTTTTGAATTGTTCACCTAGATGTTCCTAAATTCAATAATTGCTGATAGACATAGAAATACATGCATAGATATAGTTGTATATGCACATAAAGGCATATATGTATATATAGTATGTATTTAACGTGCATGTGTGTGTATTTGTACATGTATATTTGGATATGTGTGTGTTGCATACACATACATATTTCCCTTATTAGCAGACTTCATTTACTGAATGGGTTTTCCTTCTGGTCTTTTTCTCATGAGATATATTGAAAGCAAAGATATTAAGGGGGCAAAACTATGAATAAAATTGCCAGTGAGGCATACAACACTTTGTTGGAGTTCTCATCACTGAATACCCCCAAAAGAATGAAAGGAATATGATGAAAGGTAATAAAGTAATCTTCTCTTTGAAGGCTGTATCCAGTATGACTGACTGCTTTTTATCACATAGTTCCTCTTTATGTATTTTTTTCTCTCTTTTAGAATGGCAGTAAAAGTGTGCTAAAAAAAAAATAAATAAATTTACAATGATATGTCAATGCTTAGAAATGACTTTTTTTCTTTATTTGACTGTTGTTGAGAAGAAATCATCTAAGTTTGATATTTTTTATGATGATATGCTATATACTAGTTACACTGGGAAGCCATAGATATTGAGTTTTATAAATATGCTAATATTATGGATCACATTTTTGCCCAAATGATGCTGAGATTCTCTACTCTTTCATTCATCTACCCTTTTTCCATTTTTTTCTCCATTTTATTTTGTATTATCTGTTTTTTTTCTTTTGTGTTCATGTATCATTCACGCTTCTTCTGGACTCGAGTTGTCTAACGTTCTTACAGATTATAAAAATACGGAAGATGTATGATATAATAGGACAAATAGAGATCATTCAAGGAGTATCTCCATGTGCCATCAATATGCCTAATAAAAACCATTATTCCCTTGTACAATTTAAATTTTATATTTAGATCTGAAATCAGAGAAATGGGATCACCTTCTCTTGAAACTTCTATTCCTTCTAAGTTATTTCAATGGTAATTATTCTTGCTTCATTTGTATTGTTTAATGAAAATAGAGAGAAAATAGCTATTTTTCCTTTTTTGTTTATCATGTTTTAGTTTCTTTGTTTTTTTGGCAGGGGAGGGCATAGAAGAGAATGGCAGTAAGGCATTTTAATGGCAAATTCACTGAAGTTACTACTGAAAGTTCTTCCTCAAATCATTTTGCTTCCCTATTGCAAACTATAAACAATCAAGAAAGTGCTGTTTTTCTCATTTCTTTTTGTTTATAATTGTCAAAATTTAAACTGGTTCATTATATATTTTATATTGAACTGTCAAGGACTTGTGATTTTGTCAGTGTGGACTTTCTAACTAAGCAGATCACAATATGTATATATAATGCATGGTCCAAAAGATACTCACGTTACTCAGAGAGAAAATAGTGACTTGAGTAATGTCACATAGCTTTAAGTATCAGAGGAAAGATTTCAACCAACTTCTTACTGAATTCTGGTCTTGCACTTTATTATATCATGCTGCCCCCATTGTTCTTAATCAAAGAAAGAATTAATGTGTCCAAATATGTTAATATATTATATTGTAGATACTTAGATATACATATCTATCTATCTATCTATCTATCTATCTGTCTATCTATCTATCTATCTACCTATCATTCTATCTATCTAAGGCAGCTAGGTGATACAGAGGGTAAAGTTCTAGGCCTAGAGTCAGGAAGACATGAGTTCAAATAAAGACTCAGAAACTTAATAGATTTGTGATGATGGGCAAATTACTTGATTTCTACCTTTCCCCATTTCTTTAGCAAACAAACCAGGATAACAGTACCTACACACCAGGATTATAGTGAGGATTAAATGAGGTAGTATTTGTAAAATTCTTAGCATGCAGTGTATGTATGGCACATAATAAATGCTCATTACCTTTCCCCTTTCTCTATCATTGTAATGCTAATTAATTTGTGTGATCAGATGTTAAGTAGATCCTAGTAACCTAGTGTTAA
>CM053595.1:177472890-177519852 GCA_028646575.1 Pseudocheirus occidentalis
AAGATTGTATGTAATATTGTGAACTGTTGAAACTGTGAACATTGTACTGAATAAAGATTGGTAATAGAAAAACAGAGTATTCACTAATACTATGTAATCTGAATCTTAAAAGCTCCTCACAGTAGCATTCTCTCAGAAATCTACTGTTGATTGGCTTTACAATCATCTATTCTGGAGTGTGTACCCTGTGGTCACATGCGACCCTCTAGGTCCTCAAATGTCCCTTTAACTGAATCAAAACTTTACAGAAAAAAATCTACTTAATAAAGGGATTTGTTTTGTAAAACTTGGAATCTGTCAAAAGGCTGCACCAAAAGACCTAGAGAATCACATGTGGCTTCAAGGTCACAGGTTCCACACCCCTGAATTTTATCTGCCACATAATTCCTAGGAGGATGCTGTTGTTACTATGTCATACTGAGTTTCTGGTCTACTACCTGCTTGTGCCCTCCCTCTTCCATAAAGTTATCTCATATAGGTTTTTAAGATGTGTCGGTGTATTACTTATACCTGTAAATAAGTACATTTTCTCCAATAGAGTAGAAGCTCCTTTTGGGTAAATTCTGTTTCACTTTTCTGATATCTTCAGTACCTAGCATAATACTTGATCTATAATATGTACTTAATAAATGATTCATTGATAACCATCATAATATCATTTTACTTATTCAACATTGTAGTCAGTCACTCAACACACATTTATTAAATGCCTACAATGTGCCTAGAATTATGCTACAGTCTGATTATGTTAATTTTTTCTCAAAAGATTTAAGTGTAAAATTAATAATAAATGACATCCATAAATTCTTTGCTGAATCCAAACCCAAATTGCTTATCTATCTTCCAGTGGATTGTCCTGATTTCATGCTATAATGGACCTTGTTCTCTATGACTGAAATCCCTTCCTGGATTTCTCCACTGTCCCATTCTTACCTGTCAAAAGCCAAGACATATTTTAGGCCCAGATTAAGTATCACTTTCTTCAAGGAGTCCTCCCTCCCCACTGGCCTACTAATCTCTCATATATAATTGATGTTTTGCTTGACTGAATTTCATTGTCATTTGGCTTAAACCTTTATTATGTATATATTCATAAAATGATACCTTCTTATTATACATATTTGTGAATATTTTAGCTATCATACTTGTCCAATTCATTTTAGGAACCAAGTTTTATTATTATTACAGTTACTTTTACCACTTTGAATTTATTTTGGAGAACTTAGTTGAGCCTATGAAGCCTTTTATATCATAGTAAGTAGAATATATTTTTAACTAATATTTATTGAATTATCATAAATAATTAAAATGATTTTAAAATATTAAAATTAATTACATAAATAGCATTTCAAAAATAATTCTAATTTTTCTGCTTTTACCACCAGAAATTATATATCACCTTGGAATTTACAAAATTTGTTTTTCACTACAAACTATAATGTATGAATTATAAGTATCAATGTCCTCATTGTATAAATGAGGAAACTGAACATCAGAAATATTAAATTATTTGCGTATGGTAACACATCAAATAAAACTACGTTTTGGGCCTAGCATCTAGGAATACTGCCTTCAGATTTATGATCTGAGCTGATTCTTTCAGTGTTCTTACATGTAGAATACTTGAAGTGGGACAAAATTCGTGGTTCATTTAAACTTATATTAATATTTTTGGATGTAGATTTTGATTTATACATATGTGTGTGTTTATAGCAAAATAAATTGGAAACTTTTGGGTATCAATTAATAAATGGTAATGTGATATTTGACTTTAGTATTTGCTATTATATTAAAAATGTAGACATACAGATTCATAAACTTTCCTAAAGAAATCACATGGGTTTTGGAAGTAAAGTTGACTGAAATCTGAGAGCTGCCCTTTGCCGTCCTACGCTATGCCAAGCAACCTTTAAGGGAGCCTTGAGCTCTGACAAGGGAAGGAGTGAACTATCTCATGAAATAATAAAAGAAGGATAAAGGTTATGTAGGGGATACAACAGAAGCACAGACACAATGCCTACATGAATAAGAACAATACATTATTTTGTCAAATGCCACATTTTTTTCCTCACAGACATAATATGTTATCAAAGAAATAGCCAATATTTTGGGGAACAAACTACTTAGCAAACCTACCATGAATGAGGTCAGAAGCAAAAATGGGGAAAAGTCTTGTTCCTGCTTTGAGAAGAAGAGCTATTATTTAGAGAGATGTTTGTGATTTGGTGGATAGAGCCAACAAGCAGCCCAGGCACAATAACAAGCTTCCTAAAGTGCTACTAGAGGAATTCTTGGGGAAAGCAGTCAACAAAGCAGTGTGTATAGAGATCTGGGACAGATCAGATATTAAAGGAAAAGTAAGAACAGTTCCATATCATATAGGAAACTGAAGAAAAGGAGGACAAAGCAGTGGAAGGATGTTAGTAGAATTTCTAAGGTATTGCTTTAACAGCCCTCTAGGGTACTGCCTGATTCAGCTCTCACACATTTATGGGTTGGGTCTGTGACAAAGTACTACTCCTAAATTCTGGGGTTCTTCTGTGTAATTTCATTCCTAAAACTATAGCTGCTAAGCCAATGAAAGAGAGTTTACCCTTTAGATTTAGCAGGGACAATTAAGTCAAAACAATTTCAATTACTAAAATGTGATTTTTAAAAATAGTAGATATAAAATAATCCCCACCAAAAAAATCTATGATATTTTCTCCCTCATATATACACAGAATCTGTGGGAATAATGGGCACAGATTTAGAGTATATTGAAAATGTAATTATATATTCCTGTAAGGTACACATGTGATCAATGCAATTCACACTTTCAGGGCTGCAATACCCAATGTGCTTTCACTTCTTGTATTATCCTAATGCTACTCCCTGTTGTGCATGGAATTTATACTGGTCAGATCACAACCAGAATTTTTGCATCTCTTCTTCTCTACTACTAGACTGTTGATTTCTAGGGCTTCTTCTCTCTCAAATCTGTAGGTGATTTCTGCTCTGCTTACAGAGATCATGTGCTTTTGCCTCCAAATCTCTGTTTCTGCATGCAACTCAATCCTTATGTTCCCTGCTGAATGTGTCTCCTACTGAGAGAAATGCTCTAGGACAAGACTGGCATTGTGGATAGGAGAAAAAAAGTTCTTCTATCCTCCTGTTATGGTTTGGTACTGATTCAAGGATAATGCACCTTTATTAAGTCCAGTTCTGAAATTTAGCTTATTAAAGTCTTCCTTGCCCTCTGCCCAGAGTATGACCAATATTTTCCCAGGCAATGGTTAGATGCCCTTCAAATAGGATCAGATCAATTTTTTTCATGCTGCATAAAAATATAAAATGACATAGACACAGTTTTGTGATTAACTTAAATTTCATCACTTTTATTATCTACCCCTTATTTTCTATTATTAAATCAAATGAGTTAGATGGAGGAGGCGATGATTCCCTGCATACTACTACAGAGCGATATTGGATCTAAATTCTCTTCCAGTGGAGCAGATTTCAACACATCAGTGCCCTTTAATCCTGTATAATTATTGTCTTATGTTCTTTGGATCATAGTACTTAAAGCTAGATGGGTCCTTGAAAATGATCTAGTCCCCAACCTCACATTCCAGAGAAGACAAAACCCAGTCTCAGAGAAGTTAAGTGGCTCTGCCCAATGCTTCATAGGTATAAGTAGGAGATGAGGGATATCAATCCAGGGCCATTAACTGAAAATAAACTTTTTGTTCCACTATGCTACATATAAATTCTCCACAGATGAATACTAATGATACTGAATTGTTTTTCAGTCTTTTAAAGTTTTGTGAATAGGATTGCAATTTTTGGGCCATACACAAGCATCCCTAATTCTTACTAAGTAAATGGAATGTTTCCTTTTCAAGTTCTACATGTCTTTGTTGATGTTTCAGGATATAATGGAATGGAATGGAATATGACCCTTGCTTGGTTATAGACTGCAGGCCACAGACACTCACCATTTTTTTCCTGCACTATTTCAATCACCTAGAATAAAGATGCTTCTGATACTTTCATAAACTATAATTTATTGCCTGTATGATTTCATCAGGAGACCATTACTATTAGTAGGCCAATGCTCCAAGGTATTTTGCTGTCAATATTTTTTCATTTTAATACATAGTTCCTAAATATTTTTCTATGGATTATATTTATAGATATTACAATAATAAACTCACAAATTTTTTCCAATTTGAAAGGGTCTCTGAGGCCCTATATCTCCTATTCATAGCCATAAAGTCCAAAAATATGTACAGTAGACTCATGAGCATCACAAAGAGTTAGACTGGGGATATCTTTTGATATCTCTTGATTCAATTTGTGTTTTATGTTTATAATTTTGTTATATTCGTTTTTGAGTATGGTTGTGTTTTATATTCACATTGTCATAGGCATTATATATATTATTTTCATGGCTCTGCTTACTTCATTCTATATCAGTTGATATTTCCATTTTTTTCTGTATTTTCACATACGTCATTTCTTACAACATATACATTCATGTGCCATAATTTTTCACATTGTCCAATCAATTGGCATTAATTTTGTTTCCAATGCTCTGCTATCACAAAAACTGCTGTTAAAAATATTTTTATATATATGGGGATTTTCATCTTATCAATGACTTCTTAGAGTAAAAATCCAGTAAGGGAGTTTCTGGTTCAAAGGCTATAAATATTGAAGCCATTATATTTGAATAAATGCAAGCTGTCTTCCAAAATGGTGAGACTATTTCATAACTACATAGTCAGTATATTAGTGTACCTCTCATTCCATAACTTGTCCAATTTTATTACTCTATTTTGTTAACTTTGTTGATTTGTAAGGAATGAGGCAAAACCTCAACAATGTTTTGGTTTGGATTTTTCTTATATTATTTATTTACAACATTCTTTCATGTGGTTGTCAATACTTGAGCATTCTTTTTTTGAGAACTCTGTTCATATTTTGTACTAATTAATTACAGAATGGCTATTAGTCAAATACATGCATACATAATCATGTGTATATGAACATGCATGGTTATACACACAAAGATAAAAATGTTTGTATCAAATTTGATAAACTTTTGTTAACCAAGATATACTTGCACACATACATATCAGTATACGCACACATATTCACAAAATCTAATTTGATACAAATACTTTTCCCCTATCAACTACTCTCTCTTTTATTCTAGCCATATGAATTTTGTCTGTTCTGAAGCTGTTCAGCTTTATGGAATTATTTATCTTATCTCTTGAAATTTATTTTATGTGTTATTGAGTTAAGAAATTCATCTCCTAGGCCTAGTTGGACAGCTACGTGTTCACTTTACTTTTATTTTTTTTCCTTAGTGTGATTTTCATTTTTGAGCTCACATATCCATTTAGAATACATTACAAGATATGGTATAAAGAACTGACATGCTCCCAATTTCTTGCAGACTGCTGTGCAGTTTTCCCATAATATTTTATCAGATAAGTGATTTTTTCCTCTACAAAGCATATCATCCATGTTACCATCCACTGAATTATTGAGTTCCATTGTTTCTGATGCTATCTTTTCTAGTTTGTTCTACTGATCTATCTCTCTATTTAAAATAATAATAATAATAATAATAGATATCAGCAAACCAGCAAGATATCCTGAGCCCCAGCGTACTGGATCAGACAAAAACCAATACCAGGAATTTCCATGCGCTTTACATAGCATGGGAATACAGTAGATTCCAGCTCAGAGAACAACCACATGCTTCAATGAAGCTCTGGGAGTATAATGGTAATGGAATTTAAAGATCCGCCTGTATTGCCTTGTTTGGGGGTTGAGTGTTAACCCAGAGCTTGTGAGTCCTACTTGTGGGATGGACTTGTTGACATTAAGAGAGAGGGCTAAACTGGGAGGAGCTGGTGCTGTGGGTTTAGAGAGAAGCCCAAGCAGAGAGAAGGCCCAAGTACAGAAGGCAAGAGGGACTTTTGGAAAGCAGTATTTTGGAGTCAGAGAGGAGAATTGCCAGAGACCAGAGTGGCAGAGAGAAAAACTGCTGAGGGCCAGTTGGAGCTGCCCAGGACTTTTGAAAGCTGCTACTTGGAGCTGCCAAGAACTGAGGAGTCATAGCTATGATGCCAGTATTTTGTCTGTTTTGATGTTGTTTTGCCATATTCATCTGCTGGTGAAGGACAGTGCTGCTGTTGTAGAGATCCAGGAATCTTGATGTTGGTTCAGAAGCACTGAAGGAGAATTTTCTTGTGGTATGTTTGCAGAAATCCTGGAGGAGCATCTTGCTGATGTTTTCAGGGGTTATGGGGCTGTTCTGCAGGCAGAGAGTGAATTAATGAGGACACTGGCTATGTATATTACGGCTTTGTTGAGCTTTGTCTCCCCAGGAACAGAGATTGCTGAGAACTTGCCTCCTGTCAAGATGAAGAAAGGACCTTTCCTTGGGTTTTCAATGCAGTGATGATATCTTGACCTTTCTGTTGCTTAAGTGTAGATGGTCTTTTGTGCTCTTCTGCCCCTTTTGAGAAAGTTCTTGGCATTAATAGATGGTATTGTAATTCAGTTGTGATCCAGATGTGGGAAACTTTTGACTTTTTGTACTCTTTCAATGAACAAATGAATGTACTTTGTTTATGATTGGAAACTAATTTCCATTTGAGAAGAGAGACTTTGGCTAAGTCAATGTACTGTCTGGGGTGGAGTAGTATTTGGATTGAGTTGCTAAATGAGTTACACTGTATTTTTATTTATATTTTATCTGCTCTGTGAATGTTTTGCCTTAATCAGTCACTGAATAAATGGAGTTTGCTATGCTGGTATTCTGAAACTTGGAAGTTGCCTTTTCTTGGCATTACAGAGGGCAGGCATCTCCCAGTGGCTAGGCATGCCCATGCATCAGTGCAACCACTAGCCGAAAGGCTTAATCCATCAGCAGACCTCAATGTGCGTCAGGGAAACAGAGAAAACCACATCTGCTATCATCACATGCCAGATACCACCACTAGGACCCTAGATCAGAACTAGGTAACTAGTCAGAATATTATAGCCTCCATTTGGCAGCATCTGAGGTGCCAGCACAAAAAGCTAGTGACCAGGTATCTGGTCCCCAGCAAAAGAAGTTTGGGAAAGTGTCACCTGTTTTCTATCAGGAGAGCTCAACTTCAAAGGTCAGGAAATAGGCAAACAAAATGAGCAAAAAGCAAACATGAAGGCTAACCATAGACAGGTTCTGTGGGGACAGGTAAGATAAAAACTAAAACTCAGAAGAGTACAATACTGGCAATATACTTACACCTGAAGCCTCAAAGGGGAACATAAATTGGTGTCAAGCCCAAAAGCCCTGTTTAAGAAGTTCAAAAAGAACTTTAAAAGTCAAACACGAAAGGCAGAGGAAAAATTGGGAAAAGAAATGAGAGTTATGGAAGAGTCAACAGGTTAAAAAAAGGATGAAAAATTACTGAAGAAAAGAATTCCTTAAAAAATACAGTGGTCCAAAAGGGAAAAGATCCACTGACCAAAACAACTTGTTAAAAATTAGAATTGGTCAAATGGAAGCTAATGACTCTGAAACATCAAGAAGCAGTCAAACAAAATCAAAAGAATTAAAAATAGAAAAGAAAATGCAAAATATCACTTGGAAAAACAACTGCTCTGGAAAATAGATCCAGGAGAAATAATTTAAGAATTATTGTCTATCAGAAATTCATGATCAAAAAAAGAGCCTGGACAGAACTTCCAAGAAATTATCAAGCAAAACTGCCCTTATATCCTAGAACCAAAAGGCAAAATAGTCATTGAAAAAATTCACCAATCACTTCCTGAAAGATGTCCTGAGATGCAAATGTCAAGGAGTATTTTAGTCAAATTTCATAATTATTAGACTAAAAGGAAAATAATACAAGCAACCAAAAAGAAAAAAAAATTGGTATCATAGAATCACTGTCAGGTTTGCACAGGATCTAGCAACTTATACAATAAAGGATATGAGGGTATGGAATATAATATTCTAGAAGGCAAAGGAACTTGGATTACAGCCAAGAATTAATTACCCAGCAAAACTGATCATAATCTATCAGGGGATCAGATGGAGATTTAATTAGACATTGAACTTCCAAACTTTCTTGAAGAAAAAACAACAGAGCTGAAGAGAAAATTTTATCTCAAATATAAGACTCAAGAGAAGTACAGAAATGTAAATAGGGAAAGGAAAAAGAGCATGTTTTTTGATAAAGTTGAACTGTTTGGATCCCTGCACAGGATGACAATACTTGTAGCTCTTGAGAACTGTATCTTTATTACCACATTTGGAAGGAGTATAAATAAACAACCTATGAGTATAAGTGGACTTTGCTGTGATAACAAAAAAAAATTGAGGGGTGAGAATAGGATTTCTTTATGAGAAGAGGAAAGGAGGTAGAAACAAGTAAATAATATCACATGGAGAGGAGCAAAGCTCTATTATAATAGAGGGAAACAAGTGAGAATTGTTTGACCCTTACTCTCAGATTTGGCTCAAAGAGTAAATAATATACACACTCAGTTGTGTAGAGAAATCTTATTTCCCCTATGGGAGGTTAGACAGGAAAAGGTACAGAAAGGGGACGGAGTGGATATAAAGAAGAGTAGAAGAGAGAAGAGGCAGTGGGGGAAAGGGGAAAGAAAAGGGAGGTGGGGCTGATAAAAAGGAGGAAAATTTGAGGAAGGTGGTGGTCAGAAGCAAAAAACTGGTAAGGAATGAAATGGAGAAAGGAAATGGAAAAACATAAACCTGAGAGTAATAGGATGGAGAGAAAGACACACTAATCATAATTGTTACAAAGTGAATGGCATGAACTCTCCCATAAAACTCAAATGGATAGCAGAGTGGATTAAAATCAGAATCTTGGGGTGGAGCCAAGATGCCAGAGTAGAAGAAGGGAACTGTGAGCTCCCCTCACAACCACCTCTAATACCTGTAAAATATAACTCTGAACAAATTTTAGAGCTACAGAAGCCACAAAGTGATAAGAGAAAAACAAATATCCCACTGAAGGCAGCCCAGCAGGACAATGAAAAGGGCCCATCACACCAAGCTTTGAGCCAAGCAGAGTCCTATGTGAGCTGTGTGGTTCTGGCTCCATGGCAGGGCAAACTTCAGGAGAGTGAATCACCAACAGCTGTGGTAATTTCCAGACTTCTCAAGCCATAAATACCAAACAGAAAGTAAAAGGTCAGTGGGGAGCTCTGTTGGAACCAGGTGACCCAAGAGCATGATCTGGTCCCTGCCACTGGGGTGAAAGATGGCAGAGGAAGAGTGGCTGCAACTGCTGCCATGTGGCTGCCTCAGACCTCCTGGCCTGCAGATCACAGGGGGACCAAGTGACCATTCAGAGGGTAATCACTCTTGTTTTAACCTGCTTGGATCTAGGTTGCTGTTGGTGGTGGTGGTCCTGGGGTAAGAAATACCAGTGTGCCAGTGAAGTGTCTCTAGAGAGAGTGCCCTCCTCAGACCTCTGACAACATTTGTGAAAACCCCAGTGATTTGGGACAAATCTATCTCCATTCTGGAAGCAGAGTTCTACTGTGGCAAAAAGCTCAAAAGTCAAGTAATTGGCTGGCAAGATGAGCAAGCAGAGGTAGCACAATCAGACTATAGACGCCTTTTTTGGGTGAAAAAGAATCAAAGCATATAATGGCAGGAAGATAACAAAGTCAGAACTCTTGCATCAAAAGATTCAAAGAAAAATATGAGCTGGTTACAGGTCATGGAGGAGCTCAAGAATGATTTTGAAAATCAAGTAAGAAAAGCAGAGGAAAAATTGGGAAGAGAAATGAAAACGATGCAAGAAAATCATGAAAAGCTAGTCAATAGCCTGCAAAAGAAGACACCATAATAATAAAGAAAATAACAACTTAAAAACATATGAATTCAAATGGCCAAAAAGGCCAAAAAATCAAATAAGGAGAAGAATACCTTGAAAAGTCAATTTTGCCAGATGGAAAAGTAATTTCAAAAACTCACTGAGTAGAAATATTCCTTCAAAATTTGATTGGAGCAAATGGAAGGTAATGACTTTATGAGAAATCAAGATGCTACAAAACAGATCTAAATAAATGAAAAAATAGAAGGCAATGTGAAATCTCTCCTTGGAAAAACCACTGACCTGGAAAAAAGATCTGGAAGAGATAATGTAAAAATTATTGGACTACCTGAAAGCCATGATCAAAAAAAGAGTCTAGAAATCATCCTTCAAAATTTCCTTGATATTCCAGAATCAAACGGTAAAATATAAATTGAAAGAATTCACTAATCCCCTCTTGAAAAAGATCCCAAAAAGAAATGCCTGGAATATTATAGCCAAATTCCAGAGTTCCCAGCTGAAGTAGAAAATATTACAAGCAGTCAGGAAGAAACAATTTGAACATTGTGGAAATACAATCAGGATAACCCAAGATCTAGCAGCTTCTACATTAAGGGATTGAAAGGCTTGAAATATCGTATTCTGGAGTTCAAAGGAACCAGGATTAAAACCAAGAATCACCTACTCAGAAAAACTAAGTATAATCTTTCAGAGGAAAATACGGTCATTCAATGAAACAGAGGGCTTTCAAGCATTCTTGATGAACAAACCAGAGCTGAACAGAAAATCTGACTTTCAAATAGAAGACAAAGGAACTTAAAGTTGAACTGTTTATATTCCTACATGGAAAGATGATAATTGTGACTCATCAGACTTTTCTCAGTATGAAGATAGTTGAAGAGAATATATGTGTGTGTGCATGTATATATGCATGTATGTATATATGTATGTGTGTATGTAAGTATGTGTATACATACATTTATATGTTTATATAGGAGGGTGTGTGTGCTTAAATATATGTGTTAATGTGTGTGTATATATATACACATATATGTATGTATGTATATATATGTATATGTGTGTGGCATGTATACATAGAGGACACAGGATTAGTTTAATAGGAAAGGATGATATTTAAAAAAATAAAATTAAGAGGTGAGTGTAATACATTGTGAGAAGGAGATAGGGAGACATAGAATAGAGTAAATTATCTCATATAAAAGAGTCAAGAGAAAAGTGTTACAATGGAGGGGAAGAACAGGAAGATGAAAGGGAATGGGTCAACCTTACTCTCATTGAATTTGGCTTAAGGAGGGAATAATTCAATTGGGTATCTTTCCCTACAGGAAAGTAGGGGGAAGGGTATAAGAGTGGGAATTATAAAAAGGAGGGCAGAATGGGGGGGGGTGGTATTTAGAAGCACACATTTTTTAAAAGGGACAGGGTCAAAGTAGAAAATAGAATGTATGGTGGTGGGATAGGGTGGAGGGAAATATGGTCTTTCACAATATAACTACTATGGAAATGTTTTTGCATAACTACACATGCATAACCTATATTGAATCACTTATCTTCACAGTAGGGGTAGGTGATTAGGGAATAAGGGGAACAATCTGGAACTCAACGTTTGAAAAACAAATCTTATTTTTTACATGCAACTTGGATATAAAATATACTGGCACTGGATATAGAAATCCATCTTGCCCTACTGGAAAGTCAGAGGAAGTATGGGGGAACATGTAAAACAGAGCAGATATTGAGAAGGGGTATACCCTTTGGGAGCCTAACTGCCAAAACAAACCCAGGAGCTATATAAACACAATTTGAAATCACTTTGCACAAATAATATCACTGGAAAAATATCAGTTGCTTGTGTGTATGTAGCAGCAATCAGTTTAGCAGATACTTAGCACTTAGTTTAGCAGATACTTAACACTAAGTATGGAAGGTGTGATCCCTGTCCACTGTTGAGAAGGCAAGAACTCCCCGATTGTGTGGCGGAAGGGGATTGGTGGAGACAGGAAGCCAGTGTGTGTATATAAAGAAGAATTCCAGAGGCAGAGGGACCAAATTGGAATTTTCCTGTTGGAGGAAGCAGGATTGTCTCAGCATCTGGGAGCTGGGCTGCTGGACTGAAGAAGTGAGTTGGAGTTTCTTGAGAGAGAGAAGCATGACCAGGATAAGGCTTTGTTTGTTTCTGGCCTGGCTGCTCCTTGAGTTCCAGGTAAGAGAAATGGTGAAGGGTTTGAGATGTGCTTGACCCTATGACCTTCAGTGTGTGCCAGGGACTGCCTTGAGTACTGGACAAGGACCTGGGAGCTGTCTACCTCTGAGGACTGGATGAGGGCCTGGGAGCTGTCTACTTCTGAATCCAGATAACTGTTTAGTGGATTCAGGAGGGAGCTGGGACCATGGAAGGGGATCCAGGGAATCAGAGAGACCACCCAAAGTCAAGATGAAGAAAAAGCCTCCCTCCCCTTGGAGGAAATTGAGGTTTGCTGGATACCAAGAGGTGGAGGTTTTGTGTGGTTTTCTAATGACTATGCTTAGTGATTTATGATATTTAGTAATTGAGAATCTAGGTTACTGACTGATTAAGTTAATGTTTGCCCCATGAGTGGAAGTTTTATTATTGTATTGTGACTAAGTTAATGGATGCCTCATGTGTGGAAGATTGATATTTTGTGAATTGATTGATTGATTAAGTGAGGAGAGTTTCCCCCTTAGGGAAACCAGATGATTATTCTTTCATTCTTGTTCTAAATATTGTGACCACTGTAGTGAATACTGTGTGGCTATTCTAATGTAAAGCTGTTATGGACACTATATTGTGACTTTCTGTGATAAGATGTAATGTTGTGAATATTTTATTGAGTTATATTATGAATGTTTGCCTTGATTTGTAATGGAATAAACAGTGTTCACTATTACTGTGTAATCTGAACCTTAAAAGCTGTTCACAGTAGCATTCTTTTGGGAATCTGATGATGCATGGTGTTACAGTATAGACCAAGAAAATATAATAAAAAATGACAATTCTACCTGAGTTTATTTACTTATTCAGTGTCATAACAATCAAACTGCCAAAAAACATTTTATAGAACCAGAAAAATAATAACAAAATGTATATGAAAGAACAAAAGGTCCAGAATATCAAGAGAATTAATGGAAAGAAATACAAGAGTAGGTGACCTAGCTCTACCAGATCTAAAACTGTATTATAAAGCAGCAATTATAGACACTGCCTAGTACTGGCTAAAATATAGAATAGTGGATCAATAGAATGGATTAGGTAAAGAAGACATAGTAGTCAATGACTATAGTAATCTACTGTTTGATAAACCCAAAGACTCTGGCTTCTGGATAAGAACTAATTGTTTGACAACAACTTATGGGAATACAAGAAAATAGTATGACAGACACTACTCCTAGACCAACATCTTACACCATATAGCAAGATAAGGTCAAAATGGGTACACAATGTAGAAATAAGGATTAGTACTACACGCAAATTAGGAAAGCAAGGAATAGTTTACCTGTCAGATCTGTGGAAAATAAGAATTTTTGACTAAACAAGAGATAAAGAATATTATGAAATGCAAAATGGATCATTTTGATCACATTAAATTAAAAACTTTTTGCACAAAGCGAATGCACCCAAGATTAGAAGGGAAGCAGAAATCTCTGAAACATTTTTTTTACAGCCAGTGTCTCTAATAAAATTCCCATTTCTAAAACATAGAGAGAATTAAGTAAAATCTATTAGAAAACTAGTTGCTCCCCAATTGATAAATGGTCAAAGGATATGAATAGGCAGTTTTCAGATGAAGAAATTTAAGCTATCTATAGTTATATGAAAAAAATGCTCTAAAATACTGTTGATTACAGAAATGCAAATTAACATAACTATGAAGTATCACATCACACATATCAGATTGGCTAATATGACAAAAGAGGAAAATAGTAAATGTTGGAGATGTGTGAAAATTGAAACACAGATTCATTGTTGGGAGAGTTGTGAACTGATCTAACTGTTATATAGAGCAATTTGGATCTATGCCCAAAGGGTTATACATCTGTGTGCATCCTTTGGCCCAGAAATGCCACTTCTAGGTCGAATCCTCATGTACAAAAGCATTTATAGTAGCTCTTTTTGTGGTGGCCAAGAATTGGAATTTGAGGGGATACCCATTAACTGGGTAAGGACTAACTAAACAAGCTGTGACAAATGAATATAATGGAATACTAGTATTCCATAAGAAATGATGAGCAGGCAGACTTCAGAAAAAACTGGAAAGACTTACATGAACTGATGCTGAGTGAAGTGAGCAGAACCAGAACATTGTACACAGTAACAGCAACATTGCGTGATGACTAACTTTTATGGGCTTAGCTCTTCTCAGCAATACAAGTTTCTAAGACAATTCCATAAGATTCATGATGATGAATGCTATCTACCTCCAGAAAAAGGACTATTGATTCTGAAGGAAGATTGAAGCACACTGTTTGCTCTCTTTTTCTCTTTGTTTGTTCTTTCTTGTGGTTCCGCCCATTGGTTCTGATTCTTCTTTCATCACAAGACAAATATGAAAATATATTTCATATGAATGTATATGTAGAGCCTGTATCAGATTGCACAGCATCATGCAGAGGAAGGAATGGAGGAAGGGGGAAATTTTAGAACTCTAAATTTTATGGAAGTGAATGTTGAAAACTAAAAAATAAATAAATAAACAGAAGTGTCCTTCTAAACCAGGATTGTTTAATGACCAAAGACATCCAGGTTGCACTGACCAGAAACTTTCTTGGGGATCCAGATCCAAAAATTAATGCTTAGAGTTGTCTCCCATCTTATAACTCAAACAACACACGTTTCTTCTCTGGAAATCACTTCCATACTAGTATGTTTGCTGTTTTTTCTCCAGGTTTTTTTTTCATAATCCTATATAATGTGTAACTTACATAGATTCCAGGGCCACAGATGACCCCTTATATTGGGTCATTCCATCTGCCACACAACTTAAGAAACTTGTTTCTAACGTATTTCAGTTCTATTTTTTCCTGTTGTGATAACACACAATTCTCTAGGAATTTGTTCATTTCCAAATTGTCCCCCATATTTGTCTTTCTGTTAAACTTCCAAAACAGAGATAGGAATAATAAAATCTCCTGTTACTATTATGTTACTTTTTAAGACTTTTTGTAGTTCATTTAATATTTCCTTCATGAATTTGGATGCCAAGTAATTTGGACAATTTGTTTATCTCTTACATAGGTTTACTGTCTATATTTCTTTTTAACATAATGCAATTTTCTTATTAAACATTTTAAATTTTTGAATATTTGTTTTTGTTACAGAGTAGAATTGTGACTTCTACTTTTTAAAAATTCATTTGATGAATAATTTGTGCTATGTGTGTGTATCTCTCTATTTGTAATTTATTTCTTATAAGCCACAGATTTTAAGGTTTTGTTTTTTTTATCCAACCTGTCACTTTTTCGGTATTATTGGATTATTTAATCCATTTGGATTTAAAGTTATGAAAGTTAGATTTATATTTTCCTCCATTTGTCTCTGATATTGGGCATTTTCAAGTTCTAATTTCTTTTTCCTCTTCCACTGTAAATGTAATCCTATGTCTCTTCAGTTACTTTATTTTTTTAGATTTCCCACTTACACTTTTCTTCTCATGCCTTACTCCTTTCCCATTTTAACCCTTTCTCTTTTGAGTTTTGAATACAATTTCCTTGGAATTTTCCTGTTTTTAATATGTTTAATTCTTTACCACTTTTTCTCCTCTGTTAGTCAAGTAGTTTTCCCCTCTTCTGCCTTTTCACTAATCTGTTTGCTAGTTGTTGTTATTAAATTCATTTTTACATCTTTTTCCTGAAAGAATTTCTCCCACAATTTTCACTTTTTACTCTCTGTTTCTATTTTCTATACACCTTTCTTTTCTGGTTTATGAACCTTCTAAATATCTATGGCCAATCTGTACAATATACTAAAAAGCAGTGATATCACATGGCCCAGAAATCTCTGTGTAATCAAAGTGATGGTTTTTCCACCAGTTAGATGACAAGGAAAGCTGAGCACCCAAGAATCAATGCTTTCAAATTGTGCTTGAGAAGGCTATTCTTTGGACAGCAAGAAGATCAAATCAGTCACATGTAAAAAATAATTCGGAATACTAAGTGGAAGATCAAATACTGAGGCTGAAGCTTAAATATTTTAGCCACATAATGAGAAGACAGGAATCATTGGGATAGAACCAAATGTTGGGAAATATTTAAGGCAAAAGCAAAAGGGAATGGCATAGAATGAGAGTAGAGAGATGGATATAGTGTCATAATACTACCGAACATGAAATTGGACAGACTTTGGAATATAGTGGAGGAACAAAGGACATGGTGTGTTGTAGTTTATAGTAGGACTGGGAAAACTTTTCATGTTGGAAGGCCACATTGATATTTAGTTGTAATCAGATAAAGATATACTCAAGAAACTTCAATTAGATATGCTTTAAAATATGCTTTAAAATTATTTTGTAGAAATATAACCACTATGTACTTACTAATTTAAAGAAATGGAAACTGTTCATTTAAAGTTAACTAACCTTTTAATGACTTTATTTTGTCTCCTTTTTTTGGAAATCATTTGAATATTCAGTTGCAGAATGGAGGTCCACAGTTTTACCTAATCCTTTTCTGTCATTTCTGACCTTAACAACATCTTTATTTGGGTTAAGACAGAGAATGTAGATTCAGAGCAATAAGTGGTTGGGGAAAAAAGCATTTATCAGGCATGTTGCCAAAGATTTGGGTATTCTCTTGCATTTTTCTGTAGTTCAATTGGATATTTCTTAGCATTCAACAATGACTTTAAAATGTCATCTATTGAGCACTCAATTCCATCTGTAATTCTTAGGTACCTTGGTGATATCAACTAAGCGAAGCTGAAATGTTCATTTGAGTGTGATGATTCTCAAAGTCAATGAACTTTTCATTGTATTCTCCAATTAATAGGTCTATAAGAGCTGTGTATTCTTCAAATTATTTCAATATATACTCCTGCACATCCATGACCATTGCTAAGTGGGAAAAATATTCAATCAATATTTCTTTTTGAAGAATTGTCTGAAAAAAAGATGGCTTTTTTCAGAATGCTTGGATTTTTTTTGCCACATATCATATACAGACTTATTTTTAGAAACTAAGAAATTGTGAAGAAATAATCCCATCATTTTGATTTGACATGAATCACACATAAATGCAGCATTCCGCTGGAAATCTTTCAATGATTCATATTGCTGATTCTGTTCTTCGTTAACTACCTCTTCTTGCAGAGATAAAATTCGGGCTAACACCTGTCTCTGCAATAGCCAATGCACTTTAGAATGATGTGGCAAATCCACACTGAATACCTCATCTTTCAACTTTAGCATGTTATAAAAGTGATGATGCCATGTTGCATTTAGACAACCATAATTAACAACACTTATGATATGTTTCAAAGTGTCGCTTAAAATAGTAACTTTAGCACAGAGATTTTGCTGATGCAAGATTCAATGAAAAGAAATGAGAGCATCTGGATCTGTTAATATATTTTTATCTGTGCAATAAAGCCTTCATGTTTTCATGTCATGGAAGGTGCACTGTCTATACTTTTAAAAAAATACGTTTCAGTGATATATTCTGTTTTGATATCACCAACACTTCCCATTGTATCTCTTCCTCCATGTCCCAGAGATCTATTTTTATGATAAAGAAAAAAAAGAATAGTAGAATTAATCACCACATTTAAATGACTGGTGATATATTTATGTTTCTACATAGATACATATAGACAGGATTTCAAAGCTGTGAAGTCATACTTATTCAAAGAATTGGGGGTAGATCACTTTTCATATCTCTTCTGTGGTTCAAACTGAACCATCATAATTTCCCAGTATTATTCCTACTGTTTGTTGTTTTCATTTGTATTTTAGTCATTATGTATTTTACATGCGCTCAGTTGTCTACGTTTATTGCCATCCTTTCTTTCTATGTTCTAATATTACATTCCATTCACATAACTCAGTTGCTTGAGGTATTCCGGGATTATTGGGCATATATATTGTTCCTAGCTGTTTGTTATTACAAAAAGTTTGTTATTACAAAAAGTTATTTTCTGACAAATATTTTGGTCTATATTCAACACATCTCTATACCTTTGATATTATACTTCATCTTTTTACTTCCAGTTTTTGAAGGAGTAATACAACAGAAAAGAGGATAAAGTAAATAAAGAGGTAAAAGAAATATTGTAGGCAATTTAAATGGATTGATACTATTGAAACAGATAAGAGTACGTAATTAATTTAAGTATTAAGTATACTTAATACTTATAGACTTATAGACAAGTATAGACTTGGTGGGATAAAACTCCTGAATGAATGAAGATTCTCAATTATTATACAGTATACTTATGTAAAAAGAAGCAGAGTAGTTAAATGAGAGGGTGGGGAAGGGAGAGGTTACACTGTATTTCAAGAATCTGTACTTGTAAAAAATTTCAACAACTGGAGTTGGGCAGCATTAAGAAACTTATTTAAGTAAAGTTTGATGGAGGGTGACAGAGAACTATTTTTTTTTGTTATTGCATTATCCTATAGACCACCTAGACAGACAGAATAAAATATATAACAACTTGGGGAAATTACAATCCTGACACAGTATTGTGATATAATACAGATGAAGATTGTCAAATATATGGACATTGACTGAAGTTCTCTACCTAAAATAAAAATTTCTTCAGTAATCTTAATTATAGCTTCATTCCTCAAATCTAGAAGAACAAAAAGGGGAACATTTAATTTTGAATGTAATTCTTACCAACAAAGACCTATTTTCTGGTACCGAAATTCCAGGAAAGTTATGAAGTGACCATAATTTCTCAGAAGTTTTGGGTTTTTTTCTGCTATTTAGTTGTTTCAATCATGTCCAACTCTTAGTAATCCCATTTGTAGTTTTTCTTGGCAAAGATATTGGAGTGATTCACCATTTACTTCTTCAACTCATTTTATAGATGACAAACTAAGGCAAATAGAGTTAAGTGACTTATCCAAGGTCACACAACTGGTAAGTTGCTGAGGCCAGATTTGAACTCAGGAAGATGAGTTTACCTTACTTCAAATCTGGAACTCAATCCATGTGTCACCTAGGTGCCCAAAAGTTTGTGCTAGAGAAGACTAAATCAGGGCATTTTTTGATATATACCATAGATGTTGGGAAAGCAAAGAAAAGATTGTCATCTCATTCTAGAATAAAATAATCAAGAGGTTATCAACTCAAGCGATATGAGAGATGCTCAATAATGAATTTCTACAAAAGAAATAGGCAAACAATTCTAGTGAAGAGGTGAAATGGGATTTATCTAATGAGACTTATGTGGATACAAAGTAAAATCACAAGCCAGCTTTGATTGCCGTGTTTAAAAGACAATAAATAAAGAGAATAAGGGAAACCAGGCAAAAAAATAGAAAATAAAAATAAAAGTGCAACAGGGTCCCATTAAAACAGTTAGAGCAACTCCTATTTCTTAGATCAAATATAGTCCTTTGTAATTTAAAGGTCTTCCTAACATGACTCCTTTCTATTTTTTCCAGTCTCCTTACTCTTTACTCCCCTCCACATATTCTATGACCCAGTTTCCCTAACCTACTTTATGTTTCATACATAGGACAACTCATCCCCCCCCCAACTCTGAGTTTTTCCTCTGTTGGTCCAGCATGTCCAGAATGCTCTCTGTCACTAACCACTCATCATAGAAGTTTCCTTCATAACACACATCAAATCCCACCTTCTGTATTGTCTTTCCAAGTGACTCTCACTTGTTAATACAAACCCTTTCAGAGTCCCTTCTCTCTCCTGTACATGTATCTTGTATGTTCCTAAGTATTTGTAGATTCTCTTACTCATTTGAATATGAGCTTTTTTGAGGTGGGGCATTATTTTTGTTTGTTTTTACTTTAGCAATTATTTGTATTCACAGAGTTTAACATAGTCCCTAGAACATAGTAAGCACTTAATTAAATCACTTACTGAATTCCCTTCCAGGCTTCGCTTCTATTTTTCTCCTCCATGCCCCCAAAACTTCATCCTGCCAACTCACTCCAGTCCTGGAATTCACATATTGGAATTACTCTCTTCCCCTTTTGCCTTTCCCTGTGATTGGATGGCTCCTTCAAGAAGTTCCATTTTACCAGGTCAGTATAAAGCCAAGCACTAGCAGCTTTTCAGAAGAATGCTACTTGAACAGCTTTTAAGATTCTGATTGCACAGTACAGTGAAAACTCTATTCCCTAACAAAACAGAGCAAAACATTCACAGCAAATCATAGTACAGCATTCACAATGTTACAACTTATCACAGAAAATCAAAATATAGCATTCACAACAACTTATCACAGCAAATGGTAACATACTTTATACCACAGTGGTCACAAAGTTTTTAAGAACAATCAATCATCCTTAAGGAGGTTTGCCTCCTCAAGGAACACAAAGTACAATAGACAAAGTTCTCCACTCATGAGGCACACTAAATTAACTCAATCACTCACTTATTCAGTCATCAATCACTAAGTACAATCATTTAGTAAATCAATCATTATATCAACTCAATAGTCAATCATCCTTCATCATTCACTATTCAGTCATCAGAAAATACACAGACCCTCCACCCCTGCATCACCAGTAAATTTACAATTTCTCACTCAGTACACAGGAGCCAAGTAAAGGCTTCTTTCAGTTTGATTCAGGGTGGTTTCTTGAATTCCTTGGATCCCCTCCCATGGTCCCAGATCCTACCTGGATTCACCAAACTGTTACCTGTATTCAGAGTCAGACAGCTCCCAGGTCCTTATCCAGCTCTTCCTGAAGTTTCTGTTCCATGCTGAAGCTCACAGTGTCCAGTCCATGCTAAATCCTTCATGGTCTCTGCTCCAGGAAATTCAAGGCTCCACAAAGCCACAAACAAGTTTATGCAAAATACCAGCATCACAGTCATGATTCCTCAAGTCCCCTGGAAGCTCTGGCTGGCCCACAGACTCAGCAGAAGTCTCAGTTGGCTCCCAGAATCAAAATCACCACCCAGGTTTTCAAAATCAAAATCATTCTCTTCAGCCTGGGGGAAGCTTTCTTCTTCAGCCTCCCTGGTGGCAGCAGCTTCTGCCTCCACAGAGTTCACTCCAAGAAGATCCAAATAAGTTACCAATTCTCATTTTTCTTCACAATCCTCAGTCCAGCAGTAGCAAGCAACCCAAACTCCAGATGCTGCTGAGAGAAATTCTCTCTTTCTCCAGTGGCAGCAGCTCCTACCTCCAAGAAATTCTGACTCTTCCTCTCTGAGTTTTTCCTTACAAACTGTATTGCTCCTCCCTGTTCAGCCCTTTCCTGTTATAACAGCAACAGGAAGCAGGAGTTCATACCTTCTGTTTCCTTAAAAGAGTCTTAATCTGAACTACGTGCTAAGTGTCTCTTAGCTTAGCAATACAAAAAGAACTTCAAATCTCATTATTGTTACTCAGTTTTTTTTATTTCGTCTCCAGCTTGTACAACATACTTTACCTTCTATGTCTCAGCTTCCTTTTATGTTTTATCTTTCCCCCATTAGAATGTCCACATCTTGAGATGTAAAGCAGTCCCTTGGCTTTTCTTTTCATTCCTAAAGCTTATTACAGTCCCTGGAACACAAGTGATTGCTGGTTGACTGGCTACTTGTTTCCAGACATTCCTTTAACAATGTATTTTATTTAGCAGAAATCAATGTCAAACTCACTAAGTCACTTCCCTTTCCTCCTTTGCAGAAAGAGTGGGCTATGAATATAGAAATCTGTAAATAATGTAAGATGTTTAATGTGGTAGTTAGTTCTGCTCAATTGCTTTTCCCCTTTAAAAGCTTTGTTATAATAGTCTCTGGTAAGGGAAAGAGAAGAGATATGTTGTGAAATGCAAGTAATATAAAAAAGATAACAATGAAAATTTTATTTTTCTTCTAAAAAATGTTAATCCCTTTGGCTTATATTCCACATTCTTCTGTGCCCTGTGTTTTTTTAGGGGGCAAGGTAAATCCAGAAATACTTTCTGGTTTTTTTTGCTCATTGAAAAATCACTTAAATTATCTTAGTAATCATTACTACCAGTTCTTTCAACATCTGAGAATATAATTTGTTTAGACATTGATCCTTAAAATAAATGTACCTTTACATCTCACTTTGGTTTCCCAGTTCAAAGATCATTCTCATCAGAAGATAAAATAGTAACTAAATATGAATTAAATAGTTCAGACTTCTACTCTAGCCTTCAGTTTTTCCAATCACTCTAATAAGTAGTTCTAACCCACATAGGCTTTCCCTACCTTCTTTCCACCAATGCTATAAAATTAATACACTACTTACCTTGTTTCTTTTATCCTGACTTTCTTGCTCTTAAGCCTATTGATGTTGGATGATGTGACTCTTTTACACACATTTCTTTTACACAAATTTCCATTTCTTGGCCTTACTTTCATCTTTTTGCATGACTTTTTAAAATCTGTGTTAATCAATAAGATCTTGTTTGCCACATGATTTTATTTAGGGAGCACCACCTTTTCCTTTAAAATATAATATTTTTAAAATTTCATCAGAATGTTTTTTTTCTTAAGAGGCTTCTTCTCTCCTCCCCACTACATACATGCAGGTATACATGTAGAAATACATACACATAAGTATTATCGCAGATGAATACCAGACTAGTGTGTCTTATGCATTTTTTTCTATTTTATCATGTGCTATTTATTGTGATTTGGCATATTCTTCTCATGTTCTAATGGAAAGAGAGATTTTATGGGCTTAAATCCAACTCATTTAACTACTTCGCTAACACAGCTCTAGATACCACCTTGGTTGCTGAGAGACAGTATTCAAGTAGAAGGACTAGCCTTAATCTACATCTATCTGTATCTATCTAGCTAACTATCTAGCTATCTGTCTATCTATCTTTTTCTGCTGACCTTTAAATAAATATTTAATGATAAATAGATATTACATTTATTGCAAATTCTTAATATATTTCTAATCATTTATTCTCTTTTGAAAATTAAAGTTGGTGTGACACTAGTGGATGTTTCAGAAATTTGTGATTGGAATAAATAAGCTCTCAGTTCACTTCAAGCTCTTAAGTCTATGATCTGTTGGAACTAAGAATAGATAGAGCTTAACATGTGAGGTCTTTAATATCAAATGAGCTGTGGGTATATGATATCTAGAGAAAATTTAAAATGAATTGAAAGGAGTTTATCTGTTTTCTCAGTGGTTCATGCTACCATCACAAAAACTGACCATTACTTGAAGCTTTCCCAATAAGTTCTAAGATGAAGCAATGATGTTGATAGTCACTGTTATTATTTAATATTGTGTTAGAAATGACAGCTATGGCAATAAGACAAGAAAAATTAATTGAGGGAATAAAAATAGGCAATGAAAAACTAAGCTACCACTTTTTGTGGATGACAATGGCATACTTAGATAACCTCCAAGACAACCCATTAAAAACTGATTTGAATAATTAACTACTTTGACAAAGCTGCAATGTAAAAAAATCAACATAAATTATCATCATTTCTATATGCTAAAAACAAAAACCAGCAGCAAAGGGTATAAAGAAAAATTCCATTTAAAATAATTGCAGACAGTATGAAATACAGGGGAGTTTACAAGCAAGATAAACCCTGGAACTGCATGAACAATAACAATACACTCTTCACACAATAAAGACAGATCTAAACAACTAGAGAAATATTAACTGTTTATGACAAGAATGAACCAATGTAACAAAAATTACAATTCTCCAAAACTTAATTTGTAGAGTTTCATACCAAGCTACCCAAAAAATATTTGATAGAACTAGAAAAATTGGCAATGGAAAGACAAAAGTCAAGAATATCAAAAGAATCAATGAAAAAAAAAAACTAATCTGTTCCTCCTCTGAAGTCTGTTTTGCTTCTGACTCCTGTTTTCCTTACCTTCCTTTTAATCAGCTCCCTCTTTCCCTTATCCCATTCCCTTATTATTTCCATGTTCAGTAAGATAGATTTATATTCTAAATTGGGAGTGTATATATCTATATACCTACATATTTACATAAATCTATATCTATATACATATATATGCACATTGATAAATGTATGTATGTATGTATACACATGTGTATATGTCTGTATGTATATGTGTGTATATGTAGATATAATTTCCTTCTTATCCTTCATTTTGTCTCAAAGTTTTCCCTTATCCATAGATCAAACAGGTCCATTTTTCCTTGCTCCTTTAGTTTATTTATGAAACCACCCTTTATGTCTAAATCATTTTTGCATTTTGATCTTTCCTTGGTATAGAGTGTGAAATGTTGAGGTATGCCTATTTGTTTATCAAGCTGTTTTCCCAGCAATTTTGTAAAATGTTGAATTTTTGCCCCAAAACATTAAATCTCTGTATTCATCAAACACTCACAATTTACTACTGTGTATTATATGGCTAATAGATTCCACAGATCCACTACTTTGGGGGTTTTGTTTAGCCATTTCCAGATGTTTTTCATGAATACCACTTACATGCTTATAAAATTTCCCATAAGTATTGTTTAGAATGGAGGGAAATGAAGGTTAATCTTTCCCCATCCCCATAGCCAATTTTCATATATCATCATCACTAATATATCAATATTCTGTTCATATATCTTTGGGCATGCTCTAGTTTGCCAGTGTCCTTATTGCATTAGTAGAACATAGTCACAGAAATGTGGCATGGACAAGGTCATAGCACCAAAGATTTTATTTTGTGTTTTAAATAAGTTTCATTGAGGCTTCCTGCTTGAATACTACATCCTATTAAGCTTACTCTTGTTACAGAGGAAAATAAAATATTTAATTTTAACCAGTCTATAATACAGTAGCCATAATTGATAGTGAATGCAAATTTATTGTGCCATAGCCTTCCCACTTCTTATTCCAGAACTACTTATCAATTATATTTATAAAGGACTGGGGAGTGGGGGGTGAGGGGAGGAATGGACTTGGGGAACTACAGTTCTCTGCTGCCAATATTAAGACTTTAATTGTGTAGAGGTTTGTCTGTTTTGTTAAGTATGAGGCATCTTAAAGATGATTTGGTCTAATCTAGTCATTTTAAATATGAAGAAACTGAATCTAATATGCATCAAATTATTTATTCATGTAGTTATCATACTTGTGCAATCTAAACCTTCAAAAATGTTCCATGCATTAGCATCAACTGGTGAATATAAGTGGTCATCCAAGAACATAGAGTAGTTTATGGAGGAATACGTATGTATGTTCTTTTTAAGCATTAATAATTAATTTTGAACTGTTCTTTTTGTGAGTCTAAGTTTTCCTTTTTAAAAACCTATTGAGGCAGTAAATAACAAAGAACATAAAACATTAGGAAATTTTGGGGAGGTTATTACACATTTTAGTGTGTCTGGATATACAAGTGGCAAGGAATTCCCATGAAGACAATGCATTTGGATGTGAATAGCTGATAAGAGGTTTTGAAAATTATTGGCCTTTTCTCCAACATCAGAAAAGTTAGAAATAGGTAACACGTTAGTATATGAATCAAATGGTGGGAATATTTAATAAGTTTTAAAGTGGTTAAGAGTGATTTTTTGAGTGGTTTAAAATATTCACAGCTTTAACTTTCATAAAAATGTACCATTTTGTAAGAACTTGAACTTGGAAACAATGGTTATCAATTTTATTTTCTTCAAGGTGCCATGTTAGGTTCATGGTCTTTGGTCAAAAGGAACACTTACAGTTGTTATAAATAAAATACAATGATAAAAATCCACTGTTGCAAATTCAGGTCTAAAAGAAATAAATAGTAAGATGGATACATGTTTCTACCCTAGGAAAATCACCATTTTAGAAATAAAATATATCAGTTATTGTCAGTCAGATTTTGATAACTGCACATATACAATGGGGGAAGATTTCCTGTTATTCATGCATATTGCTGGCACCATCGTCAATTCACTATCTGCCTGTGAAATCAACACCGATCCACATAAAAGATCTGAGAACTCAACACAAATTGTCAATACAGTCCCAGGACCTCCACATCCCTCCTCCAGGACTTCTGTAAACAGACAACAGCCCTTTTTCAGGGATTCCAATAAAGTCCCAGGGCATCTGTACAAAATCTCACAAACAAAAATTAACATAAACAGAACAAACAGAGTGTCTGGCCACCACAAATTTCTCTTTCTCAATTCTGCTCTCTCCTATCTTTGGCTTCTGCTTATATATGGTCATTAGATCCTCCCTGTTCCACCTTTTCCTATTGCATCAGCAAGTTCTTCCCACTGTGGGGTTCACAATTTCTGTTTCTTAACAAAGTTGATATAATCAGGGAAAGGATCAAAAACACTTGAACTCAAACAATGTGATAAATGTGTAAGTAGCTAAAACAGGGCACTCAGTACTTCTTTGCCATTACACTGATCCACCACTCTATTTCTTAGCCAGTACCAGATAGTTTTGATGATTATTGCTTTATAATGCAATTTTAAATGTGGTATGGGTTGACCACCTTCATTTGCATTTTTCATTAATTTCCTTGACATTCTTGATCATTTGTTTTTCCAGATGAATTTTGTGATAATTTTTTTTCCTAACTCTATAAAACAATTTTTGGTCATTTGGATGCTATGGCACTAATGCGCAGATTCATTTAGGAAGAATTGTTCTATAATATTAGCTTCACTTACTCATGAGCAATTGATATTTTTCCAGTCATTTATATCTGACTTTATTTGTATAAAAATATTTTGTAATTGTGCTCATATAGTTTCTGGGTTTGTCTTGGCAGGTAGACTCCCAAATATTTTATGTTGTCTACAGATATTTTAAATGGAATTTTTTTTTCTGTCTCTTACTTCTGGTTTTTGTTGGTAGTACATAGAAATACCAAGGATTTATATTAGTTAATTTTACATTTACTTTCAACCTGAGTTGCAAGTTTCATAAAGTAGTTAAGTAGTTAAAGTAATTTTTTCTTGATTCCCTAGGATTCTCTGAATATACCATCGTATCCTCTCCAGAGTGATAGTTTTGTTCCCTCATTACTTCTTCTAATTGCTTCAATTTCTTTTTTCTTCTCTTATTGCTAAATCTATCATTTCTAGTACAAGATTACATAATTGATGTGATAATGGGCATCCTTCCTTCACTCTTGAGTTTCTAGCTTATCCACATTACATAGAGTACTTACTTATGGTTTTATAAAGACACTATTTATGTTTTTAAGGAAAATCCTACTCATTTCTATGCTCTCTAGTGTTTTTATGCTATATTTTGTCAAAAGCTTTTTCTGCATCTATTGAGATAATCATATGATTTCTGTTCATTTTATTATCAATATGGTCAGTTATGCTGATAGTTTTCCTAATAATGAAGGAGCCCTTCAATCCTGGTTTAAATCTTGCCTGATCATAGTGCATTATCCTTGTAATGAGTTGCTGTAATCTCTTTGATAGTATTTTATTTAAAATTTCTGCATCAGTATTCATTAGGAAAATTGTTCTTTAGTTTTCTTTATCTGTTTTAGCTCTCCCTGGCTTAGGCATTAACATCATATTTGTATCATAAAAATAATTTGGCAGGACTCCTTCTTTGCCTATTTTTTTCAAATAGCTTATATAGTATTGGAATTAATTGTTCTTTAAATGTTTGGTAGAATTCAATCGGAAATCCATATGGCCCTGAAATTATTTTTCCCACCTTAAGGAGTTCATTGATGGGTCTTTCAATTTATTTTTCTAAAATGGGATTAAATATTTTACTTCCTCTTCCGTTAAGATGTAACTTCTATTTTTGTAAACATGCATCCATTGTACTTTAATTATCAGATTTATCAGCTTAAAGTTGGGCAAAATAGCTCCTAATTGTTTTTTTTAAATTTCTTCTTCATTGGTGGTGAATTTACCTTTTCCTTTTTTGATATGGATATTTTTTAAATCTAAACAAATGTTTATCTATTTTATTGTATTTTTTCGTAAAACCAGCTTTTAGATTTTTTATTCGCTCCATAGTTTTCTTGCCTTCAAGTCTACCTATCTCTTTTTATAATTTTTAGTTTGGCATTTAATTAGGGATTTTAATTTGTTCTTATTCTAGCCTTTTCATTTGCATACCCAATTCATTGAACTCATTTTTCTCTATTATGTTTATGCAAATAATTGCAGGTATATTTCTCATAAAAATGGCTTTGTCTGCATTCAATAACATTTGGTATATTGTCTCATTATTGTCATTCTCTGGAATGATGTTATTGTTTATGTGATTTTCTGTTTGACCTACTAATTCTTTAGAATTAGATAATTTATTTTACAATTAAATTTTAGTCCATCTTTCCATGACTTTTTATTACATAAAATTTTCATTACATCATGACCTGAAAAGGATGCATTTAGGAATTTTGCCTTTTGGCATGGGATTGTCAGGTTATTATTACCTAATATAGGCTTACTTTTTGTGTAACTACAACATATCTCTGAGAAAAAGATACAGTCCTTTCTATTCCAATTCAGTTTTCTCCAGAGATCTACTATATCTAACTTTTTCTAAAACTCTATTCACCTCCTTAACTTATTTCTTGGTTTTTTGGTGGTTAGATTTACCTAGCTCTGACAGGGGGAGTTTGAGGTCCCCCACTAGTTCAATTTTGCTATATATTCCTATATCTCACTTAACTTATCTAAGAATTTGGAAGTGATACCTCTTGCTGCATGTATGTTTGGTAATGATGATATTTCATTGTCAATGGTATGTTTTAGCAAGATGTGGTTTCCTTTCTTATTTTAATTAGATATATTTTTGTTTTTGTTTTATCTGAGATCAGTATTGCTTTTTTTTGCTTTACTTTAGCTGGAGAATAATATATTCTGCTCCAGCCTTTAACCTTAATTATGTGTGTATCACTCTGCTTTAAATATGATTATTGTAAACAACATGTAGGATTTGTTGTTTTTTAATACACTCTATCTTACATTTTATGGGATAGTTCATCCCACTCACATTAACAGTTATGATTATTGTGAATTTCCCTCCATCTTTATTCTCCACACTCATTCTTTTCTCTCTCCTTTTGCCCTTTCCCTCCTCACCAGTGTTTTACTTCTGACCACAGTGTCCCTCTATTTGTCCTCCCTTGTAACAGCTCCCCTCCTTTTTCTTTCCCCATTTCCCTACTACTTTATGTAAGATATGATAAATTTTATACCCTATTTAGAGTGTGTTGTTCCCTCTTGAACCAAATCCAATGAGAATAAGGTTTAAAAAATGGTCACTCTCTCCCTTCTTTTCCTCCACAGTAATGTCTTTTGCATCTCATTACATTAATACATCACATTATAAATGATGTAATATAGCCTATTTTGCCTCCTCCTTTCCTCTTCTCTCAGTACAATCCTTTTTTAACCCCTTAATTTTTCTGTCATCAAATCAATGTCAAGTTATACTAACACCCTCTATGTATACCTCTTCTAACTGCACTAATGAAGATCCAATTTTCAAGAGTTTCAAGGGTTGTCTTCCAATGCAGGCACATAAGTAGTTCAAACTTATTAAACAATATTTTTTCTTCCCTCTCCACCTTCTTATGCTTTTCTTGGGTCTTATATTTGAAGATCAAATTTTCTCTTCATCTCTGGTCCTTTCATCAGGGTATAATTGGAAGTCCCCTATCTCATTGAATGTCTATCTCATCCCCTGAAAAGTTATGCTCAGTTTTCCTAGGTAGTTTACTCTTTGTTTTAACCCAACTCCTTTTCATCCAGAATATCATATTCCAAGCCCTCCAAACCTAATGTCAAAGCTGCCAAACGCTGTGTAATCCTGACTGACTACATGATATTTGACTTTTCTCTGCCTACTTGTAGTATTTTCTCCCTGACCTGATAATTCTGGTATTTGGTTACAACATTCCTTTGAAGTTGCATTTTTGGATCTTAGGTGATCAGTGGATTCTTTCAATGACTCTTTTGATCTTTATTTCTAGGATATCAGGGCAGTTTCCCCTAACAATTCCTTGAATGATGCTCTCTAGGGTCCTTTTCTTTTTTACCATGCTTTTCATTATGTCTAATAATTTTTAAATTATCTTTCCTAAACTTATTTTCCACGTCAGTTATTTTTCCAATGAGGTATTTTAGAGTTTCCTCAATTTTTCTTTCTTTTGATTTTGTCTCATTCTTAATGTCTCACAGAGTCAATACCTTCCCTTTGTCCAATTTTTAGGAATTAGTTTTAGGAATTATTTCCTTCAGTTAATTTTGTACCTTATTTATCCTTTGTCCAATTCTATTTTTAAGGAGTTGCTTTCTTTAGTGGGTTTTTTTCATCCATTTTGTCCACCTTTTTAAGTAATTCTTTTCTTCAGTCAATTTCTGGGTTTCCTCTTCCAAACTGTCGACTGTCTCTTGTGTACCTTTCATTTAGTTTCCCAATTCGTCTTCAATTTCTCTTATTTGACTTTGAAAACTCTTTTTGAACTCTTCCAAGAAGGCTTTTGGGGTTGAGACTAATTAATATTCCCCTTTGAGGTTTCGTATGTTCGTGTTATGCCAATTGATCTCCTTTTCTGAGTTTTTTATTTTGGTTTTCACTGTCACCATCGCAACTTTCTATGGTCAAGGTTCTCTTTTGCTTCTTGCTCATTTTTTGCCTATTTTGTGACTTGTAAAGTTGAGTTCAAGTCCTGGGCACATAGGGTGCTGTTCCAAGTTTCTTCTGCTGGAACATAGGGCCTGATCACTGGCTTTGTGCACTGGGGGCTCAGGTACTGGTGGCTTGCTCATTGCACTGGGGTGGGCCAGCTTAGCTGTCCCTGTTTTTGCCTAATTTCCAGGGCTGGTAATTTGCCTTCTGCACTGAAACTGGAAGCCTCTCAGCCGGCCTGCTGCACTACAGACGTACAGTTACCAGACTGAGGGACTTGGTTTCTAATCTGTGCTGTGCCTACGATTCTTCTATTGCCTTTCCCAGATATTGTCTTATATGGGTTGTACTCTCCTTTTACTGAGATTTTTTCATAAAATCTTCTTAAGTTATCTTGAGCTGGAAAATTGTTTCACTCCATCTTTTTGTAGGTTCTAAGACTACAGAATCTATTCAGAGGTCTTATTTTATGTTGTTTCCAAGGGAAACTGGGAACTTCTCAGGCAACTTCTTGGCTTTTCTCTAATATCTTTGCTCTACTCCCCAAAAAAACTGATTTAGAAAAATCGGATTTATTGGGTTGTCAAGTCTCAACAAGTATCAGCAAATAATATACATAAAACCATAACTAAAATATTTCATTGATAATTGCAACTAATTTGACAATTATCACATGATAATAAAAAACTATAATTATCAAGCTTCCCTGAAGGTTTATTATTTCTGCTAGATAGCTACAGATAGCTGTAGCCAGTAATTGCACCACATAAAAATTGCATGATTCTGATCATAAAAGGTACCCAAATTTTACTGTTCCTTTTGTACTTTAAATGATAGAGCATAGTAAAGTTTCTATAAACAAAAGTTTAACTTTTTAAAACAATAACTCTACATATGAGATGATTTTCATGTTAATAAAAGGGTACATTTAATTAATAATATTCCACATTATGATATATTTCATTACTTCATAGATGCAGAAAACACACAATATATACTTTCCCAAATAATGCTAACCATATTGATGAAAAGCATTAGTAGCATAGTTAACTTATAAAAATATTATCCTGACATTTAGCATAATAGAAATATCTCAGCACATTTAATGATCTCATATTTTTAAGTATTATTTTAAAGTTTTAAGTTCTACTACCTTTCTAAATATCTTTGAAATTCCTTAAACAGGAAAAATCAAGCTATATATTAGCAATATAAATATATAGGATAGTAGGGATTTTCAAGAAGTTGCCTACCAATGTTGAAGAATGATGGACAGGTAGGTTAAAACAAGTTGATATAGTAAAATTTTTCAGTTTCAATCATAGTAGTTAAAACAATTCACAGGGACAATTGTGGCCCAATCACATATCGCCTTTAGGAAGGGACTAAAACATATTATCTACCTGAAGGATATGAGAGTACATGATAAATACTACATTTACATTTATTCTATGTGGATATATTTTAGCAGATTTTTAATTTTATTATTATTAGCACCCCCTCCTCTGATGCAAATCAAAACTTTGCCTACTTAAAAAAAATTATTCAATGAATTAAGGTCAACATTTCTATTACCTTATTATTAGACTTTTGTTGCTGAACTTCTCTGAATTTATCTACTTTGGCTCTCAGAGAGCAGACATAGAGTCAGTTAGCAAGTCTGTAATCAAAGCCTTTTCCTTCTAGTAGGATGTATCTAAGCTGTACTCCAATACCATAGACTTCAATCACTCACTATTAGCTGTACATCTTAGGAGGGAATTAGGAAAGGATACTATACACACACACACACGTATATGCATTTGTGTACACAATATGTATGAATATATACAAATTCACACATGCATTTTGTACATATATATTTATATACATACAATTTTCTATATATTTTATAATATTTAAGGTACACATTATCTAATACTACAACTAAGGAACTGAGATTTACTTCACTCACTGGACACACATAACTAGAGGGGGAAAATGAAGAAAGAAATTTAATTGGTGACCTAAAAACACCTTTTTGAGAATGTTAACATTGTGCAATCTTTTTTTTCTTAGAAAGACAGTTTGTTAGCTGAAGGAACTTAAATAGAAGACATATACCAACTATTCAAATCTCCAAACCATGTGAGTAGAGACTAATAAGCCCCAAATAGAGTAGCAAATGTTAGCAAGTTTAGACCTTGAACTCATATGAGAATTTCTGCAAGTGAATACTGGTTAGTGTATAGTATTGCCCTTGCTTTTTTATCTTATATCAATGTTTCCTTGAAAAAGATTCCTTTTGAAAATGGCATATTATTTAAGCTGAAACGGTGACCTTCTTTGAAGTGTCATTTTCCAGGGAAAGCACTTCTAGTAGTAATATTATTGCAGGGTTCCTGAGAAATTACCAGCAGATATTCAAGCATCATCCATAAGCACCCACAGTGTTTAGCATAACAAGCTCATTTAAAAGTGAAAAACAATTGCAGAGAAAATAAGTCTATTGGGGAGGCTAATAATACCAAAATAGATAGATTACTGGACTTGGAGGCAGGAATGCCTGTATTGTAGTCCATCTTAAGACACTTACTGATTATATGACCATGTATATTTTAGTACCTCAGTTTCCTCACAGAAATGGGAAAGTTGAACTTGAAGGTTTCTAAGTTACCTTTCCAATACTAAATCTATGAACTTATGACCATCAATATTAAAAATATTTTAAGTGAACTAAAATGAAGCCCTTTAAGAAATATAGGCTGTGCACATTTTTTTTGTATTATTGCCAGAGGATTAGTAATCATGCAATATTTCACCTAAGTCCTAGTTGAATTAAATAAGGAAGGGGCTTACATGAGAAGATGAATCCAGAAAGATTACACAACAACAAATAAATAATGAGAAAAAATCTGCATAAGAGAACACAATTTTAAAGGCAATCAGGCTTATACTTTTTTTCTTATTTTATATTTTATTCTTATTTCATTGTTTTATTTTATGTACTTATTTCTCATTTCTTATTTACTTATTTCTTATTTTTCTTATTTATTATTATTTTTCTTATTTATATTTCTTTAAAATTTATTTTTAATTTATTGAGCAAGACAAGCATTTCCATAACATAGTACAATAAAAATATGGTTGCACATGAAAATGGAAATCTACTATGCACAATTTACTGTTCCTTTCAAATATACAAGAAGATTCATGTAAATTACTTTTTTCTTCCCTCACCCCACCCTAGAGTTGGCTACAATTACATATAAATAGGTATATGTGTGTGTGCATACATATGTGTGCATGTATATGTATGCATAGGTCTATATGTGTGTATGTGTATATGTGTGCATATAGGTATATACATGTGTGCATGTATGTATGTAAAATATTCTACAACTACTGCTATTTGTGAGTTCTTTCTCTGCATGATGATAGTATGTTTATTCATGGGGCCTTTATAGTTAATTTGGGCATTTGTAATCCTAAAATTAACTTACTCAAAGTCATTCTTAAATCAGTACTGCTGATACTGTACACAATATTTTCTTGGAGCTACTCATTTCACTCTTTATTATTTCATGCAAATCTTTCCATGCTTTTCCAAAATCATAGAACTCATCATTTCTTATAGCAAAATATATTCCATCACATTCACATATCACAATTTGTTCAGTCATTCCCCAAATGATGATCATCCTCACATTTCCCAACTCCCTGACACCAGAAAAGGGCTGTTATAAATATTTCTCTATATATAGATCCTTTAATTGCTCTAGAGAATTTTGAATCTGTTCACAGTCCCACCAATAATGTATGAGTGTCTCATTTTTCTCATCCCTTTCAAAATTTGTCATTCTCCTTTTCTGTCCTATTAGTCAGTATGATAGGTATGAAGTAATAACTCAAAATTATTTTAATTTTAATTCCCCCAATTAATAGTGACTTAGATCACCTTCATATAATGCCATAGATTACTTATTATTTCACCTAAAGTTGTTCACATCTCTTGATTATTTATCAATTGGGGAATGGCTCATATTTTTAAAAAAAAATACTTGAAAAATGAGGTCTTTATCAGAGGAATTCACTTTAAATTTTTTCACACTTGTAATTACTAAATATATTTCCCTCCATCGTACCACCCATTTATTCTTTTCCCTGTCTTCTTTCAACTTCTCCCTCATCAAAAGTATTTTGCTTCTCACTTCCCCCTCCCCCAATCTATTCTCCCATATGTCTCCCTTTCTTCTCTTAAATCTTTCCTCTCCTACTTTCTTGTATGGTATGATAGATTTAAATACCGTACTGAGGGTGTATGTATATTCCCTCTTTGAGCTAATCTAATAAGAGAAAAGTTCATTTGCTCATGCTCTCACTTCCCTCATCTTCCCCTCCACTGTAAAAGCTTTTTCTTACCACTTTTATGTGAGATAATTTACCCCATCCTACCCCCTCCATTTCCCTTTATCCCAGTGCATTCCTCTTTCTCACACCTTAATTTTACATTTTTAGGTATAATCCCTTCATGTTCCACTCAAACCTGTGCCCTCTGTCTGAATATACTCCTAACTGCCCTCATAATGAAAGAGTTCTTAGGAGTTACCTGTGTCATATTCCCCTAAAGGAATGCCAACAGTTTAACCTTATTAAACCCCTCATGATTTCTATTTCCTATTTACCTTTTTATGCTTCACTTGAGTTTTGTATTTGAAAGTCAAATTTCCTATTCCACTTTGGTCTCTTTATCAAGAATGTTTGCAAGTTCTCTATTTCATTGAATATCAGTTTTATTCCCCTGAAAGACTATAGTCATTTTTATGGGTAGGTGATTCTTCATTGCAACCCTAACTCCTTTGCTCTCTGGAATATCATATTCTAACTGTGACTCCATCATACTTGAATTGTTTCTTTCTGGTTGCTTTTGATATTCTCTCCATGACGTGGATGCTCTAGGATTTGGCTATAATATTCCTAGGAATTTTCCTTTGTAGATCTTTTTCAGGAAATGATTGGTGGATTCTTTCTATTTCTATTTTATGCTCTGGTTCTAGAATATAAGAGCAATTTCCTTTTCTGAGAGTTGTCATTCTGGGATCTCTTTCAGAGGGGATCAGTGTATCATCCTCATGATACAATTCTGCAATATCTTGGCTCATTTTATTTAAAATTTTTGCATCTCTATTGGGAGAAATTGGTGTATAATTTTATTTCTCTGATTTAGCTCTTCTCAGTTTAGTTATCAGCACCATATGCGAATCATAAAAAAGAGAATTTGGTAGGATTCCTTCTTTGCCTATTTTTCTAAATAGTTTATATAGTATCAAAATCAATTGTTCTTTAAATATTTGGTAGAATTCACTTATAAATCCATCTGGCCCTGGACATTTTTTTCTTAGGTGTTTCATTGGTGACTTGTTCAATTTCTTTTTCTGAAATGGAGTTAAGTATTTATTTCCTCTTCTGTTAATCTGAGAAATTCACTTTTTTGTCAATATTCATCCATTTAGGTTGTCAGATTTATTCTATACAGTTGGGCAAAATAGCTTCGAATTGTTTTAATTTACTCTTCATTGGTAATGGATTCATCTTTTTCATTTTTTATTTAATTTGGCTATATTTTTTAAATCAGAATTTTAAAAATTCATTCATTTTGTTGTTTGTTTCACAAAACAGCTTTTAATTCTATTAATTAGCTCAGCGTCTTTTTATTTCAATTTTATTGATCTTTTTTATTTGCAGAATTTTTAATTTGATGATTAATTAGGGATTTTTTAATTTGTTCTTTTTCCAACATTTTTATTTATATTCCTAATCATTAATTGCATCTTTCTCTATTTTATTTATTTAATCATTTAGATACATAAAATTTCCCCTCTAAACTGCTTTGACTGTATTCCATAAGTTTTGGTTATGTTGTCTCATTATTGTCATTCTGTTGGATGATGTTATTGATTGTTCCTGTTTTGTTCTTTGATCCACTCATTCTTTCAGATCAGATTATTTAAACACCAACTAATATTTCATCTATCTCACATGGTTCTATATTATACAAAATTTTTATTGTTTCATGACCTAAAAAGGATGAATTTAATATTTCTGCCTTTCTACATTGGATTGTCTGTTTTTTATGCTCTAATACATTGTCAGTTTTTGTATGGGTGCCATGTATCTCTGAAAACAGGTATATTCCTTTCTATTCCCATTTAGTTTTCTCCGGAGATTTACCATATCTAACTTTTCTAAAATTCTGTTCACTTTCTAAACTTTGTCGTTTATTATGAGGTTAGCTTTATCTAGTTCTGAGAATGGCAGGTTGAGTTCCCCACTAGTATAGTTTTGTTGTCTGTTCCCCTAACTCACTTAACTTTTCCTCTAAGAAGGTGGACACTATACCACTTGGTGCACAGATGTCTCACATTGATATGATTTCATTGACTATGATACCTTTAACCAGGATGCAGTTTCTTTAATTATTTCTTTTAATTGGAGTTACTTTTGTTTTTGCTTTCTCTAAGATCAGCATTGCTACCTCTACTTGTTTAACTTTAGCTGAAGCATAATATATCTGCTTGAGCCTTTGACCTTTACTCTGTGTGTATTTTTTTGGTTCAAATGTGTTTCTCGTGAAAAATGTGTTGTAGGGTTCTCATTTTTAATCCACTCACCTATACTCTTCTATTTTATGGGAGAGTTCATCCCATTCACATTCATAGTTATAATCACTAATTGTGTCTTTCCATTCTATTTCTCCACCCCGTTTATGCTCTTCTCTTTCCTTTCTCCCTTCCCCCATCACCAGTGTTTTGCTTCTGACCACTGCCACCCTCTATCTGCCCTCTATTCTATCAATCCCTCCATTTTCCCTTTCCTCTCTTGATCCCTGTAGAGTAAGGTAGATTTCTATACTGAATTGAGTTTGTATGTCAGTTGTGGGGAGCCTGTGACCTTAAGGCCATATAAGGCTCTCTAAATCCTCAATTGTGGCTGTATAACTGAATCCAAACTTCACAGAAGCAATCCCTTTATTAAGCCCCTGGTTCTGCACCCTTTCTATATGTTATTCCCTCTTTGAGACAAATCTGAGAATCAGGATCAAACAATGCTTGCCTCCCATCCTTCTTTTTCCTCTGCTCTAATAGACCTTCTTACAACTTCAGTTTTTTGCCTATTCCTTTCCTCTTCTCAGAGTATAATATGTTTTTTCAATTCCATAATCATTTTTATCATCACCTTAAAGTCAACTCTCATACTTTGTCTATGTATACCCCTTCTAAATGTCATAATCAAAGCAGTTCTCAAGAGTTACAAGTGTCATCTTCCCATGTAGTGATGTAAACACTTTAACCTTATTGAATAATGGGTTTTTTTCTTTCCTTGTTTACCTTTTAATGCTTCTCTTGAGTCTTGTATCTGAAGATCAAATTTTCTGTTAGCTCTGATTTTTTCTTTAGGGAAAGTGTGGAAGTCCCTTATTTCCTTGTATATCCATTTTCTCCCTTTTATGCTCAGTTTTATTGGGTAGTTGATTTTTTTGGTTGTAATTCAAGCTCCTTTTCCTTCCAGAATATCATAATCCACATCCTTTGATCCTTTAATGTAAAAGATCCTAGGCCCTGCATAATCCTGACTGTGGTTTGATGATATTTAATGTGTTTTATGGCTCCTTTAGCATTTTCTCCTTGACTTGACAATTCTGGAATTTTACTACAATATGATTTGGAGTTTTCATTTTGGAATCTCTTTCAAGAGGTGGTCAGTGTATTCTTCCAATGTCTATTTTTCCCTCTGCTTCTAAGAAATCAGGGCAATTTTCCTTGATAATTTTTGGAAAGATGCTATCCAGGCCATCCTTTTGATCAATACTTTCATGTAGAACAATAATTCTTATTTTTTGGAGGGCAGTTGGGGTTAAGTGACTTGCCCAAGGTCACATGACTAGTTTTTTTTATGTTAAGTGTCTGAGGCCGGATTTGAACTCAGGTACTCCTGACTCCAGGGCTGGTGCTCTATTCACTGCACCACCTAGCCACCCCTAGAACAATAATTCTTGAATTATTTCTCCTGGATCTATTTTACAAGTCAGTTGTTTTCCAATGAGGTATTTTACATTTTGCACTACTCTTTTCCTTCTTTAGTTTTTGTTTGCCTGATTCTCAATGTCTTGTAGAGTTATTAGCTTCCACTTGCCTAATTCTAATTTTTGATGAATTGTTTTCTTCAGTTACTTTTTGTACCTTCTTTTCCATTTGGTCAATTCTACATTCTAAGGAGTAGTTTTCTTGGATTTTTTTCCATTTTGCCAATTTAATTTTTTGAGGATTTGTTTTCTACAGTCAATTTTTTGTCCTTCCTTTTTCAAGCTCTTGACTCTCTTTTGCTCTTTTTTTTCCAAAATGTTTCTTCTAACTCTCTTATTTGACTTTCATAATCCTTTCTTAGCTCTTCCAAGGAGGCTTTTAGAGCATATTGCCAATTCATATTCTCCTTTGAGGTTTTGGGTGTAGGTATATTGACAATGTTGTCCTCTTCTGAGTTTATGTTTTGGTCTTCCCTGTAACCATAGTCATTCTTAACAGTGTTTCTTTTTGCTTCTTGTTCATCAAGCCTATTTCCTGACCTTTAAAGTTGAGTTCTCCAGCTGGGGTATGGGGGTCACCATTCCAAGCTTCCTGTGCTGTGCACCAGGGGCCTGATCATTGGCATTGTGTGCTTGAGCCTCAGGTGCTGGCAGCTGGAGGTTTTAGAGATCTGCTTACTTACCTGGTGCTGAGCTGGAGTCCTACTTATGGTATCTGGCATTTGCTGAGACCAGATGGGTTTTTTCTGCCTTTCCCTGAGGCTGCACTGAAGCATGTGGAAGACAGCCTCTAGAGGTTACTTACCATCCTGGGGCAATGAAAGAGCTCTGGGAGGTTCAGTTGCTAAGGGACAGTCTGATTTCTGAAGGAGGTCGGCCTATCCAGGACTATGTCTGTGCATGTGGTCATTCTCAGAGCTGGGGTCTGCCAGTTTCACTGGCATGCTAAGGCATAGGTAGGGTCCTCATGGTGTTGATGTTTGCCTACTTCACCATGTTGGGGCTCAGGATCTCTTGCTAGTTTGCTGGGGAGGGGCTTGCAGAACACTTCCTGCCTTAGAATGTGCCCTCCATTTATCCAAATGAAACAAACCTTTCCTGCAGATTCCTCCTAGTTTCCTGAGCTAAAACACTGCTCCTCCCCATATTTCTGTTGTTTCTGCTCTTCCAGGATTTTTTCTTTGGTGCAATTTTTTGGTTTTCTAGAGTTTTTCTAGAGGGGATTGACAAGAATTTACTGTTTACTCTGTCATCTTATCTCCCAGAAGTTCCCTAAACTCTTTCCACAATATTTTTTTCTAATTCATAATAAAAGGAAATGCTAAATTTCATTTAGAGGTTAATTATATGCATGTGTACATACACACATTACACATACACACATGTTATGTGTGTAAGTATAATGTATATTGTGCATGAATAAATATCTTATCCAAGTTCATGGATTCCTTGAAATCTATCCATAGACCTGATGGAGGATTAAGAACTTGCTGTAAGAAAATAATTATACAAGTACAGGTCAGATAGATAATACCAGAGATCTTTTGAAAAACTGAAATAATGTAATGTAACAACTTCATCTATTTAAAATACATGGAAAGTCAAACTTTCTGGAGATGAGACCTCATCTAACCATCATGGACCAAAATTTCTTAGAATTATCTATGAACACATCAAGGGTATCTGGAAAAAAACAATATCAGAAAACAATAGGAAGACTATGGCTGATAATTTTACTTATCAAAGAAAAATTTTATAATCATATAACTGTTTGGGAATTATAGAGGAATGTCCACTCTTTTCACTATTATTTGACATTCTAGTTATAGGAACAAATGAGAAAAATGAAGTAAAAAGGATGAGCTAACAAAAGGCATCATTATCATGTGAATAATGCTCTAAATCATTATTGAAGTGGGGAATGAAAATTAAAACAACCTCAAGATACTAATTTACACCTATAAGATTGCAGGGAAAGTTACAAATATTAGAGGAGATGTGGAAAAATTGGGATGCTGCTTCATTGTTGGTGGAATTATGAAATGGCCCTGCCATTGGAGAGAGCAATTTGAAATTATGCTAAAAGAGTTTTTAAACTACCTATATATATGCTTCGACACAGACTACTAGGTTTAGGGAAAAAGGAAAAGATCCTATATCTTTTAATATATTTATAGCAGTTTTTTATGGTGGTAAAGAACTGGACATGGTTGAGATGCCAATCAATTGGAGAATGACTAAACAAACAAGTTGTTGGTATATGATTGTGACATAATACTACTCTGCTATAAGGATTAATGACCTCAGTGATCTTAGAAAGACTGAGATAGAGTTGGAGGAAATAATTCAGAGCAAAATGAGCAGAAGCAAAAGAACATTGTATGCAGTAACAGCAGCATTGTTTTAAGATTAATGTTGAGTAACTGAGTTTTGAATTATTGTGGATATCCAAATTAACTACACAGATCATAAGAAGGAAGATGCTACCTGCATCTAGAGAAAGAAGTGACAAATAGAAGTATGCATAGAATGTTTTTACACACACACACACACACACACACATCTATGTCTAATGGTAGCTATCTCTATGGCATGGGTAGGGATGGAAGAAAATATTTAAGAAAGGAAATTTACATGATAACTTTATTATATATTTAAAGGGAATATCAAGTTGTACACAATAGATCTGCAGTTTCATGTGCAATAATCTTTTTTATCATACTCTATTATGGAAATTCTTATTTTATTCCATAAATTAAAAAATAAAATAAATATAAATGTAAAAAACAAAATCAGAAGTTAGTAATAGGAAATTCGGTTTAAAATAATGAAAAGTATTAAATTCCTGAAAGTTGGCCAACAAAGATCTACACTTTTTCTGTAAAGATGACTACAAACCAGTGTATATAGACATAAAGGAAGATTTAAGAAATTGGAGAAACATGGCTAAACTGTGCCAGTATACTAAAAATGATATTACACTAATTAGTCTAATGCTTATACTTTGACTAAATACAACATCCCTTCCTATTAAAAACACTAGAAAATATAGGAATAAATGGAGTTTTCCTTAGAATAATAAGTAATTTTCAGAGGTAGAAATTAAATATATTTATAAGCATATGAAAAAAATGCTCTAAATCACTATTGATTGGAAAAATACAAATCAAAACAACTTTGAGGTAAGACATCTCACCAATCAGGTTGGCTAAAATGACAAAATATGAAAATGACAAATGCTGGAGAGGATGTGGAAAAATTCGAACACGAATGCATTTTTGGTTCAGCTGTGAATTGATACAATCATTCTGGAGAGCAATCTAGAACTATGCCCAAAGCATTATATATAACCAAAGGGTTATAAATAATTGAATACCCTTTGACCCAGTAATGGCACTTCTGGGGTTGTACCCTAAAGAGATAATAAAGTGGTTGAAAGGCCCATATGCACAAAAATATTTATTTGCAGCTCTCTTTGTGGTGGCAAAAAACTAGAAATTAAGGGGATGCCCATCAATTGGGGAATGACTAAACAATTTGTGGTATATGAATGTAATGGAATGCTATTGTGCTATAAGAAAAATACTTTAACTTACTTCAGGAAACTGCATTTGGGGACAGGGGAAGAAAATAAGAAGAGGAACAGAAATTGTTTAATTTACTAAAACACCCAATTATTATGAATGGATTTTTAAGGTCAATTTAATTATTCACTCAAGATCATCATCTAGTTCCTTAATATAATTATAAGATGTTCAAAACTCTTTATGAGCAATGATCATTGAAAGCCCTAATCTGTTTCTGAAAGGAATGTATTACTTTAGACATGAAATTCAAAGAAATATAAGAGTTTACTAGAGGATAAAATATGGTATAGAAAATATGAAAGTCCAGCTATGATGTACTTCAAACATGACTTTTATGTTTTCAAAATTGAAAAGGAAAGTAATTTAAAATTCGACTTTATTTTCTCCTCTTCATTACTAACAAAAAAGCCATAATTAAAAAGCACATTTTTGAGCAAAGAAGACTTGCCTTTCTAACTTATCATTACATTGGCAATGTAATAATAATTAAAAGAACATGAAGAATGAGGCTTAGTTGAATACTGGTTAGAAAGCTAGTTTTTGAATCAACGAGATCTCAGATGTGACACATGAGTTTGTGGGACAAGACAACCCTTGCCCAAATAAAAATAAGCAGAGATATTTCCAAGTAGAGACAGGAAGGATTTAATTATTTCTTCTGGCAAGAATGGTAGTCTCACTACTAGAGGCAGTCTAGTAGGAGAGATAAAATGCAAAATATAAAGCTCATTTATATACCCAAAAGACCACCCCTTTCTCCCTCCATTGTTCTGTTCTTTTCCCATTAATTGGGAACTAAGGCACACAATCTTAACCACAAAAACCTGCTGACACTGTAAGTAAAATGTCAATAATATCAAAACACAGAAGGTACATGTCTAGTGGATTTGAAAACAGACAAAATATGTCATCATATTAGATATAAAAGCAGAAGATAAATGTTCTAACAATATCAATATAGATATGAAAGCAGACAATATTTTATGAATCATGGGTATTTTAGGATATGGTCACCTGTTTGGAGTTCTACAACAGGATTTCCAGTTTTATATTTGTACAGGTCAGATGGTGGTCTGTGGAAACAAGTCTGGAACATTTCGGCCTGCAATTAAATTTGTAGGGTCTGTGCTTTTCCCTCCCATGCTTAGCTAAACTTAGCAAAACTTTCAACTTATGGGAAGTAAGTCCAGGGTCCCAGGCTCTCAACACAGATTACTAAGTCTTTGGTACTTTATTACAATTCTGTTTAGATTGCTGGAATGTTACCTGAGAAGTTTCACTTTTATTCCATTTGTACTGACATTATAATCTTGACAAAATTTCCCTATGTGTAAAATGGGAATAATGATATTTACATTTTCTGACATACTTGAGTGAATTATGATTTGATCGTTATTTTGTAGTAGATAATTTTCTGACTTTTTTTACAATTATGATTTTTAAGTATACTTTGCTAGTCTACTAGAAAATCAGCATGCCAACATAATGATAAAAAAGGGAATTTGAAGACTTCTTTGTTAAAATTAATAGCTAATTGAATATTAAAGTTGATTACCAATTCCAATAAAAATAAATCAATAATGAAAATTTAGACTTTGTCAAATCACTTTGTAAAATTTCTCCTACTTATAAACAATTGTTTTTTTTACTTAAAATGACTATAATTTCCACTGATTAAGCATCTTAACTGATTTGTAAATGCAAATTACAGAGGAACAAGATAGTTATTGGAAAATATTGTAAATTATTTTTATTCATAATAGTTTTATTTTTTTAATGTATGTTGATTTTTAATTTACAGCATTCATTTCCAAGAGATTTTGTGTCACAAACTTTCTCCCCATTATTCCTCTACCCACTACCCCAAAACAGCAATCCCACTGAATATCCCTCCCCCAATCTGCTCTCTTCTATATCCTCCTCCATACCACCTCCAGCTTTCTTGTAGGGCAGGCTGGATCTCCTTGCTTGTATATATTATTTCCCAGTTGCATTTAAAATAATAATAATAACAATAATAATAATATTTTGAAACTGAGTTCCAGATTCTTTCCCTTCTTATGTCATCACCATCCCTTACTGGGAAGATAAACAATTCAATATAGGTTGTACATGTGTAGTCACGTAAAACATTTCCATAGTGGAAATATTGTGAAAGATTGATGATACTTCCCTCCATCCAATACTGCCCACCACTCATTCTTTTTTCTACTTTGACCCTGTCCCTTTTCAAAAGTGTGTGCTTCTAACTACCCTCTCCCCCAAACCGCCCTCTCCTCCATCACCCCCACACTTATCCCCTTCCCCCCCTACTTTCCTATAGTGTTAAGATACCCATTTTAGTGTGTATGTTATTCCATCCTTAAGCCAAATTCAATGAGAGCAAGGTTGGCCCATTCCTTTTTGCCTGCCTGTTCTTCCCCTCCTTGGCAACGGTTTTCCCTTACCTCTTTTATATGAGATCATGTACCCTGTTCTGTCTCACCCTATCTCCTCTTGTTATATTCCTCACTCACTTCTTAACATTATTTTTTAAATATAATCCCTTCCTATTCAATTGATGCTGTACCCTATACCTGTACATGTATATACAAACACTCACATATGTATTCATATGTACATATACCCTTATATATGAATCTATAAATATATATGTATACATATATGTATGTATATTAATACATACATATCTATATATCTATATCTACCTATATAGATATATGTTATCTATATATCTATTCTATATCCATATCTATAAATATCTTTATATTCCCTTCAGCTATCCTCATACTGATAAAAGTTTTGTAAGTTACAATTATTGTTTTTTTCCATGTAAGAATGTAAATACTTCAACTTTGGTAAGTTCCTCATGATTTATTTTCCCTGTTTGCCTTCTTATGCTTCTCTTGCTTCTCATATTTGAATGTCAAACTTTCTATTCAACTCTGGTTTCTTCATCAAGAATGGTTGAAAGTACTCTTCCTTGTTGAATGACCATGTTTTCCCTTGAAACAGTATACTCAGTTTTGCTGAGTAGGTAAATCTTGGTTTTAATCCTGATTGTGTTTCCACAGTATTCAAATTGTTTCTTCTTGGCTACTAGTAATATTTTATACTTGATCTGGGAACTCCAGAACCTGGCTATAATATTCCTATGAATTTTCTTTTGGGGATCATTTTCAAGAGGTGATTGATGGATTCTTTCAATTTCTATTTTGCCCCCTGGTTCTAAAATACCAGGGGAATTTTCCTTGAGAATTTCTTGAAGGATGATTTCTAGGTTCTTTTTTTAATCATGGATTTCAGGTAGTACAATAATTTTTAAACTATCTGTCCTTTATCTATTTTCCATATCAGTGGTTTTTCCAATGAGATAGTAAACATTGCCTTCTATATTTTGGTTGGATTTGTTTAATAGTATCTTGATATCTCATAAGGTCATTAGCTTCATTAACTCCAATATTATTCTGAAGGAATTATTTTCTTCAGTGAGATTTTGATATTCATTTTCTTATTTTTTTTACGTGAGATTGAAATTCTTTTTCCATCTGGCAAATTCAGCTTTTTAAGGCATTCCTCTCCTCACTGGATTTTTGGACCTCTTTTGCATTTGAATTAGTCTATGTTTAAGGTGTTACTTTCTTCAGTCAGGTTCTTGACTCTCGTTTCATTTTTTTCTTGCATCATTTATATTTCTCTTCCGAATTTTTCCTCCACTTCACTTACTTTATTTTCAAAATCCTTCTTGAGTTCCTCCATGGCCTATAAGCAATTCATGTTTTTTGGGAAGCTTCAGGTGTAGTTCTGACTTCATTATTTTCCTCCTGTTCCATGCTTTGATTCTTTTTGTCACAAAAAAAGGAACCTGAGGTTTGATTGCTATGCTTGTTCTGCTTCCTTTGCTTGCCCATGTTGCCACACAATTTCTTTTTTTTAATGTAATAAATTTTATTTGTTTTCTTGTTTACATCATTCATTTTCATTAGATTCTTGAATTACAAATTTTCTTCCCATCTTTCCCCAACCTCAACCCCAAAACAGCGCTCGCACTGTAGAGACCCTCTCCTGGTCTGCTCTCTAACTTTCTGGTAGGGCAGGGAGGGTCTCCCTATCCCAGCCCCTGTATATCTTGATTCCTAGTTGCAGGTATTGCAGAGCTTTAAATTCTAGCTTCTTTCGGTACCTCCCTAGTCACCCACCCCCACTGGAAGGACAACCAATTCAATACAGGCAGTGGATGTGTGATTATACAGGACATCTTCATAGTGGACATATTGTGACAGTGATCATATGTCCCTCCTTCCGATGCTTCCCTCCCCTTGTTCTGTTCTCTACCCTGTCCCTGTGTGAAGTGTGAGCATCCAGCATCCCTCCCCCACACCCTGCCCTCACCTCTGTCATCTCGCCTTTTATCCACACGCCCACTACTCTATTGTGTGGCATGATGCCCAGTTTAGATTTTATACCATTTCTTCCCTAAGCCAGATTCAATGAGAGTAAATGAAAGTTAAGTTGTAACAGTTATCCCTTGCCTCTTCTATATGAGATAATTAACCTCATTTTGTCTCTCCCTGTCTCCTCTCATTCTAGTCCTCTCCCACCTCAGAATTTGCCTTTTAAAGTATCATCCCTTCATATTCAATTGATCCTATGCCCTCTATAAACCCATATATACACATGCTTAGAAATGTATTCATATGCATATAGAGTCTCCCATATAGAATAT
>CM053595.1:177520352-177559595 GCA_028646575.1 Pseudocheirus occidentalis
TTTCTCACATCATTCTCCTTTCTCTTCCCAATTTTTCCTCCACTTCTCTTATTTGGTTTTCAAAGTCCTTTTTCAGTTGATGTGTAGCTTCTAGGCATTCTTCAATTGTCTTGGAAGCATTTGGTGTGGGAGTTCTGAGTTCTGGGCTCTCTTCCTCCCATTCCATGCTTTGTCCCTTTTTATGCATAAAAAAGGATTCTAGAGTTTTACTGGTATTTTTATTTTGCTTCCTCTTCCTCATGTTAGCCAACCAATTAATTGGTTGTTTTGGGGTTTTTTTGGTCTGTGAAACTCTGCTCCCAAGGGGGGAAGCTCTGTTCCAAATCACTGGGGTTTTCCCAGCTGCTGGAGCTATTAGGGGGATGTTGCAAGACCCCCCCAGCTTTGGTTTGCTGAAAGTGCACCCCAGGACCACCACCCAAGACCACGATCCAGATCCAGGCCACTCAACGCAAGAGCACTTGGCCCTGATCAATCGATTCAGTCCCCCTGAGGAGTCCAGGCCAGGGGCTCTGAAGCAGCCTGATGGGGGCTGCTGTCTCTGGTTCCAGCAGTTCCCTTCCCCCACGGCTTCCTTGCCTCAGGGGCAGACTGGGAACTGCTTTACCAACCCCAAATTAATTTTTAAAATTTCACTTTCACTAACCGGTCTCTGAGGATTTGAAGATTCCCTTAGGCAGTTGCTTTAGATTTTCTTTGAAGTAGAGGCTTGGGAGGCTCACTCCTCCAGGCCGCCCTGGGGCCTAGCATGGCTGCCTTTGTGGTTTTGGGCTGGCGGGGTCTCTGTTCTGCTGCAGTGTGAGCTGCCCCTCTCTGGTCCCTGTTCCTCATGCCTTGGCAGATGTGGAGGGGCTGAAGGCTGTAGATCTCTCCTGCAGACTGGCTCCGGTGCCCGCTTGGCTCAGCTCAGCCAGGCTACTTACCACCGCTGGCCACGGTCTCAGCTTCAAGCTGTTCCAGCCTCCGTTCTGGCTGCCACAATGAGCCCCTGCTGCCAAGCTGCCTTCAGCAAGAGTTGTGTTCTCTGTATTTTTGTGTGAGTCTGAGAGTCCTGTGCTTTATATGGGCTCATATTTTATGGGTGTTTAGGGTGGTGGTGTGAGAGCTGCCGGACCTTGCTGCTTCTACGCTGCCATCTTGGCTCCGCCCCCTTGCACCTGTTATTGCTAAGAGGTAGAGGGGCGAAAAATATCATGCCACAAGTAGCTGAGTTGGGGAAGTTATTGTTATTATTAGGAAAAGCATAACTGAGGAGAAGACTTCCTTTTCTTCTTCTTGTTATAACAATAACGACAACAATAATAACAATACTCCACAATTTGTTCCTGAAATCAAATTCAAGCTTGTTAGTCTTTAATTCCCAGTCTCAATTTTCTAGTTTTATGGAGGTGAAGAGGTAGAAGAATCAGGTTAACATTTGCCTTCCTGTGGGCCTGTGGCACCTCTCCTATTTCCCACAGTCTTTTAAGGATTAATGAAAATAACTAAGCAATAATAATTGCCAGATCCTTCAGTATGTCTCCGAATTATTAATAAAATCAGCATAAAAGATCTGGAAATAGCCTTAGAGATTATTTTGTCTATCTTGTTCATTTTATATATTAGGAAACTGAGACCCAGGAAGGAAAAGAACCTGGCAAGTCCTTAAATTCAGGTATATGCAGAAATAGAATCATACCAATCATATTAAAAATCTTCTTTCTCCAACAGTGATATTCTTTCCAATGTACTACAATGTGTAGTAGCTTCTAACATTTTGTGTGTGGGGGGTGATGGTTAAGCTGCTCTAAGTACATGACAGAAATTCAAGATAATTTTCATTCTATAGATATTGTCTATTATGAGCAGGAAACTTCAGTAGACCTAAGTAATAAGCAGAATTTGGGTTGTCATTTTTCATGTTGGTAAGGCAGAGGTAGGAAATTCAGAATCATAGTTACTAAAAATTCTTAGAAATAGAGGCAAAGAGAAATTAAATTCAAAATAATAAATTAGGCTTGAAATGGATTGTGCCACTTCTCTGTGAAGATCTCTTAAAACTCTCAAATTCTGTGATTCTTTGAATTTTATTACATTTTCAATCAATTTGATTTCTTTAAGCAGAAGATTGATTCTTACACTTAGAAGCTGCGTTCTGGCTTGGAATTCTACAATGAGAAAATTCAGTCCTAGATCATTATTTGTCTATTACTATTGAAAAGAACTTCAATAATCCAACTGGTTGTCTGGTTGGACACTCAGTATGTATTCTTCCATGTGGTGCTAGGATGGGTAAGATACATGCACATTTTATTAGACAAGTATTTCTGAAAAGATTACCTGCCAAAGAAGTAAAACTAATTTCTGTCTTTGTGGTTTAAGAAAACATATTTGAAACACAGAGTTTTGTACCACTTGAGATGCTTCTGTCTTTTTATATAAAGTAATGCATGACAAGAGAAAGGAGTTGGTCAGATAACACTTGGGGGGGGGTTTGTTTTTAGCTGAGATAATTACATCTACTTGATTACAACCATCTGAACATACCATCATACTGCAATGTTGCCCAGGGTTTCTGCTCTAATCCTAACCTCTAAAACTCCCCAATCCCACCCCCATCAATGGAATTTGTCCTAGCAGGTAGATTCCCAAATGTTTTATAATACAGTAACTTTAAATGAAATGTCTCTATCTCTTACATTTGGACTTCATAACTAATATATAGAAATGCTTATAATTTATGTGTATTTATTTTATATTCTACAACTTTGCTAAAGTTGTTCATGATTTCAAGTAGTTTTTCACTTGATTCTCTCTAGAATTCTTTCTGCAAAGAGTGATAACTTTGTTTCTTCTTTGTCAATTCTAATTCCTTCAATTTATTTTTATTATTGCTAAAGCTAGTATTTCTAGTACAATTTTGAATAACAGCACCATTCATTAGCAAGTACCACATAGTTTTGATGATTGCTGCTTTATAATACAGTTTAAGATTTGGTATGGCTAGGACACCTTCCCTTGCATTTCTTTTCAGAAATTCCCTTGATATTATGGACCTTTGTTGTTGTTTTTTTAGATGGATTTTGTTATTACTTTTTCTAACTCTATAAAATAATTTTGGTAGTGTGATGGCATTGAATAGGTAAATTAATTTAGATAGATTTGTCATTTTTATTATATAAGCTTGGTCTACCCATGAGCAATTGATATTTTTCTAATTATTTATATCTGATTTTATTTGTGTGAAGTGTTTTGTAACTTTTCATATAATTCCTGGGTTTGTTTTGGCAGGTAGACTCCCAAATATATCATATTGTCTATAGTATTTTAAATGGAATTTATCTTTCTATTTATTGCTCTTGGGCTTTATTTGTAATATACAGAAATGTCAATGATGTATGTGGGTTTAATTTATATCCTGAAACTTTACTAAAGTTGTTAATTGTTTCAAGTACTTTTTTTTTACTTAATTCTCTAGGATTCTCTAAGTGTACCATCATATCATCTGCAAAGTATGATATTTTTGTTTTGTCATTGCATATTCTAGTTCCTTCCATTTCTTTTTCTTCTTTTAAGCTAATGCTAACATTTCTAGTATAATTTTGAATAACAATCGTGATAAGGGACATCCTTATTTCACCCTTGATCTTATGCCCCTTGCATCAAATGCTTGATGCTACTTATTATTTGAAGGAAAACTCCATTAATTCACATGTTCTATAGTGTTTTAATAGCAATGGGTATCATATTTTATTGAAAGCCTTTTCTACATCTATTAGCATAATCATTTGGATTCTGTTCATTTTGTTATGAATATGGTTAACTATGCGTAGTTTTCCTAATATTGAAACTGCCATGTATTTCTAGTATAAATCCTACTTGATCATAGTGTAATATCCTTGTGATAATTTGCTATAATCTCTGCTAATATTTTATTCAAAAGTTTTATATCTATATTCATTTCATCAATGTTCACTAATTACTTCATAATTTTCTGTCTCTGTTTTGGTTCTTCCTAGTTCAGGAATCAACACCATATTTTTATGATAAAAGGAATTTGGAAGGACTCCTTCTTTGCCTATTTTCCCAAAGAGTCCATATAGTATTGAAATTAATTATTTTAAAAAAAAATTTGATAAAATTCACTTGTAAATCTATCTGGCTCTGGCAATTTTTTCTTTTTTTTTCTTTTTTTAAATAATTTTTTTTATTTATTTTCTTGCTTACATCATTCATTTCCATGAGATTTTGAGTTACTTATTTTCTCCCTGTCTTTCCCCTACCCACAACCCCAAAACAGTGATCCTACCGTAAAGCCCCTCCCCCAATCTGCTCTCTTTTATGTCCTTCTCCACCACCCCTCTAACTTTCTGGTAGGGCAGGGTGGGTCTCCCTACCCCAGTGCCTGTATATCTTAATTCCCAGTTGAATGTAGTTAATAATAATAATTATTATTATTATTATTGTTATATACACATATATATGTGTGTTATGTGTGTGTGTGTGTATATATATATATATATATATATGAATATTTGATTGTAGAACTTTAAATTCTAGATTCTTTTGGTTCTTCCCTCTGGAAGTTGCTGGAAGGACAAGCCATTCAATACAGGCTATACATGTGTAATTATGCAAGACATCTCCACAATGGACATATTATGAGAGACTGATTATATGTCCCTCCTTCCTATCCCGACCTTCCCCCATTCAATTCTCTAACCTGTCCCTGTCCCTGTCCCTTTACTGAAGTGTGTGCTTCTAACAACACTCCCCTGACCCTGTCCTCCCCTCCATCATCCCTCCTCTCATCCCCATCCCCCCTACTCTCCTGTGTGGCAAGACCTGGCAATTTTTTCTTAGGGAGTTCATTGATGACATGTTCAATTTCTTTTTCTGAAATGGGGTTATTTAAATGTTTTATTTCTTCTTCTCTTTATCTGAGAAATTTATATTTTTGTAAATATTCATCCATTTTACTTAGATTGTCAGATTTATAGATATGTGGATAATTAAAATTGCTCCTAATTTTTCTTTAATTTCTTTTTCATTGGCGGCAAATTCACAATTTTCATTTTTGATTCTGGTAATTTGGTTTTGTTCTTCCTTTTAAATGAAATAAACCACAAACTTATCTTTTTATTGTTTATTTCTTCATAAAACCAGCTCTTAGTTTTCTTTATTAGTGCAATTGATTGCTTAATTTCAGTGTTATTAATCTCTCCCTTGCTTTTCAGATTTTCTAATTTGGCATTTAACTAGGGATAAACTAGAGTTCTTTTTCTAGCTTTTTGAAAATTGCACTTCCACTTCAGTGATCTCTTCTTTCTCTATTTTATTAATGTAAGCATTTAAATATATACAATTTCCCCTAAGAACTCATTTGGCTGTATCCCATATGTTTTGGTATATTGTCTCATTATCATCATTTTTTGGATGAAGTTATTGATTGTCTCTTTGTTGTTTTTTTTTGTTTCTTTCTTTGTCTCAATTCATTCTTTAGGATTAGAGTATTTAGTTTCCAATTAATTTTAGTCTATCTTTCTATGGAACTTTATTACATGTAATTTTTATCATATCACAAACTGAAAAGCATGCATTTAATATTTCTCCCTTTCTCCATTTTACTGTGAAGCTTTCATGCACTAATACATGGTCAATTTCTGTGTAAGTTCCATGTGCCTCTGAGCAAATAAGGTATATTTCTTTCTATCTCCATTCAATTTTCTCCAGAAGTCTACTTTTTCTAACTTTTCCTAAATTTCTGTTCACCTCCTTAACTTCTTTGTTGTTTATTTTTGTTGTTGTTGTTAGACTAATCTAATTCTGAGAGGGGCAGGTTCAGCTCCCCTACTATTGTCTGTTTCTTCCTGTAACTCACTTAACTTATCTGAGAATATGGATGCTATACCACTTTATGCATATATATATTTAGTATTTCTATTACTTCAGTGTCTATTTGTACCTTTTAATAAGATGTAGTTTCCTCCCTCTTCTCTATTAATTGATTTTTTTTCTGAGATAAGGATTGCTATCCCTACATTTTTTTTACTTTAGTTGAAGAATAATATATTCTGTTAACAGCCTTTTACCTTTACTCTGTGTATCTTTGTGCTTCATATATGTTTCATTTAAACATCATATTGTAGGATTATTATTTTTAATTGACTCTGGTATCCTCTTCCATATTATGGGAGAGTTCATCCCATTCACAGTTACATGATTACTGTGTTTTTCTCCCCATCTTATCCCCCTCCCCATTTATGCTTTTCTCTCTTTCTCTCTTTGTCTCTCTCTCATTACCCTTCCTTTCCTGCTGGTTTGTTGAGGTTTGTCTTGCTGCTAATTTGCCGATTCTCTGCCTGTCCTGGAATATTGTAGCAGCAAGTACCCTAGAAAACCCAGGATGGCTGCTAGCACAGGTTCTTTGATCTTCTTTTCTAAATGAAAGCAACTCAAAAATAGGTTAATCATCTTATTTTAATCAAACATATATCATTTACCAAATTTAGGGCAGAAAGTCTGCAATCTTTCAGAGAATTTGAGAGAAAATACAAACAGAAGTTATCAGCAAACAAAAAATACAGACAGAGAAACAAACTGATACATAGGGTTTCCAGTTGTCTAACTATTACACCCATACCTAGTTAGTTACCAGAGAGAAAAGCACCAATATCTGGGTTTTCAAAGCCAGGTAGCTCTATGGCTTTCCAGAGTCTCATCTGGCCAAATCACACCACTGTTCCCATGAGTGAGCCCCAAAGCAAAACCTCACATAGGAGTATATGTAGCCTTTTACAGGGTCAGAGAACTTCACAACCCTCATGAGCCACTGGCCAATCACAAAGTAACAAGGTGTGGGAGTTTCTGAAAAAATGGGCCTCCCACCACAGGCTCCATGTGACCACATTCCTCCTATTAGGGGGCAGAATATATTTTCAAATCAGGAAAGGTTCTCAAATTCACTTAAGTCTATCAGAGGAAGGGAAGATCTTCAAATTACCTTTACCATAACAAATATGCTACCTTTTTACCCAAGCAACGTGGGTTGTTAATTCTTCAAGTTTCATGTGCTAGAAAGCTGTTTCACCCCAGCTTTCTACTGTCTCTGCTCATCCAGAATTTGCTCTGCAGCACTATTTTATAGTTGTTCCTAGGGGAATATAGGGGACCAATATTAATTTAGACCTTATTCCACGATCTTTGTTCCCAGAAGTGCTGTAATCAATTTTTTAAAACTGTATAATTTACTTGCTTTGGGTCTCCAGTAACAATCTGTGGCCCCATACTTCCCTATTCACCATCTCTATATTTGTATTGTTTCCAATAAATAAAGTGTAAATTCTTGAAAGGCAGGGACTGCTTCATTTTTGTAACTTCATTCCCAATGCTTACTACTATGTAGGATGCAAAGTTAGTGCTTATTAAATGTCTGTTCCTTCATTCATAATGTCAAACCCATATGAAAGATAACTATGATTTCTTTCAGTAAAAAAAATATCTATTCCAATTGTAATTTCATTGCAATCAAAGAAAGGGCAACAGTTACATTGAATATCTACATCCTATTTACAAAACCTATGGTAGCAACATTTATAGATTTTATGTATATGAAAAGAATCTGTTATGTGTAGAGACATCATCTTTTTTGCCTAGTTCTTGATGCATCAATGACTGAGTTAAGATGTCCAAGAAAACTCATTGAAGCATATAGAATAAATAATTGGTAAAAAGGACATATGAATCTATATGTGGAAGAGACTTCAAAGCAGTCTAATGCTACTCCCTCATTTTTAGATGACAAAGATGTGGCCTAAGGACCTATTCTTAGCTTCAAAGTTAAGTCGTTTCCCAATTGATATTTGAACCCATTCCTAACTCCAAAATTAGTATTCTCTACTGTAGGTTTCCAAAATGGGTGATACCACCCTCTGGGAGGCACTGGAATGATCCAGGAAAGTAGTAATAGCCTGAGAAGCTGTAGGGTATATTGCATAAAAATGAGGTGGTAGTGAAAGCATAAAGAAAGAAGAAAAGATAGAAAAATTTGAAAAATCATATATATTTCATCCGTTGTGTAACAGTTAGATTCATAATGATTACATTTTTTGAAATAAATATACAAAATGCAGGTTATAACAAATTAGTGGTCATGTCCACCAACAGATCTTAACAAGCAAGTGCAAGCAGGTAAGTGTATCACTCATTGTTGGAAAGTCCAGCATACATAATCAGGAATATGTGCATATAATGACTTGTTTATAATACAATATTGTACAGTTACATAATATGCTATTATAATGTTAAAATTTCAATGCAGAAAAACCCACAAATTTACAATAAATTATTAAATTTAAGATACATCTCCTTAAAATATATATACATATAATGTAATATTATATCATATCACATGGTGTCATATGATATTATATTTTATGCTGTATTATATCACATTGTATTGTATCATGTTGTACTGTGTTGTGTTGTATTGTGTTGTGTTGAATTGCATTGTGTTGTATTGTATTGTGTTGCGTTGCGTATTTTATAATAGTATACTATAGCATGTTATGTTATGTCATGTCATATCATGTCATATTATATTTATTATGTTTATTATATTTATTATATTATATAAGTGATGTCAATTTAAAAAGCATTAAAGGGCTAAAGAAAGTAGATTTCTAGGGAATTGTTGAGTATTTTTTAAAGAGGATGGCAGGCCAAATAAGTTTGGTAACCTCTGCCTTTCACTACGTCACATTACATCCTCCAAATTATACAGTTAGTCATTATATAGCATAATTATATTTCTGGTAATATATTACTCTAGCTCTTCTGGACCCAAGTCCCCATGCCTAACCCCACTCTATTCTCTATGCCAATATAAATCAGCATTTATAAATTAGGAATTATTAATTTCATTGATTCTTTCACAAATCTATGCAGTATTGAAATACAAACTAGCAACTCCTTCTGGGTAAATCCCAGGGATATCACTATGTACAATATCTTCAATAATCCGATGGAAAACCTTTATTTCCATGGTAATATTTGAATCAAGCCAAGCACCAAGAAGTTGGGTACACATTTTGTCCCTCCAAAAAAGTATAATCAGAGTTAATATATGGTAAAGGAGTTACAAAAATATACATATATTTATAACCACATCTAAGTAACAGTTGAGTTTTTAATGCATTTAACTCATCACCTAAATACAATACTAATTGTAATAAATTGATCTTATACAAAAGATCCTTATCTATATCATGTTTTAAAGGCTACAGAAATATTTTTTGATAATTCATTAACATATTGTGCAGTTTGGATTTCTCTTTGTAGAAGAATTGCAGATACAGTGCTTGAAATTATCAATAATATTAGGGCACTGGGGTGGCTATGTGGTGCAGTGAATAGAGCACCAGCCCTAGACTCAGGAGGACCTGATTTCAAATATGGCCTCGGACACTAAACACCCATTAGCCATATGACCTTGGGCAAGTCACTTAACCCCATTTTGCCTGCCCTCTCCCTTCCAAAAGAATATTAGAGCAGTGAATCTAGTAAAAAGAAATCTGACAAACCTTTCTAGCCTCTTTTTTTAAGAAATCAGAAATATTATGTAATGCATATCCCCTTTACATTTGATACCAAACATAAGTTAAATTAATTGGAAAAAAGCAAATGAAGGTCGTTCAACAATTATTACAACAGAATCTCTACTGGACATATACATTGAGTAAGAGTACAATTAATTCAAATAACAGTCCATATGTAAGAACCATACATAGATAGGTGTATCTATAATTACATTGGAGAAAGAGTCTGGTCTTAAATGTTTCAGACAAGTTCAGAGATACATGACGGACTGTTCCAAAAAATTGATTTTATAAATTATGTCGTATTTGTAGATTCTTGGGTGTGTAAAGCCAAACTAACATTCTTTGCCACGTCATGCACAAATTGAGCAGTTTGTATTTCACTTACTAAAGAAATAGAAGATACAGTTGCTAATGTTAAGAGGGATGCTATGACAATTAGTCCCGTGATTAAAAGGCTGGAAATCACTTTTATTCTAGCTAAAGAATCAGATATTACTTGAAGTGAAGATTCCCCCAAAGTCTGAAACCAAAATAGGGTGGTTCTACAAACAGTACAATGACAGCATGACCCTTAATACATTGTGTAAAGGGACAAGATAAACAAGTAAAATTCCATTAGAGGCTAGTATCATTTTATGAACAGGTGGGATGTTAAGCCGCTTCTTCTTGGTTTGGCCTTGTATGAGGGATCTTTGATCCTCTTCCTTTGAATTCACAGTTTTTGTATCTGAGGGGGTGAGTCATGGAACACACTTAGACATTATGTGCTGACATCCTCACTTGTTGTTTAGCAGTGTCTGTAAAAACATAAGCACAGTCTCCTGATATAGTTAAGGGGCAGGTCCTTTCTATTTCTTTGTTGGGGGCCTCTTCATATTACCTTCATTCTAGGAGTGTGTACTTTTTCAAATTGTTTTTCTGTATACCCATTTTTGTGATGCTTAAAAAATTGAGGGTGTATAAGGCAATTGCTAATTACCTTTGTGTCATATTGGTCCAAGTCCCCCCCTTTTTATTTTTGTAAATAGGTATTAGTATTTTTATTCCATTTGTCAAGTACAGCTTGACCTGTGGGATTATAAGGGTTATGCCTGTAATTAATTTTATTTGAAAATTATCACAGAAAGATCAAAATGACTTACTAGAACACGCAGGGTCATGATCAGATTTTGTTTCTTTAGGGGTACCTAGGAGTGAAAAACAATGGAATTAATGGTCAATAATGTGACGTGTTTCTTTCTCCTTACTGAAGTGTAGCTACCATGTATGAGGACAAGTGCCTTCTGTTACATGAATACATTGTAAGTTTTTGAAGGCAGGGTAATGAGTAACATCCATTTGCCAAAGATTATTGGGGTGTAAGCCTCTAGAATGAATAGTGATGGAAAAGGGGGAAAGCATGTGTGGAAGGCATTTTGTGCATGATTTAACTATTTGCTTGGCCTGTTTTTGAGTAATATGTAATTGTTTAACTAACATTCTTGAACTTTGATTAAATAAATCATGTGCTTTTTTGGCCAAAAACAGAGATAAAGGAATAAGTGTCAGATAAGTTTGTGTTGTTAATTTATCAACTATAGCATTTCATTGATGAATAGGCCCAGGCAAAGATGTGTGAGACTAAATGTGAGAAATATGAAAGGGATTTTTTCTATTTCTTACCACTTATTGAAACTGTAAAAATAATTGGTACAATTTTTGATTATTGTAATACCCGATATTTGCTCTTTCAATGTTCTTTACATTTTAATAGCAGTATTTGCTATCAGTAAAAATCTTAAGGGGTTGAGATTATTCTTTTAAAACACTTACAGTAGCAAACATTTCAATCTCTTGGGTAGATGAAAAAAGAGCAGAAATAACTCTTTTAGTCGCAGGGGGAAGAAATACATAGCAATATGTTTATCTGTAGTGTCAGTAAAAGTGTTATCTGCTTGTAAAAGAGGAGAGGAGGATGTTACTTGGGGAATGTCCCATTGTTGATTGTAAATGAATTGGAAAATAGGGTAATTATTTGTATTGTCTAAAGGTTTTTGATACAGGGTTAACAAAATTTTTCCAGGAAGGGTCTTCTTTGATTAGCATTTCAATTTGGGCTTTAGTATAAGGTTGATAACTATGGGCAGGGGGAAAGCCTGAGATGGTAATTGTATGTTGAGTAGCCTTATACATCAACATAGCTACTAGTTCAAGATAGGTGATTATAGTCTTTTGATGTTTATACAAAAGACAGGTCCATTCTAAAATATTTTGTTTCTGCTGTGTGGCCCCAAAAGGGGTTAAAAGAGTGCCCAACATACTAATTTATACAAGGCTAGTACTGTTTACTGGAGAGACTTGGCACTGCTGAATGGCATCCTCAATAATTTTAAGTTGTTCTTTTGCTTCTTTTATCAAGGTTTGAGGGGAATGGACCGTTGGATCTCCTCTTACAGTATCAAATAAGTGAGTGTGTTCCAACCTTAAGATATGGATGTACCCGATTTATATCTCCTAATAATTTTTGAAAGTCATTCAAAGTTTTCAAGTTATCTCTCTGAATTTCTATTTTATGAGGCTCAATAATTTTATCTCTCATTTTGTCCTAAGTAATTGTATGGAAGTTGCAACTGAATTTTATCAGGGTCTATGACTAGCCTATATTGAGATAGACTAACTTGAATGTCCTAGGATATTTGTTGTAAAGCTACTTTTGAAGGGTGTGCACACAAGATGTCATCCATGTAATGGATAAGATATGTGTAGGGATATTGATCTCTTATAGGTTGTAATTCTTGCACAACAAATTTTTTGCAATAGTTGTAACGGTTGTAATGGTAATTAATTTGGATTTGAAGACTTTTTTTGTGTTGGCAAGTAAGCAGGTACTTAGCCCCTTGTTCAAAGTTAAGCAAAAGTAGCAGGTACTTAACATGTGGTAACTATTCAAGCCTCTGCTGAGGAAACAGAAGGTATGAACTTCTGTCTCCTGTTACTGATGTAACAGGAAGGGGTTGGCTGAAACAGGAAGCTAATGCTGTATGTATATAAGGGAAAGCCACAGGAAGGGACAGTCAGAATTTCTTGGGACAAGAATGTGGAGGCTGAACAGCTGCTGGCAGGAATTGAGAACAGAGTCAGATCTTGGAGCAAGCCCTGAGGCTGAAGAGAAGTCCAGGAGGCCAGGAGCCAAGGAGCCCAGGAGCCAAGGAGGCTGAAAAGGAAAGGATCCTGCACTCCCAGGGTGGAGAGAATTATTTTTTTCTTTTTTTTCTTTTTGGAGGAGGGATGGGAGGGTGATTGGTGTTAAGTGACTTGCCCAAGGTCACATGGCTAGGAAGTGTTAAGTGTCTGAGGCTGGATTTGAACTTAGGTCCTCCTGACTCCAGGATCAGTGCTCTATTCACTGCACCACCTAGTCACCCAGGAGAGAATGCTTTAGATTTTGAAAACCTAGGTGGAGTGACCTTGATCCTGGGAGGTAGGTAAGACTTCTTCTGGGTCCAAAAGCCAGTCAAACTACCAAAGGACTGAGGAAGCATGACTGAGATGCAGAGACTTTGTTTGTGGCTTGGTTGAACCTTAAATTCCCAAGAACTGAAGTTGTCATGGATTTGAGATGGACTGGACCCTGTGAACTTCAGTGTGGAGCAGGAACTAACTGGAGAACTGGACAAGGTCTGGGAGCTGTATTCCTCTGAATCCTGATGACTGTTTCATGGATTTAGGTAGGAACTGGGACCAAGGAAGGGGATCCAGGGAACCTGAGAGACCACCCCAAGTCAAGCTGAAAGAAGACTTTACTTGGATACTGTATACTGACTGAGAGTAGTAGTAGTAGATTTGAGTGTAGACTCACATCAAACAGCCTAAAACAGGGGAAGAGCCAGAGTATTTAAAGACAAAAACCACAAACTAATGGTCTGATCTTTGAAAAAGCAGGAACTTATAGAATCAGAGAAAAGCAATTGGTTAATACTCCTCTTAGGGCCTTATATGGAATATGGTTAAGTTGTAATTTCCCAGAACAATGTGGGTGACTATGCCTTGGGCAATTTCCCAGAAATATGCCTTGGGCAGTTATTCCTAGTGTGTATGGGCTTCTTTGTGACAGGTCTTCACTTCTGTGAAGAAGGGAGCACAAAATGGTGGGGACTAGGTCAAGATGGAGGGTTACTTTGGGTTAGCTACAACAATACCAGATGATTGTTCTTTGTTCAAAACTTTGTGCAGCCTCTATGGTGGAAACTATGTGGTCATTTTAATGATAAGCTTTGGTGAATACTATATTGTGATTTTTCTATGATGAGTTGTAATATTGTGAATGCTATACCTTGATTTTCTGTGAATGTTTTGCTTTGATTTGTTATGGAATAAATAGTGTTCACTATACTGTGTAATCAGAACCTTAAAATCTGTTCACAGTAACATTCTTCTGGAAATCTGCATGTGCATGGCTTTACAGTGGCAGAGCTATTTTTCATTCCTTGTGGAAGCACCTTCCACTGATATCACCCATGGGGAGCTCTCAAATTAATTGATAGAAGGAAAAAAAAGCAAAATAAGGACAATCATTTTTATGTAAAGGAATAATGTAAAAACAATCTTTAAATCAATTATCCGCAAAGGCCATTCTTTTGGAATCATAGAGGGAACAGGGCAGCCTGGTTGAAGGGCTCCCATAGTCTCCATTCTTTCATTTATTGCTCAGAGTTCAGTGAGCATTCTCCATTTTCCTGAATTTTTCTTTATAGAAAAAACAGACTTTAAAAATTGAGCTTTATTAAAATTAAGTTGGTGTAAGATGTCCATAAGTAATATAAATCCCCAAAGTATTACTATAAAACCACATTCCTAGTTAATTGCAGAAATCTTAGGTGTCACAAAGTATTTTAGCCAAAAACCATATAGAAATTGAATCTTATATTGGTAACAGTAAAAAAGCTTATGAAGGTACTTTTAAAAGGTATTAGTTTTAGAATCCCTTTAGATAATGGGAATGTCTTAAGGTGAGCCTTAATAAAATGTATAAATTTCTGTACATGTTCTAATTTTAGGTGAAAAATAATATTAGATTTCCCAGTAAACTAACACAAAAGAGTTCATATCCTTTACTGATTACTTGGTCTGATCATAAAAATTAGGTCTAGGAAGGAAAAACAAATGGGAACATGTTAATTAAATACAGTCTTAAGTGTTTTTTTTTCTTAAACAGGAATTTTCACCAATCATACCTTAGAGCCAGTTACAGTTAATTTTATTCTCATGGAGCTGTATTAACGATAAAGATTTACTAGGTCTTTAATATACAAGGGATTTCATTTAACATTTTTCTTTCTCAAATTCAAACTTATCCTGGTGTAAAAGCCAATTGTTAGAAATCTTTATTAATCTTTTGCAACTTCTTAGTAAGTTAGGTTCATTATTTAAGAACTACATAATTAAAACAAGTTCTTTTCCCAGGCTGATGATCCTTCCTATGCAGATAGTTTCTAACATTATAAAAAAGGGTTTAGCAGAAATGATAAAGCGACATAACTGGTTTTACACAAATTTTTCCTCTATCTTTTTAGTTTCAACAAAATTCAGATTAAAAATTACCTTTATCTAACACTATTTCCAGCTAATAATAATTATTCAATTCTTACTATCCTATATTTTAGTATAGTTTAGGAAGACCATAATAACACAGTAACATTATGACATTAATTGTATTTCCAAATCATCACATTATTATTCTCACAAAATTATTGATAGAAAATTTCGCTTATCAAGTGCAGAGGATTGTCTCCTCTCCTCAGAGTTGCAGAGCCTGCTTGTGGATTCAGAGGTTAGAAAGGAGAAGTTCGTCTGCTTGCCTAAATGTGTGGGCTTCTGGGTACCCCAGTGCTGTTGTCAATGGGACCCTTGATATAATTAGTATGCCTCTTCCCTTTAGCCATATTGGGGAGGGTAACTCAAATTCCCCATTATTCTTCAGCACTCTCTCTTTTAATCTGATCTAGGTTGAGAGGCTTTAATGTATTTTTATAAAATGTTTTCAGCTAATTTAACTTGTACTTCAATAAGCTTCATTTCTATGTTTATTCATTAGAAATTTCTTTGAAAGTAAAAGCTTTTAACTTGTCAATTACAGTTGCAGGGACTCTGGACAAAGATCCAGTGGCACCTTGTCCCCTCTTCCCTGTACTGAAGAACCCAAAGCTTCACCTCTGAAATGTTTCTTTTTCAGATCTTTGTATGTTCTCAATTTTCCTTAGTGCCAAATAGTATAATAAATTCTGACTTATCTTAAGCATCAAGTTAGGAGTGATATTTTTTCACTTTTCACAATTCCAAAAATAACCAGAATGAATTCAATTAACTTTTGGTCTCATCCTGATACACAAAATTTTTCTCTCTTAGGTGAGGCAGAAAATAGTTAAATGCTCATTAGTGTGCCTCTTTGATCTGAGGGGAAAATTCCCTTTTTTATTTTTTATTGCTTTCCCAGCAATGAAACTTGGCCAGAGTTTGCATGGGGAGAAAGAGATTTTCAAACTTTAAAACTTCTGTTCACACTTTTCATGCAAATAGTTTATGCCTTATTATTTTTTTCTAATTCTATCCTGATACTTCTTGTATATTCTTTGACTTACTATTACCATCATATGCCCTATGTAATAAAATACCATTTAACTCTCATTCTGTTTCCTCTCCAGCCAGCCATTTGTGTTCTGGTGAGAAAGAAGGGAGAGGGGGAGTGAAAGAGATAACAACATCCCCAGGAAAATCTGGTTGCATTAGGAATACTATGGAGAGACATCTGCATAACCCTTAATTGTTTGAGTCACCATTGCCACTTTTATTTCTAATGTAAAACATGTCTTTAATATATTCCATAGAAAAAAGGCAGAAATGGGGAAATGCTGGGGTCCTTCTTTTATTAGTCTCTCACTCTTATGTCTCCCTACTGCCTCCCATTTTACTAAATCTACTGCACCACCCTTTGTAAACTAGGGGCAACAATATTCCACACACGCTACAACTCCTCTAACTGTTCCTTAGTAATAGAAAAACCCCTTTCTTTCACTGCTTTCTTTAATACTTGAAAATATTGTTCCCAATTTTTGAACTGTACCCCACGCATTTGACCCATGGTGATGGAAAGCTTGAAAATCCCTGTATAAGCATGGTCAAACAAAATGACTAAAAAAGGTTAACTGAAAAAAAAAGTTGCCTTACTCTGTGTACTTGTGACTTGTGGTGCTCCTTTTGAATGTATGGGCAGTCTCTGCAGCAACCTTCCTTTGAGGTGCCTGTGTGCCCCACATTGGGCAACAGGTGCCGGGAGTCACTTAATGCTAGCACCAAGTGTGAGCATAGACATGATAAGGATGAAGCAAGCCAAGAGGGTAGTTCAGGATAGAACCCCATTTATTGATTCTTTTAACAAGGTTTTTATCGAGCAAAGAGACAAAAAGAATGTAACTCTTGATCATTATGTTTTCTTATCACTGTTTAGTATAGGAGGTAGTTATGTCCTGGATGTAACAGAATGTATCTAATCTAATTAGGGATTTAACACCTTATGGCTAAATACCTAGGGCAGAGCCTTTGGACTCAGCAATTAGGTAACTTCTTTGAAATGCAGCCACATCACAAAGGAAAACCTGGAGCTAGCTTCAAAAGCCATGTCACAGGGGAAATCTTTTGGAGCCAGCCATCACTAATTACCTGGATCCTGGATCAGGCCTTTTGGGCTTCCTACAGAGGACACTTGATCTAATCATTGAAGGAAGCTAAGGTATCTAAAAGACAGTAGTAAAAAAATGTCTTTTAGGAATGGGTAATAAGTCTATACAAAAGCACATAAGTGGAAGATGGAACATGGAGTCTGAATACTATCCATGAGGTTTATTTGGATGAAATGCAGGCTATAGCTAGATAGGTAGGTAGGTAGATAGATAGATAGATAGATAGATAGATAGATAGATAGATAGATAGATTGATTGATTGATTTAGATAAGGTGTGTGTGTATATGTGTAATATCATGGTGTAGGGACAAGTAATAATACCAGAGGTCAAGTGAAAGAAGTTCTAGTCCTATCTTCACCAGTAGTTGGATCTGTGATTCCAATACCAAATTAAACCACTTTGTCTGGATTTTTGTAGGAATGGCATTATATTATAGGGTAATCAGCACTAAAAATACTAAGTTATATGATCTTGTTTCCTGCTTAGATAGAAAGACCAAGAAGGCTAATAGGAGACAAATTATAGTTCACGTTTTAAGGAATCAGGTGTAAGTGGGTTTAAGAAAACAAGGGGAAAACAGAATTGTTAATACATAGAGCTCTATTAGAATAAATGTAAAAGAAGTATTCTTATAAAGGATATTTTATATATTTTATAAAAATATTATTTCTGGGACATATATAGAGAATAATATTCACATATATTTTATGAACTTTAGAAGAGAAATGAATGGATGAAATATGAAAAAGTCACAGGGGATTAGATGAAAAATACACATAAAGTGCTTACTTTTGAGTTTCAGAGTGTATATGAATTCTCACTAAAAAAAAAAAGTCCAGGATAGTTTCAGTAAATTTATGCTTTGATAATGCAAATGACTAGCAACTGCATTCAAAACTCAGCATTCATATGTATATATTGAGGAAACTAAATTTCTATGAGGCTATGTCTACACAGATTCCTCTCAAAAGCCAGTGTTCAATCTTCTCTCATTCCCCTGTCCATACGGTTAATAATTGTATACTAGGAGCAGAACCACATTGTGTAATAAAGATTAGGTTGATTTTTAATGTTATTGGAGCAATGTCTAGCATATAATGAACAGAAAAGTAGCATTAATTGTGGACCCTGAATGAGCATAGGTATAAATCATTCCCCTCCTCTTTGATAATACATAACATTTCATTTATTTTTCTTTTATTTATCCCAAAACATTGAAGATGAAACTTACCTTTGTCTTGATGATGCATCATTGAAAAAAGATTTGGATTTCAAGTGATTGTTATTTGTTTTTGAGTTCTTTTGTGCCCGCCCCTATAATGTTAGACCCCTTTGTTTTCTATTCAAAGTTTACCTATTAAAGCAAAATATTTACTCTTTGGTAACATTTTCAAACCAAATAAAGATAACACTTTTATACATTTATTTAAAGAAAAATCAATTATTTAATTTTAAATATAGCTTCTTATATACAAATTATTTTTAGTCTCTATTAGACAATATAGACATAGAAATATCTAAAGGAAATTGGTAAATTTAAAAAATTCCGTATACTTTTTAAATGTTCCTTGTATTTCTTAAATAAACAGGTTGAGCAGACGATTCTGGGAAGATGGTTTAATAGGTGAGAAAATTCCATGCTCTCAAGATTTTCCCCATAACAGAGTTAAAATAACCCCTTAGGGCTAACAAAGTGTGGGTAGAGAAAATTAAGAACAGGGGAATAACCTAGGTTCTCCTGGGACGATTTGAGAAGATCAGAAGCAAAATTCCTGTAGGATTTTGACGCCCTGTGAAGAGTTAACACCCCCAGTTTGGTTCTGTTTTAACAGCAAACAGCAAGTTTCTTAAACAACAAGCCACAAGTCCTGGGTCCTGGGATTAGTTGGTTTGAGAGGCTGCCTCAGCCCCAGTCATCAGAACTTTAGCCCTGGGAAAGTGAGGGGAATCGGCCATCTGAGCCCGGGAAAATTGAGGGAACCTCTGCTGACAAGGAACGCCAAAACTAGTTGTGCTGTGGAGAGCAGCAGTGGGGCAAGAAGGAACCAGCACACACCAGGTGAGACAGAAGCAGTGGGACAGAAAGCCTCTGGTTTGTGGCACTTACAGGAGGTTGGAGATTTGACTTTGGTTTTAGGATAGAAGGAAGAACTGAAGATCTGGGGAAAGAAACACTATTTCCCTTACTCCAGGGCTAAAGGTAATTACAAATAATTAAGTTATTACCACACACACACACACGCGCGCGTGCACACACACACACACACACACACACACACTTTTACAAAAGCACAGGAAAAGGAGAAAGACTCCAACCATAGAAATATACATATATATGTACATACATATACGTTTATATGTAAATGTACATATATATGTATGTATGTATCGGTAGCTATAGAGAAACATATCTAAAGCTTAATGTAGCCTTGGAGAGGAGCAGTTTAGGGGAGAGAAAAAAAGAACAAAGTATAAAGGAGCACAGCAAAGAACAAAAGAAAATTTATCAGGAAGCAAAGAAAAGATGGACAATTCTCTACATGAGTATTATTTGCAATGGAGGCTTTCTTGAAATGAAAATTTATCATTACATATTTTGAATCCTCTCTTATGCTCTGCTATGCACACAACATGCTTTTTTTCCCTTCCAACTTTGTATTTAAGTTCCAATGTTTGTTTATGATGTGTTTTTTCTTTCTTTTTTCTGTATTTGTGTTCTGGTTTTTAAGTCTAAAATACAATTTTGAAGAAAAAAAATAAACATGTCTGTTAGGTGGCCCAGTAGATACAGTGCCTAGCTTATACTCAGAAAGACCTGAGTTCAAATTTGTCTTTAAACACTTCCTAGCTGTGTGATTCTGTAAGTTACTTAACTTCTTTATGCCTCACCATTCTCATCTTTAAAATGGGTGTAAGAATAGCACCTACCTCTCAGTGTTATTGTGAGCATAAAATGAAATAACAGTTGTAAAGTAGTCATTAAATTACTATACAGATGCTCCCATCAAGCTTACCCTAAACACTATTGTTCTGAATAAAATCTTGATCTACTCCTAGCTTGATGTTACAACTCACTTAAAAGTTACAATTGAAACTTTCCATACCATAGTAGCAGCTGATTCACAGCCCAGCTACAGCTATTTGTCTATTAGCCAGTAGCTGCTGGCATCTGAATTAGACAGGAATCAGAGCAAGTGAGATGTCTTAGGCTTTTGTCTCAAAAATAATAATGGTTTTAAAGGCCAAGCTATCTCAGTCAAGGTATGCGTACCACAATAGCAAGAGCTGAATGATTTTTCAAAATATGTGTTTCTTTGTTACTGTAACTCAAAAGTGAGAATATAGCAACTATCTTTTCCCTAGGTATTGTGAATTGCATATTTTCCAATCAGGTACAATTTTGCACAAAATGGAAGGAGGGACCTCTTCATGATTCTGCTCCTCATTATGAAGGGAAAACATCACACAATGCCATGCAAACAATCAGTGCTCATTAAAAATAAAATAAATAAGACAAAATAGGGGCAACATGATATAAAGTTACAGAATTTATGTCTGAATTTCTCCCTCTGCCATTTTCTCTGTTTTTGTGACCTTGGGCAAATCCTGTATCTTTTCTGATTCTCACTTCCCTCTTCTACTACATAATATTAGGGTTTTGGACTGAATGATAAGAATGTGCCCTTCTATGTCAGAATCTTAAGACACGTTAAACTATTTACTTCATTGAAGCATGAGGAGAACTTTTAGTATGTTTTACCAAATAATGCAAACTTTTCCCAGTTCTTTCACTTTTTGCTAGGAATCATTCTCAGACTTTGGGGAAAGCTAGAAGAAACTATTTTTAAAAATAGGTACCTTAAGTGTGTCACTCAGATCTTAAACAGGCTTAGTAAGAAAGATAGTTTCTTCACAGTTAATGTTATGAAAAGTGCAAAGTTCGTGTTATTCATTATCTTGTCCATTAGTAAAAGTATTTTATGTGTACAGTTAATTTTTGTCTACTGTAATTGTGAGCTTATTCATTTATTCTTTTAACAAATATTAATTCAGAAGCTACTATGTGCACAATATTATATTATTATACTTTGAGAAAAATAAAAGCATTTGGTATAAATTTTTCCCTCCAGGAATCTATAATTAATATAGGGAGAAATCTCAGTTATAATTAAGGATCTTAATGTCAAAAACATATAAACATAAGACAGATAAATAACAACACAGATCAATATGTCATTAAGAACAACAGAATTTATTTAATATTAGTCAAACAATTAATTTACAGTAATGACATATCTGCTCCTAAGAACCAAACTGTGTGCTAATCCTAAGGAGTACAAAGATAAAAGTGAGTCTTTATACTCAAGGGGCTAATAATTTAATACAAAGAGGAAACATATACAAATATAGTGAGAAACAAGACAATTTGAGGGAAAATTCTCTAGCAGTGGAGGAGTCAGGAAAGTCTTATGTACTGCAGAATGTGGCACTGTATCTGTCATAAGAGAAATTAGAGATTCTAAGAGTCACTTAAAAGAGAGAAGAGAGATAGAGCCAAGATTTGCTAGGGTGGGGTAGGGAAGGCAGTGATTCACCTGAGCTCTCTCCCAAACCTCTGCAAAACCTTTAAATAATGCCTTAAAATGAATTCTAGAGTGGTAGAACCTGCAAAATGATGGATTGAAGTAAGTTTCCAGCCCAAGATCACTTAGAAGCTTGATAGGAAAGATCTGTTGCAGTGGGGGGGGGGGGGGGAAAGCAGAACACAGTCTAGAGTATGTCATATCAGAGCAGACTAGGCTCCAGCAAACCAGGAGCAGATCTTGGGGATGACTGAATCAGTGGCAGCAATGGTGGTTACCAGAGCTCTCAGTCCATAGTTGGTAAAAGGGTCATACAATTGATCAGAAGGAGTTTATTTTACTAGCACGAGGGACAGGGATCTTTTGCATTGCCCATATTTTCATCAGGGTCACATTCCTAGGTCTCAGTTCTAGGGTGAGGAGAAACACTAGCACACTAGAGCTTGTGGCTACAAGGGAGCAAGGACCCTGTTCATAATTCCAGAGTGGAAAAGAGTGCATGTGCTTGCCTCCAAACCAATGTATAGTATAGAAGAGTAATAAACACACTTCTCCAAAGAGCATAATGACTTAGAATAATCGAAAACTTATAGATACACAGAATTTCCTAACAAAAAACTACACAAAAACACTGAAACTTGAGACAGTGTCCTCTCTACTCCAGAAGGAGAGTTGCACCTTAGGACAGAGTTATAGTCAATAAATACAGTGGAAAATGAGCAAACAACAGAAAAAAATCCTGACCATAGAAAGTTGCTATGGAAGATTAAATCACTAACTCAAAAAAGGCAACAAAATAAAAACTCTAACTTCCAAAACCTCAAATTAAAATATTAAATGGCCTCAGGACATGAAAGAGCATAAAAATAGTTGTAAAAAAATTTGTAAGAGAGGTAGAGGAAAGATTGGGAAGAGAAATAAGATTGATGCAAGAAAATAATGACAAAAGTTTTACTAGCTTACTAAAGGAAATATAAAAGAAAAATACTAAAGAAAACAACAAGTGATAAAAAAGGCACAAAAATACAATAAAGGGAAGAATACCTTGGAAAGCAGAAGTAGGCAATTGGCAAAAGACATACAGAAATTTACATGAAGAGAAAAACTCCTTGAAAAGCTGAAATGATGAAACTGAAAAGAGGTACAAAAGCTCACAAAAGAAAATAATTCCTTAAAAATTTGAATTGGGCAAATGGAATCTAATGACTTCATGAGACATCAAAAAACAATAAAACAAAATCAAAGGAATAAAAAATAGAAGAAAATATCTCATTAGAAAAAAAAACTTACCTACAATATAGTTCCTAAAGAGGTAATTTAAGAATTACTGGAGTACTTGAAAATCATGGTCAAAAAAGAGCCCAAATATTCCCTTTCAAGAAATTTTCAAGGAAAAGAGCCCCTACATATTGTAAATAGAGGGTAAAACAGAAATGAAAAGAATCGACTAATCACTTCCTAAAAGTGATCCTAAAATGAAATTTCCCAGGAGTATTACAGCCAAAGTCCAGAGTTTCCAGGTAAAGCAGAAAATATGGCAAGTAGTCAAAAAAGAAACAGTGAGGACAACACAAATTTAACAGCTTCTACATTAGAAGATTAGAAGACTTGACATATGATATTTTGGCAGGAAAACGAACTAGGATTACAACAAAAAATCACTTATCCAGAAAAACTGATTATGATTTTTCAGGAGAAAAAAAATGTATATTCAATGAAATAGAGTATTTTCAAGCATTCCTGAATCAAAAGCCAGAGCTGAATAGAAAATTTAACTTTCAAATGCAAGTTGCAAAAGAAGCATAAAAAAGTAAACAAGAAAAATCATTAAAAATTCAATAAGGTTAAAATATGTATATTCCTACACTGAAAAATTATACCTACATCTCCTAAAAACTTTCATTATTAAGGCAGTTAGAAGGAGTATACATAGACAGGAAGCATGGGTTTGAGTTGAATGTGGTGGGATAATTATTAAAAAAAAATAAGATCAAGGGGTAGGAAAGAAGAATGCACTTAAAGAAGGGGGAAAGGAGAGGTAGAATGTGGTAAATTATCTGACATAAAAGAGCCATGAAACAGATTTTATAGTGGCAGGGACGTTGGGGAAGAAGGCAGTATATAGACCGCATGAGAATTGGCTCGAAGTGGAAATACCATGCACTCTTAATTTTGTGTAGAAATCTAACTTACTATACAGGAAAATAGGTGAAAAGATAAGACAAGTGTGTGGGAGCTCATAGAAGGGAGGGCAGATTGGGGGTAGTTCAAAGTAAAACATTTGAGAATGAACAGAGTAAAAGGAGAGAGAGAGAGAGAGAGAGAGAGAGAGAGAGAGAGAGAGAGAGAGAGAGAGATGATAGTGGTAGCAAAAATGAGCACCATTCACTACTGTGATCACATTTTCCAGGAAGAATAGCTAATTATACTTCTTCTGTTGTTATAATTTTATAATTATTTCTTAATGAAAATATTCTCCGGATTCCTATAAGTTTACTGATATAGTAACTATGAGTACAGCTTATGGATATTTCCTAAATTTTTCAGTTTCTCATTGCTAAGATAAGCTTTCACATTTATTTCCAGTACTAACAGTAGTATAGAGGAGGCCATGACACTCAGCTATCTCTTGTCTTTGAAAGGAGTTTCTCTCAGCAGAAAGTTGCTAGTGTGTTTCTTCTTGTTTCTTTTAAAAAAAAAACACATACGTCCATTAGCTATTATATTTCTTTTAAGCTAGAGATTTGATTGTCACAGTTGCCCCTTCCCCCGCTGAAGTATTTCAAAGCAAAAGTGGAGGAATATAAGAAAGTTTTGACATCAGATCTCATGGATGATGTCAGAATTCTCAGAATTCAAGTATTTTTGGTGTTTTTTTTACTTTTGCCTTTAATGTTTCCCATTTGAAATTTTTAATAAGCATTAAAATGTACATTGATATTCCAAGCAATGGGAAAGTAAAATCTAAAACTTTTATGGGAGGGAAAATTATATTTTTTTCAGCAAATTGTTTTTTTCTTTATCAGATTACAGTTTGTTTGAATTTTGTAATACTGAGGAAACTTATAAACATAAAAATCACAGGAAAAGATATCAACTCAAAGATGAAATGTTAAAAATCAGATATACTATTGTTGACATTTTTCATATATGAGCTTTCTCAGTAAAATCAGAGGTAAAATAAAAGCACATTTTTACAAGATGTGCTTTTTTCCCTTTAAAATAAAAGAATATATGACTTTAATCTATGTCCTAAAATAATAACTAGTTGATAATTATGATTATGATCAACAATAATCCTCAGCAATTATACCCATGTCTGGAACATACTAGGTCCTCAATTAATGCTTGTTACTATCTGATATCCATTAAATTGGAGCTCTTCATTTGAAACATCAACATAGTAAAAAGTATTCTATAGAAATCATATAAGAAATGAAATATAAATTTAAAGCAAGAATTTAAAGAAAAATACAAGGGTTTTTGCTTTAACAAGAGATGTAGGATGAGAATCATACTTATTGCTTCTTATCTTTTACTGTAAATTCCTATATGACTTACATACTGGGATTTATTATTCAATTTATATTTTTCTCCTATCTTATAACATATATCACTTGGATGAACATTAGAGGTCAACAAGTCAAATATTTTATTTTACAAAGCAGTATACTGATACACAGCAAGAAGAAATTGTCTGAATTTGTTCTAAAGATAAGTAGCAGAGTCAGAATTCAGAACTAGGGTTTTTGTTTCCAAATACAGTGCTCAAATCATTACCCATGCTTCTCAAGATTTTGATGTTCTGATTTCATCTGATTAACTTTGAATCAGTTAATAATATGGAAATATTGTAAAGATGGAGTAGTAAATCGTAGTTCAAGTCTGACTTTGCAACTCAGAATTCATGGAAACATCAGATCACTTAACGTCTTTAAGGCTTCAGTTTCCTCCTATACAAAACGAATGCTGTCTCTAATTGCCCACTACATAGTTTTTTCATTTTTTGTTACCTATTTTTAGAGAACATAGGTTTATGAATGACAGTTCTGGGGAAAAATAATTAATGCTTTAACTCTTCTAGGAATGCTAGTCAGATTTGTGTCCAATCTGTATTTTTCTTTGATATTTTGTTTATAGGTACTTCAAAGCATTTTTTTTCTGTGTTTGTGTTCTAAGAATGTCTGTTGCCTTAATAGCTCTATGTTGTGGAATTTCTTGTTGTTGTTGTTGCTTGTTTATTTGTTTGCTCCTGCTTTAAGTCTAATTTTCTGCTTCTTGATTTTGAACTTTATGGTAGTGTTGGGCTCTGTGCAATTCTGAGGGGAGGGGCATATCAAACAGAAACTTCTATCCTCATATCCTTCTGTCACTTTTGTAGCTCAGGCTGAGGGCCTGGAATCTTTCATTGCTCCCAAAATAATATGATCTGAGGTAAGGTCTGTTAACAGTCCTCCTTGACTGAGCTTTGCAAGTTTCTGGCCCAGGTTTGAGTCTATTGGTTTGTCCTTGGTTGGGAGTTTCAATATATTACTACTGGAATTAGTCACTAACTAACTACTGGAGTTAGTTCATTGGGAGGCTCAGCATGATTAGTGGTACTAAACTATTGGCTCCCTTTTAGCTTGGAACTCATACTTTATTTATTCCACAGTAAATTTACATGCTGGTCTAAAGTCTGAAAGGGAATACATGCTCTGCATGTAGTTTGTTTCTACAATTTATTTCTTGCTTAATTCACAGCTAGGGTCTACTCCTTTCTTCCCTGATCTGTGTCTTGGAACTGGGGAGTAGGCAACAGAGCTGTCAGGTAGAACTAATTACTGCCCACAGTTCTAATTCAGAAATATCTTGAGATCTCTTTCTGCCCCACTGCTTACTGTCCTTGTGTTCTATCTCAGCCCTTTTTTAATCATAGGAACAGGAATGCTACTGCCACTTGTGTTCTTGGCTAGACTCCATCTTCATTGTTCACAGACCTCTCAATGTGGATGGGCTATTAGAGAATTTCATAGAGGAGATAACTGGAGCCTAGAGAGATTTGGTCACATGCCCAAAATCACATCAGTGTCTCTATGCCAATCTGGGCTGGGGAAAAAATTACTCCGTGACTTTTTCTTGTTTTCTTGATAAATCATTGTGTAGAAGGGTTACTGGGGAGATATTGATTCCTCTTCTGCCATCTTCACTCCTACAATATAAAAAGTATGAATCTTTTTTTTAGGATCCTAGATTTATCTTTCCTCATTTAATAGTATTTTGTTTTTTCCAATTACTATGTAAAGATAGTTTTCCACATTCACTTTTATACGATTTTGATTTCTATTTTTTCTCCTTCTTTCCCTAACCTCTTCCTAAGAAAGCTAGCAATATAAGTTATGTATGTACAATTACATTACATGTATTTCCACACTAGTCATGTTGTGAAAGAAGAATCAAAGCAAAGGGAAATACCATGAGAAAGAGAAAAAATGAAAATGATATGCTTTGATTGGCCTTCAGATTCCATAGTTCTTTCTCAGGATGTGGAGAGCATTTTCCATCTTGTGTCTTTTGGAATTTTCTTTGATCATTATGTTGCTGAGAAAATCTCTCTATTAGAATTGACCATCACATAGTGTTGCTGTTACTGTAATGTTCTTCTGGTCTTCTCACTTCACTTGACATCAGTTCATGTAAGTACAGATTTTTCTGAAATCTGCCTGCTCATCCTTTCTTATAGCACAATAGCATTCTATTACATTCATATAACACAACTTGTTTAGCCATTCCCCAATTAATGGATATCCCCTCAATTTTAATTCTTTGTCACCACAAAATGAGGTTCTATAAATATGTTTGTACATGTGGGTTCTTTTCCTTCTTTGTGATTTCTTTGGGATACAGATCTAGGAGTGGTATTGCTAGATTAAAGATTATGCACAGTTTTATACCCTTTGGGCATAGTTCCAAAGTGTTCTCCAGAATACTTGGATCACCAATAATGCATTAGTGTTCCAACTTTTCCACATCAATAGGTAGAGACCTTTAGAGTAAATTTTGGGTGCGTTATAACAAAGACGAAGATAAAATTTGTGTCTGGACATCCCTTAGGATTGTCATATATGTGAAAGAGATTCCTGGGAACATTTGATGACCCCTGTGTGTGAAATACCTAGATGTGTTTCATCCAGAGCTCTCAAAAGATGGTTGTTTATGTTAAAGAGAATCATGGAAAATTTATAACTAGCATAATTTGGTTTCACACCTAAGGGTGTCCTAGTTTTTGTTTAAGTTGCCTTACTATACCAACTCAGTAAATATATTTTTCCAAAATCTGATTAAGTTTAGCTGGTTGGTAATTGAGTTAAGAAGAGGAGCCTTGCACTTTCCATTTCCTGCTGGGCATGGTGGGACCCCTGAGTTCAGGCAGGTTCTTCTATCTGTCCTAAAGCAACAACTTGCATCTGTGCCACAAAATACATATTGTACACCCTTTTACCTGTCAGGATGTGGAAAATGTCTGCTGCAAAGAGTAGCAATTTACCTTTCATTCTTAGCAGCCCCTCCCATCTCCTATTGTGTGTGTCCCTTGAGAGGAGAAGAAAAGTTAATGAGCAATGGGACTTTTCCCATTGTTTAACTTCAACTTCCTTCTCCTGCTATGCTCTTTCCTGCCTAATATTCACCTCTCAGATTCAGATAAAAGAGGAGTAGTGAAGCATGATCTCAACTTTTAACATGCACTTTCTATTTCATACTGCAGTTGTCTCTTGTCTTATCTTCAACATCTGCTAGGGAATTGTGCCCTTTGATGATGAATATTTTCATGTCTACTCACACACTTCACATCCCCAGGATTCCAAACCCCTATAGGTCATCATCCTAATCCCATTCCTCTCCCTAGATCCTGATTATTTTTCCCCCTTTTTAGCCCTCCTAACCCGAAGTTACTACCAAATAAAACCCATCCTTTCCTCTTATGTTCTGTAGAATGCCTGTTCCATATGTAAGGAAAAGGAAAAAAAATTCCATCAATTCAAAATCTTTTCCCCTCATACTATTGCCAACTACTAATGCTTTCCATGAGACAATCTCCTAGGCCACACTTTCTCATCCTGACTGTACATTTACCCATTCCCCTCAGCTCACTAGTCAACGCTTCAAGTACTATCTTTACAACTACTTCTTTACTTCAAACTATCAATCTCTTTCTTCCACATTACCACTTCCAGGTTCTGACTCTACCAATAAGTCAGTAATCTCTTCTCCTTTGAGGCTCATGCTCTTCATATCTCCCACCCTTTAAAAATCCTGAGTGTGATCTATAAACCTCCATGTTATTTCCCTTCTTCCTCAATGTGTTCAGTGCATGGCTCACAATTATTCTCTCCTCTCCAACTCTTGCCTTCTTCTTTGTGTATTCCAAAACACATATTTACTCTCCCTCAAATTCCCTAGTCACTCACTTCCTCAACCTAATTGCTTTGCATCACTTACTCTTTCACCCTTTCTCAGTTACACACGTAGTCATACCCTTGATCTTGCCATCATCCAGAAATGAATTGCATCACCTCTTTATTCTAAAATCCCATTATCTGACCATAATTTACAGAATTTTTACTTCTCCCTCTTAGTTCCCTTATAATTCCCTACTTTTTATCTGCACTGTGATCTCTAATCCTTTGATTCCTCAGTTCCCTCTCAAGCAATATCCCCATACTTCTCTCTTGCCTTTCTGCCATATTGTCATCATGGAGATCCAGTTCAATTGTAGAGTTTTCCACTCTCAAATACTTAAACCCCACCCTTATCATTTCACCAGTTATGCCCTTCTAAACCTCAATAACTCCCATCTTCCTTCCTATGCAGATGCTGCTGAAGAAATGTAGAGAAAATCACACAAATGTTCTACTTAAGTTTGCCATATTTTTATGTTACTTAACCTCAATTGGGCCTTTGCTTCTACAAGGCAATCCTTCTATATCTGCTCTATTAACTCACTATTCGCTCTTCACAGTGTTTCTTCCAAATCTTTTTATCCTTTCCTAAATTTCTTATGGCTCCCCAAACCCTTCTCAGCTAAGAACCTTGTTGCATAACTTAAAGAATAAATATGACTATTTACTGTGAGCTTACTCTTTTCCCCCACTTCCTCATCTTTCATAATTTCTATCTTTTGCATACTTTCTCATCCTTCTCCTATTTCACATGAAGTGGCCTTGCTCCCTACAAAATCTAATGCGTCTCCTTAATTAAGCAATCCCATTACATTACATATCCTCCAATACATTGACCCTTCTGTAAGCCCCATTTTATTCCTTATTTCCAATCTCTCCCTATATACTTGTTCATTCTCTACTTCCTATAAACATTCTCATATCTCCCATGTCCTAAAAATCTCTCACTTGATCCTTCTTATAATTCCATAGCTATTCTACCCTTTGTGACTAAAGTTCTAGAAAAAACTATCTGATTATTGACTTCCCTTTATCTCCTCACACTCTTTCTTTATGCCTTATAATGTATTCCATGAAAACTTCTCTCCAAAGTTATCAATGATCTCTTCATTTCCAAATTCAGCAGCCTTTTCTAAATTCTCATTCTCCTCGACTTCCCTGAGGCTATTGACACTGTCAATTACTCTCCTTGATATTTTCTTCTTTTTAGAATTTCATGACATCACTCTTTCCTGGTTCGCCTCCTACCTAACTTACCAGTCTTTCTCTATCTCCTTTGTTGGGTCTTCATCCACATCACACTCTCTAACTATAGGTGTCCTATAGAGATCTATCATGGGCTCTCTCCCCTTCTCCCTCTATATGATTTCAATTGGTTATCTCCTTAACTACCATTGATTTAATTGTCATCTATAAACTGATGATTGTCAGATTTACTTATTTTGTCCTAATCTCTCTTCTGAACTTCAATCTCATATCTCTAAATGTATTTCAGACATCTTGAACTGGATATCCAGTAGACATGTTAAAACTCAACTTGTCCAAAACTAAACTCATTATTTTCCCCCTAACTCCTACCCATTTTTCACCTTCCCTGTTCTTACAAAGTGCAACAGCATCCTCTCTTCATACTCCACCTTGAAAAGTAGAAATCATCTTCAACTCTTTGCCATCTCTCATATGCATAATCAATATATTACTCAGGCCTATTAATTTCACCAATAAAGTATCTCTTGAATATGCCCTTTTCTCTCTTCTAATACCTTCACCATCTTAGTGCAAGACCTCATTTCCTTAAGCCTGGACTATTGCAATAATATATTGGTGGTTCTCACTGTCTCAAATGTCTCCTAAAGAGCAGGTTCAACCACATCACATACTTACAGCAAACTCCAGTGCCTTATACAAAATCTTCTATTGATCATTCAAAGCAATTCAAAACCTTGCCCCAACCCACCTTCCTAATCTTCTACCTCCTACACCTCTTCTTTACTTCTTTAATCCAGTGAAACATGCTTCCTTGCTGTTCTTAAACCAAACATTCCATATCTCAGTTCTAACCATTTTATATGACTTCTTAGCATGTTTGGAATGTTTTCCCTACGCATATCATGGCTTTCCTTACTTCTTTGATGTCTCAACTAAAATTTTATCTTCTGGAGGAAGTCTTTCCTAAATTCTTTTAATTCTAGTGCTCTCCTATTGATTCACTATTAACATAGATAGACAGATAAATAAATAGAGATATTAGAGAAATAGATATACACACATGTGTGTGCATTTATGTATCTTTCTGTCTCTCATATATCTGTATCTTTTTAATATATTTATTTGTTTGCTATATCTCTTGTGTAGTTCAATCAAACTGTGAACAAAGACAGACAGGCCATAGTGAAGAGTTCTGACAAAAGGTGACCCACTGAAGGAATCAGTGGAAAGCTACTCCAGTATCTTTACTAAGGAAAACCACTCCAGTATCTTTACTAAGAAAACTTCATAGATAACATTAAAATGATGAAAGATACATATGACACTGGAAGAAGATCCCCTCATGTCAGAATATGACCAACATGCTATTATTAAAGAGTGGAAAGCAACTACAAGTAGCTCTAGTAATAATGGAGAAATTGGGCTAAAGTCAAAATGAAGTTCAGCTACATATATGTCTGGTTATGAAAGGACAGTCTGATATTGTAGGAATCAGTATTGCATAGAAACCTGGAATATAAGATTTATAAACTAGGTATGTTCAAATAGCAGGTGGAAAGGATTAACATTGACCTCTTGATTATCAGTGAACTTAAATGTATGGGAATGGATGAATTTAATTCAGGTGATCATTACATATGCTACTGGGGACAAGAATCCCTTAGAAGAAATGAAGTAGCCCTCACAGTCAATAAAAGAGTAAAACAAGTAGTAATAGTGTATAATATTAAAAAAAAAACCCAACAACACAACATCTGCTTAAATCTAAGGCAAACTATTTAGCATCACATTCTAAGATTATACTTCATCCATTGATGCCAAAGAGGCCAAATTTGCTCAATTCTATAAAAACCTATAACATCTTCTAGAAATAACATAAAAAGAATATTATATTTATTATAAGAAATTGAAATATTTTAGTAGGAAATAAAAAGAAAATTGGAATAATTGACTAGTTTGATATGGAGTACAAAATGAAACAGAGAAGATACTAATATAGTTTTGACAAGATAACTTACTGGTCATAGTAAATACCTTTTTACAACAAAACAAAAGGTAACTCTACACATGGATATCACTGGATGGTCAAAATAAAAAATCAGTTTGATTTTATGCTTTGCAGATAAAGATGCAGAAAACTCTATGTCAAGCTAAAACAAGATTTACAGCTAACCCTGGCTCAAATTATGAGTTTCTTTCTGCAAAATACAGACTTAAAGAAAATAGGGAAAACCATCAGATAACACAAGTACAACCTAAATAACTTCCCCTGAGAAAATGAAGGGGTAGTTAGATGATGAAGTGAGTAGAGCACTGACCAGTTCCATAAGGACCTGAGTTCAAATCTGACTTCAGATACATATTAACTGTATGACCCTGGTTAAGTCACTTAATGCTGTTTGCCTCAGTTCCTCATTTATAAAATGACCTAGAGAACAAAATGACAAATCACTCCAGTGTCTTTGACAAGAAAAACCCACAAGGTGTTGCTGAGAATTGTACAGGACTCAAACTACTCACTAACAATGATGAATCTGAAAAGGAACTTGTGTATAGATTTAAGATACTAGATCTGGTAGATCAACTGTCTGAAGAACTATGGACAGAGGTTTGCACTTCTGTAAAGGAGATAACAACAAAAATCTCAAAGAAAAAGAAGAGCAAGAAACCAAAATGTCTGTCTGATGAAACTACAAAAAGCTAAGGAAAGGTGGAAAGAAAAAGGCAAAGTAAAAAGGGAAATATATACCCAATCGAATGTACAATTCCAGTGAATATTAAAGAGACATAAGAAAGCGTTCTTAAATGAACAGTGTAAAGAAATGGAAGAAAATAAGAGAATGATAAATACAAGAGATCTCTTCAAGAAAACTGGAGATAGTAAGGGAACATTTAATGAAAAATAATTGGGTATGATAAAAGACAAAAACGATAGGTACTTGACAGAAGTAAAAGACATTAAGAAGAATATATATAACTGTATAAGAAAGATCTTAACATAGCCAATAACTGAAATGGCATAGCAACTGATCTAGGGTCATATATCCTGTAAAATGAAGTAAAGTGAAAGCATTGCTAACATGGCTAGTGGAAGAGACAGAATTCCAATTGAGCTATTTAAAATCCTAAAAAATATGCTGTTAAAGTGCTATACTCAGGAATTAATCACTTAGGTAAATTTGGAAAATTTGGCTAAAGGATTGAAAAAGATCAATTTATGTCCCAACCCTGAAGAAAATGTCAAAGAGTATTCAAATTACTGAATGATTGCATCCATTTCACATGCCAGCAAGTTTATATTTAAGATTCTTCAAACTAAACTTCAGCAGTATGTAAACTGAGAATTACCAGAAGTGTAATAGGTAAAATCACAAAACTAGGAAAAGAATCAAGTCTCAAAGGATTAGGGATGGTCTTTGTGAATAGTATTGCACTGAAGCAATTTAAGGAAAATTTATATGGGAAAAGCAATTATATGGTCAAAAATGGAGAAAAACAAACAATTCATAATTTTAAATTTGAATGTATTAAATTATAAAAAATAAATAAAATAAATGAATACATTTAAAAATTCTTGCTTACAAGAAACATGTCTAAAAAGCAGATATATACACAGAATCAAAATGAAAGGGATGCAATTTAATGTGCATTAGGTAGGCCCAAAAAGTAATATTGTAATCATGCTCTTCACCAAAGCAAAAAATAAAAATTCGTATTACAAATTGATTTAAATAATGAAATTAAATTATGCTTAAAAGAATAATAATCATAAACTAATATAAAATATTAAACTTACATGTTCCAAGTGGATTAAAAAATTAATAAAGTGAAAATTAAATTAATTTTAAAGCAATTATCAAGTACACCAATGATGGCGGATACTTTATTGTTCTCTCAAAGTTGGACAAATTTAACAAAAGAAAAACAAAATGGAAAAACAAAATGTCTAAATGTCTTATTAATTATATAAAATGTTTATGGCATTTTTAATGGAACCACTAAAAACTTGCATATTTCTATTGGTGGCATATAGCCTTTTGAAAATTATACAGCATAGCTGGTCAGAGATAATTTGCAAATAAATGCAAAAAAAAATAGAAGTTCTATGTTCATCTTTTACAGACAACAACCCAAAGAAATGTAATAATTAAGGGACTAAGAAGGACACAAGGCAAAATGAAGACTTTATAATGAAATTCTAAAGAACAAATCACAAAAAACAAAAATGTTATAGAAGACAAGGATGATGAGACAACATATACAAAAATTTCTTGAATATATCTAGAGAATTCCTCATAGGAAAAATTATATCCCTACAAACATATACATAGAAAATAAAGGAGGATTAATGTATTAAATGTGCATTTAAATAAATCCTGTTAAGCAAGTCCAAAATATGTTCAAATGACAAACTTCTGAGAAAAAGATATTTTCAAAAAACAGAATGATTATGACAATAACACTAAATGTTATATCATTGAGTACTAAAAAAGTAATAAATCTTTAGCCAATCTAAATCAATTTGTCAAAATAAATAAAAATAAAGGTGAAATTGCAACAAAATAAGAAATAAACTATACTCTAATAATTATTAGAACCTACAATGAAAAGTTTTATTCCAGAAAAACTGAGAACACAAAAAAAGCAGAGGTTTAGCTTCAATAACGTTCAGTGCTCAAACTAACAGAATATGAAATAGTGATCTTAATCTAATCTCAGACAAAAGAAATAGATCTATTCATAAGTAACTACCAAAGAAAAGGATAAATACATGTTGCCCTGACAGACTTGTAGGAGCTTATATAAAAATTTAATATATTTTACCACACCAATTACTGCTTAGAATTAAAAGTGTATATTGCCAAAGTTAATTTATTAGACAAATATAATGCCAATAGCTAAACCAAGGAAAGAAAAGTAAAGGAGTAGAACAATATAATTCTTTAATATCAATTTCTGAAAATGTCTAAATCATGAAAAAACTATTACTTGTAAAATCACCCTGATTTTTATGTAACTTCTGAAAGAGTTGAGTTTATACCAATGTTTGTAGGGTACTGCTTTGAAAAGTGCAGTTGGTTTGTTGTTTTAATGGAGAGTATTATTTTTAGTAGAATTCAAGTTAACATCCAGATACTTAATGTTTACTATGTTTCAGGCATTGTACTAAGTGCTAAAGATACAAAGAATGTCAAAACAGTACCTGATTTCAAGGAGTGAATAGTATAATTAGAGATACGTGGATAATATGTGCCAACAAGATAGATACAGGATAAACTGTAGTTAATCTCAATGTGAAAAAACTAACAAAAATTTCTTACTGAAGTTGGGATTTTAGTAAAGACATTTAAGGAAGTGAGAAACTACAAGGTTAAGACCACTCTAGACCAATGAAACACTTAGGAGAGTGAGTATCTTGTTCAAGGTGTAGCAAAGAGGTCAACATCATTGCATTATAGAGAACACAAAGTGAAGTTTGAGGAATATTTGAAGCATGATTCAGGTTAGCAGAAATACTTGCAGTTAGGTGGTACAGTGGGGGACTATTGGACCTTAGGAAGACTTGACTGAAAATGTGATTTGCTATATAAACATGGGCAAATCACTTAACCTCTCTTAACCTTTCCTCATCTAGAAAATGGGAATAATAACAGGACCTACCTCTTGGGGTTGTTGTAAAGTTTGAAGGAGATAATAATTGTAAAGTTCTTAGCACAATTCCTAGTACATAATAAGTTTATGTAAATGTTATCTATTATTGTTATTCAGATACCAGAAGACTGCATCCCAAAACCAGAAAGTCAAAGCCAACACAGTAGTTATAAAGTTGGCACATGTAGTTAAAGTAGTAAATACCCACATTCTCAAGCCTTCAAAACAGGACAGGCGACCTCAGCCAAACATCCTCCTCTCCTCACTCACGGCAACTGCTCAGCGTTCAGACAGCTTGCTCCCAGCAGCTGCGGCCCCTCCACAATTCTCATCCCTGGCAGTCCTCAGGAAGAGTCCTTAACAGAGATTCTGGCTGGCTCAAAGAAAAAGGAGTTCACGCTGCTGCTGCCACCACCACCACTGCTGCTGTCACTGCTTCTAGTCACCAGCACAGATGGTAGCTTGGTTCTGGTGCTCTCTTGCTCCACCCCTTCCTTCTACATCAGCAAGTGTGTATCATTACAACTTACCATGTAATACCATGTGTTACAGCTTCCTATAGGTGTATTTTATATAAACTCCATGAGAGCACAAATATTAGTAAATCTTCCTTGACTGCTAGTACCGTGTCCAGAAATCATTCAGTGCTTGATAAATGATTGTGTTAGCTTGTACCCTCCTTAAGTCATGGCTTCTTTGAGATGCAGAAACTCTATAAGACTTTAGTTGCAAGTATTTAGTGTCTCTGTGTGTGTGTATTTATGAATGGTGGGGTGGGGTGACTAAGAAATAGTTCTACTCATACTTCAAGCCCAACTCGACTTTTTAAAAACTTAGTTTTTTGGTATTATTTCAATGTCCTATGTAAAAAATGCAGCATCTCTCTCCATTAGCACATGTCAGTGCTTCCTGCTCACCATTTCCTTTATATATCCACTTTTCTACAGTTAAGCATTCCATGTTCCTTCCACTTCTTTCCCCTATTCTGTTCTGCCTACAGTGATTTTAGGGTCATATTTCTTTCTAATAGGAGACTTTTTAGATGATCAGTACATGCTACTTATTTGTATTTTATACATTTCTAATACTGCATGGGAGTGTGGATAATGGCTTGAACTTGCATAGACTGTTACTGCAATATGGAGTTTTTCTCTCATGTCTTAAGTCAAGGAAATATCATATGGTTTGGGACTGGGTCAGGAATAAAAGGAAAGCCCACAATAGGAGAGGAGGCAAGAGGAAAATTAAGGAGAGAAAACAGTAATTTTCTTAACTACACAGAGGCAGAAGTGGCCATACAGGCCAGTAAGAGAAGAGAATCCTGGAAAATTGAGAGACAGCTGGTAAAGCATTTTCAAAACAGAGTTTTGAGGATTCCCTTCCCAGAACAAAGATAAAGAATGCAATGGGTGGGGAAGGGGCTTCCAAAGGCATGTAGATGCTCTGATCACAAAATAAAGTGTTTCTGTTCCTGACTTCTTCAGCTAGCTGAGATTCTTACCTATTCCTAAGCACATTCCATTATTCAGTCATAAACTATGCTTTATGAAAGCAGTTATACTCCTCATAAACCCCTGTTGTTGCTTCAGCACTATGTATTACCTTGTGTCCATTGGTTCATAACATGAACATACTCTCTAACTGAAGGTACAATCCCAATATATTCATTTGTTCATAACTAGACTTTGATGTAAAAAAGTAATATGAACTTGGGCCTTTCCTTGTGCCCCAACCAGGCTATGAATTTAATCTGTTGTTTTACCATGTGAATCTGGTTCCTAATCCATTCAAAACAGTGAGGAACTAAGATTCCTTAGGGATACCTAGTGTCACATTTAGGTTTCCTTAAGTTTCAAATCTTTAGTTCTCATCCTTTTGGTTTATACTATTGAGAAGAAATGGCTATCATTACCAAAGGGGCCTGTTTGATTTAGAAAAACTGCAAATCTTCAGCTGCTAGCACAGTGCTCATAACACATTCAGTACTTGATAAATGATTCTGCTAGCTCTTACCCTCTGGAAGTCATGACTCTATGAGAATGTATTCAGTTCCTGCTTTTGACATAAGCTGCCCAGTGTCAATACAGAGGTTTCCTCACCAGGAATTGCCTACACTAATGCAATGACAGTTCTAGAAGTTGGGGAGAGAAAAATATCTCTTGCTTTATTCCTATACATTCCCTTTGAAAGTCCTTTGTACAAGGCTTATGGTTAAAGTCCTGTCTGCAGTTACTTGAATAAAATTAAGTTTATATGACCACTACTGTGTGATGCATGAATGACTATTAGGAAAAGAGACCAGACTTCAAAGGTGTATGGCAGAGGTGTTTAATTCAAACAGGAATTGATCCCATCAGGTCACCTGTTAACTTACAAAACCATAAATTAATATAATCTTTTTTGTATTGTACTTTATTTGGTCTAATACTTGCACATTTCATTTTAAACTAGTTTTGCCGACTTTTTGACACCTAGTATCAATTCATGTTGTAATATCCTCTGAAACTTATATAGTCTTAAAGAGCTGTTTAGAGGCGGAGCCAAGATGGCGGCATACAAGCAGCAAAGCACCACAGCTCCCACACAAACACGCTGAAAAATTCATAAAATGGGACTCTAAACAGATTTTCAAGCTCCAAAACTCTCCAAAAGACAGAAAGCACATCTGTTGCTACAGGCAGCACAGCAGGCGGGGCTCTTCACAGCAGTCTGGGAGCCGAGGCCAAAACCTCTGCCGGCTCAAGCCCTCAGGCATTGGGTGGGGAGCCGCGTCTATAGGAGAGCAGATTGGTTGCACTGGAGGCACAGGTACCACATTTATCAGACCAGAAGACAAAAAGGCTAAGAGAAAGGTCAGTGGATTTTACTAATTGGGGAGGAGAAGAGCAGGTCCGGCCAAACTGCTCCCAGGGCAAGGAAGCAGCGGGAAGCAGCTGTAGCAGCAGGAACGGAGCAGCAGTGGCCCCCAGTGGGCTGCTTCAGAGCCCTCAGCCTGCAGTAGCAGGGGGGCTGACGCGATCCATTGGGGCCAAGGGCTCTTGAGTTGAGCGGCCTGGATCTGGATC
>CM053595.1:177560095-177586603 GCA_028646575.1 Pseudocheirus occidentalis
TATATATATATATATATATATATACATATATTTTTTATCATTTACTACATGCAACTGGGAATTAAGATATACAGGTACTGGTGTAGGGAGACCTTCCCTGCCTTACCAGACAGTAAGAGGTGTGTTGGGTGAGGTCATAGAAGAGAGCAGGTTGGGGGAGCGGCTTTACAGTGGGATTGATGTTTTAGGGATGGGGGTGGGGGAAAGATGGTGAGAAAATTCTATAACTCAAATTCTGGTGGAAATGAATGATGTAAACAAGAAAATAAATAAAATAATTATTTTGAAAAAAGAAGTAAATTGTGGAAATCAATATAATAAGGAAAAAGCAGTCAGCTTTTTGACATGTGTAAGGTTCAATGATATTTCAACTTGATTTGATGAAGGAGTTGCAAAAACTGGTATAATATATTCTACTTATTGATCTTAAAGGCTCAACAGGGATGATGATGTCCAGTGGAACAGTGGAAGGAGTTCCCTACATAGGAAATTGTTCAGGTCTAGAAGGGCCATAGGATAATAAAATTCAAAACCAGATCCTTTTTTTAACTTTCTAACTAAAGGAATAGATAGATGAACACTAGGGGAAAATCAGAATTATGAAGGATTATATCCTTCAATTTGGAGTTAGGCAATCAACATGATGGTTGAAGCCATTTAAGTAAAATAACACATAGACATGCGGAGAAATATATTTTAAACTTAATTATAGCAAACTTCTGTATATATGTGCAAATATAATAATCATAAAGTTCAATTTGCTACTGAATTTGTAGCAATTCATGTGCAGATTTGAGATGCAAGGAACGAGCCTATGTCTCTCAGGTGGTCTCAAGGTCAAAATCTTCAACTATAAACATTCAAACTGCTACTGACTCCTATTATAAATTCGTAGTGTGTTTAAAGACAATCTTATGTGTAGGTTCTGTTATTTTCTCATAAAGAACTAAAACCACATTTTTTGTTACTAGATTAAGTAACTTTTAGCCTCCATTTGGTTTACAAAATTCAGAGAAAAGTATTTTCCATAAATTGTCTTTCAGCTTAAAATCCTAAACTCATGCATAGCCTTATATAAATATCAACATTATTACATATATAAATTTAACACTCACAAATAATGCAGAAATACAGAATATTTCAACATTGTACCATCCATGTGAAAAGGGACACCTAGATTCGTCTTATTAATATCTGCAATTTTGGAATTCTCTGCAACACTGGAACCAAAGTGCAACAATTCAATTTTCTTAGGATGGAAGTTAGAGACTCTTAAAGATTCCTTCAGAATGTCTTGTCCACACAACATCTTCTTTACAAAATAAGAGATAAACTTTCTGTCAAGGTGTCACTTCGTACTTTATGAAAGATGACATTTAACACTCCAAGTCTCTCATAGACATTTTCTCCTTGACAGGTAATTCTAAATGTCTCCTCAGGAAAGATTTTATCTCAGTCTTCTTTTAGTACTCACATAGATTTGCTAAAAATAACTAATAACTGATATTCTTCAATATTCTGTTTCTCTGGGGGGGGCTATCTAAATTGGGTTACATTTACTAAGAAGGCAAAATGAGTCTTTAGTGGTGGTAATTTTGAAAAAGTTTAGTGAAAGATGATTTGTCAGAGACAAGTAAAAAGAAGGTGGTGTCAACTCAAATATGAGGAAAGCGTAGTGAGTATTCAGAGAGTCATTTTCCCCCTCAATCAAATGAAGGAAAGTAAAGAGATGTGAATCAGTGGGAAAAGAAGCATAGAGAGAAACTTCGCCCAAAGGAAGAGATAGAGAAGTAAAGGAAAGTTTAGGTGAATTTTGAGAATTAAAGTGGAAATGAGGTTATGCAGGAGCAATGGATAACTTCTACAAAACTCTTAGGGACACATATGAATAAGGCACTGATAACGTTCCAAGACTTCTATCGCAATGGATAGTAGACTGTTTCCAAATGGTGAATTTCATTTTATACGACTCTAAAACTGGATGATCTTCTTAGTGCATTGGCGTGAACCTTTGGAATAAAAACGAACTGTTATAGTTGGTAACAGTTTCTCTATTCCTTATCTTTTCCATGCAGCTAAGAGCTTTCATTTGGTAGCTTGGGGAAAGGTATTCAAATGATTTTTCTTTATTCTCCTAGAGGCTTGGTGTGTGTTCCTGGTTTAGACCCTTCATCTATCATGATTTTTGGAGGATTTGTGCTATGACACTCATGCCAAGCATCAAATCTAGCCATCTCCAAATTACCATTGTTCAAATGGCTAGATTTTGATATAAGAGCCATATATGCTTTATTGCACCGGTGAATTAAAACAAATATCCTTGAAACTTGGCTGAGCTTTCGACAGCCTGCCATCAATTTATAGCACTGCTCAACCCCAGAGGAAAAAGATCTCTGAGCTGTGGAGTGTCATTCAAATATTTCACTGCACATTTTGGCCCTCCTTTAGTTTTGTAGGAAATGAGCTGAGTGTAAGGGCATTTGAGGTTGGAGCGGTGAATTGAAATGGAGTGCCACAGCAGTTAATTGTTTACATTTTTCTACCCTCACATTGAAAGAAAATGCACTCTTCCATTAATACACAGACCTTGCTAAAATGGCCAAAATGCAACAGGACTTCAGAAGAGCCCATATCTAAGTCATTGTATTTCATCCACATTTCAGCTTTGGCCTATCACATGAAGAGTGTTACTTGGAATGCAATTTTGGATACAGGGGATGTGGTTAGCATCTCAGTACAAGGATCCTTTACAGAACAGAAAAAGATGCCTCAGTTTGTTCATCTGTACATTAGACATAATAAGAGTTATCCCAACTTACAGGATTATTCATTTACTCAGAATGTATTTATTTAGCCCTTATTGTATATAAGACACTTTTCAAAGTTCTGGGGATGCACAGACCAAATGATTATTTAAATCTCTATCATTAATAAGTATACATTCTGTTGGGAAGGTACTATAGATTGATTCCCCAAGAAGTAAGGACAATAATACCAAGAGAAAGAAAGAACTATCAATGACAGGGTTCTGTAAATGTTTCCCAAAGGGAATGACACCTGAAGAGAAATGGAAAAAGTTGTGCGTCTATGAAACAGAAATTATAAGGTAAGGTATTTGAGACATAGGTGATAGACTGTATAGATAGACTGGAAGATGGAGTGCCAAGTTCAGGGAGCAGCAAATACATTCAATAAAACAGTCAGGAATATGGAATGAATGAATAAGAGCATTATGTAATATCTTGAAAGGTGGTTGGTGACAGAATTTACATGATAAGATGAGGAATTGGACTTCTTAGTCTATAGGCAATAGAGGAACAACTAAGGGTTATGAGTAGGAGACTAGTACTGTCAGACATTCTTTAAGAAAAATGTGTTGGTTATTTCAAAGGAGAAAAGGTACCCAAAATTATTTATATCAGCTTTTTATAAAAGATAATACTTTCTATAATAGCAAAGAACTCTTGGAAACAAAGAAGGTGCTCAGAAATTTTGGGGGACATGAACAAATTATGGCATCTAAATGTAATATAATGCTATTATGTCATTAAAAGATGAAAAAGGCCTAAGTGAACATGTGAAGACTTATGGGAACTGATGTAGAGTGAAATGAATTTTTTTTTGCTTTTAAGAAGGCAGTTGGGGTTAAGTGACTTGCCCAAGGTCACATGGCTAGTAAGTGTTAAGTGTCTGAGGCTGGATTTGAACTCAGGTCCCCCTGACTCCAGGGCTGGTGCTCTATTTACTGCATCACCTAGCCACCACAGAAATGAATTTTCATAAGAGAATAATTCATATCATAATAACAAATAAATTGTGAAGTCTATTGAAATCTCAATGAAATGACCAACCAGGATTTCAAAATACAAATGATGAAGTATCCTCTCCTGACAGGTGATCAGTTCAGGGTGAAGAATAAGACAATTTTTGGACCTGGCCAATGTAGGAATTTGTTTTGCTGAATTATGCATATTTGTCACAAGGAGTTTGTTTTACTTTTTTGAATTAATTTTCTCAAGGATAGGAAGAGTAGAGAAACAAATTGATTTTTGTTTCATTGAAAATAAATTTTAAAATGAGACAATTTTAGCAGTGTTTTGTATATGCATATGTAAGTGCTATTTTTAAATAGATTTTTTTTGGCATTTTGTTTTTATATGGCCTAGATTCCCCCCTCCCCATCCACTTTACTTCATCTCCAGAGAGCTAGTTCCTATAACAAAGAATTTTGAATGATTACTAAGAAAAAAAATTTCTATAAAGATAGTCATATTCTCTCTCCTATGTCCATTCTATAATCATAGATTTATTTCCATAGAATAAAAATGTCACCAAAAAGCATGCTTTTAGATGAAAAAACAAACCTGGGAGTTATTAGTATATGTCAGAGCTACAACTCCCCCAGATCTAAGTCTGACACAATGTGTGTGTGTGTGTGTGTGTATGTGTGTGTGTGTGTTCCTGGATTGGATACTTCATTCATCATGCTTTTAAAAATTTTTTCTTGTTTTTATTTTGTTTTTGGTATATCTTTTCTGTAATACCCATACTAAGCACCTACTCTTTTACTATACTGTATTGGGAACATGGAACAATGAGTCTTCCGTGGTGAAAATTGAATCTAATACGTTCAAACAGGCAGGTTTAGTATAACACTTTATATAGGAAGATTCATTACAGATATTCACCAAAACTTGCAGGAAACATAACACATCCCTACAAGTATGCTTCTAAAAAGACTACTGAGTCCATACAACTATTTCCCTATACTTTTTAATATTTTGAGATTATGGTGATAAGATTTAGTTCAGAGATCAGTCCACATGTCAGATGTTATTTTTTTTTCTTTTTGGAAGGCAGTTGGGGTTAAGTGACTTGCCCAAGGTCACATGGCTAGTTTTTTTTTTGTGTGTGTGTGTGTATGTTAAGTGTCTGAGACTGGATTTGAACTCAGGTACTCCTGACACCAGGGCCAGTGCTCTATTCACCACACTACCTAGCCGCCCCCCCAGATGTCATTCTTAATGAAAAATTGTCATGTACTCAGAAACATACAATAGAGATGTTATTTTATTTCTTGACCTTGAAGTAGCCCGACCAGTTCCCTCACTCAGAAATTGCAACTTATTTATCATCCAATAATAATCAAGAGCATATATATCTCTCATGTACATTTAATAAATCTAGACAGTTTTAAAACTTTTCTATACCTCAAGAATAATAAACATTTAGTGGATGAAAGTTCCCATGCAACAGATGGAAAGTTTTATAACATTCTCAGGTTATGAATTAATGTTACCACCACCATCACTGACTCACACAGACTCTTTCATTGAATAAATCTGTCTCCTTTCTAAGTTAACAATACTGTTGAAATAGTTTTATATAGACTGGATTAATTAAAAATAACTGCAGAGTTCATCCAGTCCGATTGCTTTAATATAAAGAGGAGGAAATTTAGGCCAAGAAGAAATGAAATGACCAGATTTACATGGATATTTTTTAGGTATTAAAAAAATATTTATTTACTTTTAGTTTACAACACAAAATTCGATAACCCTTTAACTTCCTAGATTTCTCACGCTCCTTTTCCTTTCCCTGTACACCTCCATGGCAGCATGCCATCTGATATAGGTTCTACAAATATCTTTGCATTAAACATTAGTCAAACTGTAAAGAAGTGTGATAACAAAAGGAGTGAACAATAAGAAAGAAGGAATGAAACAAAACTGAACCCAAAAGAGACATAGAAAGTGGTTTGCCTCAATCTGCAGTTAGACTCTGTAGTTCTTTTCTTTGGATGTGGATATCCCTTTCCATTATGAGTCTTTCTAGAGTAGTCTTATAACCTTGAATTGCTGATAGAAGCCCAGTCTATCAAAGTTAGCCATCACAGATATGATGTGTCTGTAATAATGTGCAAAGTTTTTCTGGTTCTGCTCTCCTCACTCAGCATCAGTCAATATAAGTCTCTCCAGCTCATTACAAAGTCCACATGCTCCTCATTGTTTATTGCACAATAGTATTCCATTACATTCATAAATCACAACTTGTTTAGCCATTCCCTAATTGATAGTAAGCTGTAATGGAAATTAATTTGAATTTGAAGACTGCTTTTTGTATTGGCAAGTAAGCAGGTCCTTAGCCTTTAGTAACTAACTAAACCTCTGTTAAAGAAACAGAAGGTATGAACTCCTGTCTCCTGTTGCTGACATCATGGGAAGGGGTTGGCTGAAACAGGAAGCCAATGGTGTGCGAATATAAAAAAGCCACAGAAAGTCATAGTCAGAATTTCTTGAGACCAGAATCTGGTAGCAGAATCTGTTATGCTGGAGAGAGAGAGTTTCTCTCAGCAGCATCTGGAGGCTGGGCTGCCACTGTTGGATTGAGAACTGAGTCAGAACTTCTTCAGACAAGAATCACGGAAGCTGAATTTGCTGTCACCAGGAAGGCTGAAGAGGAACCCCCAACACACACCCCCATCTGGAGAAAACAATTCTGATTTTGAAAACCTGAGAGGAGTGATTTTGATTCTGGGAGCCAGCTGAACTGCCCAAGGACTTAGGAAGCATGACTGTGGTGATGGTATTCTGTCTGTCCTGAAGTTATTTTGCCAAATTTGTCTGCTGGTGAAGGACAGTGCTATTGTTGCAGAGGTCCTGGAACCTTCCTGTTGGCTCAGAAGCCCTGAAGAAGATTTTCTTTTTGTTAGTTTACAGAACTCCTAGAAGAGGGTCTTGCTAATGTTTCAGGAGTCTTGAGACTGCTATGCAGGCAGAGAGTGAATTGATGAGAACACTGGCAATGTATATTGTGACTTTGTTAAGCTTTGTCTCCCCAGGAACAGAGATTGCTGAGAACTTACCTCAGGTCAAGATGAAGAAAAGACCTCTCCTTGGGTATTGAATGCTGAGATGAGGATGCTTTCTAAGTTGTCTTTTTGATCAGGGCTTTCAGGTAGTCCAATAATTTTTAAATTGTCTCTCCTGGATCTATTTTCCAGGTCAGTGGTTTTTTCAAGGAGATATTTCACATTGCTTTCTATTTTTCATTTGTTTGGAACTGTTTAATAGTATCTTAATTTCTCATAACGTCATTTGCTTCCATTTGCTACACTCTAATTTTGAAGGAATTATTCTCTTCAGAATGCTTTTGAGATTCTTTTTCCATCTGGCAAATTTGACTTTTTAAGGCATTCTTGTTATTGCCTTTTTGGGCCTCCTTTACCATTTGAGTTAGTCTATTTTTTAAGGTATTATTCTCTTCAGTCAGGTTGTTGACTCTCTTTTCATGATTTTCTTGTGTCATTCTCATTTCTCTTTCCAATTTTTCTTCCACTTCTCTTATTTGGTTTTCAAAGTCATTTTAAGCTGATCTATGGCTTGTAGACAATCTTCATGTTTCTGGGAAGCATAGTGTGTGGGAGTTCTGACTGTGTTGTCTTCCTCCCGTCCCATGATTTGATCCTTTTTGTCCCCAAAAAAAGGATTCTAGAGTTCAATTGCTGTTCTTACTTTGCTTCCTTCTCCTGCTCATGTTGCCGGTAAATTATTTGTGTTTTAAGCTCTGTGGATCTCTGCTTCCAGAAGGGAAAGCTCTGTCTCAAATTGCTGGGGTTTTCACAACTGCTGGAGCTATTGGGGGGGGGTGCTACAGTCCCCACCAGCTTTGGCTCACTGAAAATGCACCCCAGGACCACCACCCAAGACCATGATCTGGATCCAGGCCATTCAACATAAAAGTGCTTGGCCTCTGAACAATTGTTTGGCCCCTCTGCAGTCTGCAGGCTGGGAGCTCTGAAGCAGCCGGGTGGATGTAGCTGCTGTTTTTGCTGGTTCTGCCACTTCTGCTGCTTCCTTGCCCTGGGGGCAGTTTGACCAGACAGCTTTTCTCTGCCCAATTTAGCTGAATTCCACTGACCTTTCACTTAGTCCTCATTTCTTCTGGCTTGATAAATCTGGAAACTAGCACAGCTGCCACTGATCCACTCTCCTGGAGGCTCCATCTGCAGCTCCTCCTAACCACTCTAGGGCCAGGTCACAGTTTCAGGCTGGGCTGGTTTTTGCTCCCAGCCTACTGCGATGAGCTACACCTGCATAGCTGCCTTCAGGAAGAGATGTGTTATCTGTATTTTTTGTGAGTTTTGGAGTCCTAAAATATGTTTAGAGTCATCTCTTATGGGTATTTGAAGTGGCTATGTTGGAGCTGCAAAACCTTGCTGCTTCTCCACCACCATCTTGGCTCCATCCCCCCCCCCAATCTCATTATTACTACCACTCAAATGCCCATAACATATATCACTTTCAGTTTAATTAAACAAACACCACTCTAGTTCAGGTCCCAATCACCTATCACCTAGTCTATATCAATAAGTTCTTCACGTGTCTCCTTGTCTCTCTTCTCTTATCCCTCCAATCCATCATCCAAACACTGCCAAAGTTATGTTCCAAAAGCATAGGTTGAATCATATCACTTCCCTACTTTATAACTTCCATTAGTTCATTAGTGATTGCACTAGGAAAAAAATCACACACCTTGCCTGGCATTTCAAATCCTTTATGATATCATTACAAATTGTCTTTCCAGTCTGCTTTCGTATCCTTCCTCACAAATCATTATATTTTACAATCAATCTGGTCAACTTAGTAGTTCTTGTACACAGAATTGTATTTCCTATCTCCATGCCTGTGAGTAAATGGTTCCAATGCCTTGAATCCCACATTAATAAAATGTGGTTTCACTTCTCAACTTCAGGGCTTAGAATTTCTAGGATTCTATTAGTGTGTGTGTGTGTGTGTGTGTGTGTGTGTGCGCACGCATCTCTGTGTGTGTCTGTGTGTGTGTTTAAATAGATACACACAAACATGCACATATATAAATACATAGACACATACATAGACACAGAGAGAAAAAGAGATAGAGATAGTGCAAGTGTCAGATATAGCTCAAATTTGACTTCTATACAAACTTCTTCCTGACCACCTTCCCAATGGTTAGTCCTCACCTTGCTTATGTAAAATTGCTAGGGTTTACTTTTTCTATATTTTATCTGTCTCTTTATGTTTTTGCCTCCAATGATATATACTCAAAGTTGCTTCAAGGTATACTGTAAGGTAAGAACTGGTGTGTTTTTCCCCTACTCCCTAGATTCATATCTGACACATAGTAGAAAATTAATAATTTTTTGTAAACATTACTTTTTCAATTATGTGTAGTTTTCAACATTCCTTTTTAATATGATTTTGAGTTCCATTTTTTCTCCCTCTTTCCCTCCCTCCTATATTCCTCAAAGAGGGCAAGCAATCTGAAATAGATTATACTCATGCAATCATATAAACATATTTCCAGAGGAGTCATATTGTGAAATGAAAAATAGGACAAAAGGAAAAGGCCACAAAAGTGAAAATATTATGTTTTGATTAGCATTCAAACTCCATAGTTCTATCTCTGGATGTGGATAGCATTTTCCATCATTATTTTTTTCAATTGCCTTGGATCATCGTATTGCTAACAAAAGCTAAATCAATCATAGTTGATCATTATACAATTTTCCTGATAATGTGCACAATATTCTCGTGGTTCTGCTCATTTTACTCAGCATCAGTTCATATAAGTCTTCCCAGGGTTTTCTGAAATCTGCCTGCTTATCATTTTTTCCAGCACACAAATATTTCTTAATATTCATATACCACAAGTTATTCATTCCCCAATTGATAAGTAATTCCTCAATTTCCAAGTCTTTGGCACCACAAAAAGAGTTGCTGCAAATATTTTTGTATATGTATGTTCCTCTCCCCTTTTTAATGATTTCGTTTGGATATAAACTTAGCAGTGATATTACTGCATCAAAGGGTATGCACAGTTTTGTGGTCCTTTGGGCATGGCGCTAAATTGTTCTCCAGAATGATTGAGAATTATCAAACCTGTTGGTGAGTTAGCAGGGTGTCTACCCCAAGCATATGAAGACTTCAATTGGTGGAGTTGCTTGAAGCAATTGCTGTGCAGTGCTTAGAGCTTGGCTAAACATTGAAGATAACAAGCTAATCCATTGTACCTTGAGCCATCACCAGTCATCTTGATACTGCCCTGTCACTAGACTCTGATGATTCTGGAGGAAAAAGTGAGATCAAAGGTGTTGTGCAATGTTGCCTCACTTAAATTCAGTTTAGGTGTGAATTGAAGGATATCAGTCATACCATTTTACCTATATCAAAGTCATGTGGTTACAGGAAAGTGATAAGGCAGCAGGTATGGAGACACTGGGAACTGTAGTCACAATCCTACACACAAGTGGCCCAAGCCATAGGGTCATTCTCTCACTGGAAGCAACAGTGGGATTTGACAATCCCTTACTTGTCTGAGCAACCTTTTAATGATTGCAATGATTACCTTTTTATGTGAGAAAGGGGCTAGAAAAGATGCTTTAAATTAAAATAATAAGTAAAAACTATTTCACCGAACTGCCTGCCAATCCATTTGGCAATCTTAGTGAAATGGATGAATATTTACAAAAATGTAAATTGCATAGATTAGCAGAAGAGGAAATAAAATGCTTAAATAACTCCATTTCAGAAAAACAAATAAGAGATTGAACAAGTCCTCAGGGAACTTTGTAGGAAAAAATCTCTAAGACATGACATTTAGAAGTTAACTCTATCAAACCTTTAAAGAACAATTAATTTCAATACTACATAGACTATTTGGAAAAACAAAACTGACAAAGAAGGAGTCCTACCAAATCCTTTTTTATAATACAAATAGGATATTGATACCTAACCTGGGAAGAGCCAAAACAAAGAAAATTATAGAACAATTTCTCTAATGAATATAATAGATACAAAAATTTTAAATAAAATATTAGTAAAAAGTGTGCTATCAACTTATCACAAGAATAATATACTTTGATTAGGTCACAATTATACCAGGAAGGCATTAAGAAAACTGTCACCATAATTGATCATATAAACAGTTTAACTAACAGAAATCATATGATTATCTCATAAGATACAGAAAATGCTTCTGACAAAATACAACACCTGTTTCTATTGAAAACATTGGAGAGCACAGGAATAAATGGAGCCTTCTGTAAAATGATGAATAGTATCTACCTAAAAATCATCATCAAGCATTGTATGTAATGGGGTTTAGCTAGATGTATTTACATCTAGGTTACATGCTAGATTGGAGGTGAAAAAAGGATGACCATTAAAAAATATTAAAATTCATCTGGAAGAGCAAAAGGTTCAGAGTCTAAAAGGGATTAATTAAAAGAAATGCTACGGAAGGTGAGCTAGCTATACCAGATCTTAAATTGTATTATAAGGCAGCAATAATCAAAAACAATTGGCATGGGCTAAGAAATAGAGAGGTAGATCAGGGAAATAGGTTGTGTACCAGAACACAGTAGTCAATGATTATAGCATTCTACTCTTTGATAAACCCAAAGCTCACAGATTATGGAATAAGAATCCACTATTTGGCAGAAACTGCTGGTAAAACTGGAAAATAGTATGGCAGAAACTGGACATAGACCATTGTCTGACACCATATACCAGAATAAAGTCCAAATAGGCACACAATCAAATATAACAGCTGATAATATAAACAAATGATGGAAGGAAGGAATAGTTTATCTGTTAGATTTGTGGAGAATGAAGGCATTTATAACCAAAGATAGAGAACTTTATGAAATGCTAAATAGATATATTTGATTACTTTAAATTGAAAAGTTTTTGCACAAAGTCAATGAAACCATAATTGGGAGAGAATCAGGAAAATGGGAAAGAATTTTTACAACTAGTGGCTCAGATAAAGGCCTCATTTCAAAAATATATAGAGAACTGAGTCAAATTTATAAGAATACAAGTCATTCCCCAACTGATAGATGGTCAAATGATGTAAAGAGGCAGTTTTCAGAGGAAGACATTAAAGCTATCTCTACTTATATGAAAAAATGCTCTAACTCACTCTTTCTTAGAGAAATGCAAATCAAAACAACTCTCAGGTACCACATCACACATCATGGATTGGCTAACAGTATAAAACAGGAAAATGATAAATTATGGAAAAGATGTGGGAAAGTTGGGACATTAAGTCATTGTTGGTGCATCTGTGAGCTCATCCAACCATTCTGGAGAGCAATTAGGAACTATGCCCAAAGGGCTATAAAAATATGCATACCCTTCTACCTAGCAATATCACTTTTAGGGCTCTATCCCAAAGACATCATAAAAATGGGAAAAGTACCTACATGTAGAAAAATATTTATAGCAACTCTTTTTGTGGTGGCCAAGAACTGGAAATGAAGGATATGCCAATCAATTGGGGACTAGCTGAACCAGTTGTGGTATATGAATTAATGGAACACCATTGTGCTATAAGAAATTATATACAGGCTGGCTTCAGAAAAACCTAGAAAAAAACATGAACAGATGCCCAATCTGCTTTCCCTTCTAGAATAAAAAAAAGTCAGAGTACACAATTTTCTAAATGGAAGCTTAAAACCTTTCATTTACAGGAATTTAAAATCCCTTCTTTGGGATAGATCTGAACTCATCTAAAATTTTATATTTCAACCAATCTTTACATAACTTGACAGGTCTGTTTTTAGTTACCCCTTTCTGAATGGGAAGTTTCTGCTGTCCTTAGTCCAATAAGAAATTCCCCACAGGTATTTCTGTTGGCTTATTAGAAGTGTTACTATCTTCAAGATAGTACCATAGTACAATATTTAGAGAACCATTACTTGTGATGATGTTAATTTAGAAGTAGTTTAGGAGGACATGAAAATTTGGGAACAGCCAATCTTTCACTGAGTAAGTTCAACGAGCCATTGGGTGCTCCTTTAATAAAGGTGTGGTAGTCACACCAAGACTTGCAGTCTCAGTCCTTCGTAGTTGCCATAGCTATTATGATGGAACAAAGAAACCAACTAGTCATATCCAGACAATGAGTTATTTAACAATACATGTGGTTACAGAAATAAATCAGGATCAAGGTTTTTGGTAGCCAAAGACAATTGGATTCTAAAGAATTAATTTACAATTTTGTGGGAGTGTAGATCAGGAAAAGAAGAATTGTAGACATTGTTTTGTTTATTCATTAATAGAGCACAGTGTTAGTCACATATTGAGCATTTAATTAATGGTTTTGTTTGTTTTACCTTTTTTTTTTTTTTGCTTACTTGACCCATGGATACCAGTTAAGAGACTGTACAAATAATATTGGTGGGATATTTTGAGACCCTAATCCAAATTGGCATCTATATGAGTGGTCAAATATTAGAGATGTTGTGGAAGTGGGGGGGGGACAAGATTGAGTATGGATTAGATATGTGGGTGAGGAACAGTGAGGAAATCAGGAAAACACTTTATGAATTTATGGAAATTGAATACGGGAGTATTTTTGATGAAAAGACAAAGTCAGTTGATGGAAGGTTTGCAGACAAAGATAATAAATTCTATTTTAGGCATTTTGAATTGATTTTTGCAACCTACCAGAAACCTTGAGTTCTAGTCCCAGCTGAGTGATTTACAGGATGTATGACATTATGAAAATCATATTACTGTTCTGTGTCTCAATTTCCTATTTACTACTCCTACTCCTACTCCTACTGCTGCAGCTGCTACTACTAATATAACTGCTACCACTACTATTGCTACCACCACCACCACCCAATACTACTACTACTACTACTACTACTACTACTACTACTACTACTACTACTACTACTACTACTACTACCACTATGACCACAACTGCTACTACTCCTACTCATACTGCTGCTGCTGCTGCTGCTGCTGCTGCTACTACTACTACTACTACTACCACCACTACCACTACCACTACCACTACTACTACTACTGCTACTACTCCGTGTCAAGAGTGTACTGGTAATTTAATTCATGATTTATACATTCCAATCATTTCTTTTGTGTAATACAGTGGTATCAAATTCAATTAGCAGCACGAGCCAGTAAACTATACATGAGATTCCTTGTGGACTACACATTGACAGTTTTAAAATGTAAATTTTTCTATGTTTTGTTGTATTTTGATTTATTTTATTAAGTGTTTCCCAATTACATTTTAAACTGTTCTGGGAAGCACATCAAAATGTACTGTGGGGCGGTTTGCGACCCTTCTGGTACAGGGAATGAATTCCTGATGAGGAGATTCTTTTCACATATGCAGATAGCATCCAAAAATACAGCTCCTGGAATTAAAGGTCATTCTCTAATCATACTCTAGCCACCACTACTTGCTGAGATAAACATGTAAATACTGGTCAGTTTTCTGTTTACAGATTGATTCCCTCGCCCTTCACATTTGTTGTATATAAGTCTCCGCTTTCTCTCTAGTCTCCTGTTGTTCCCTATATATGTCATTCTATTTCCTACCTCCATGTCATTACAAAGATAAGAATCTTGAGATTAATTTCAAGGTTCAACTCAAATTTCACTCTCAAACAGAATTTCCTGATTTTACCCATTTGCTAGAAATCTAGTCACCTGCTGAAATTATTTCATATTTATTATATATGAGGTAAATTACATGTAATATACATACATGTATAGTATGAATACATGATGAATATGTACCATATATTATATATGTAACTATATTCCCAGTTATACTTATATATGTGTACATGTCTCTATGTATATGTACATGCGTTTATACATATACACACATATGTGTGTGTGTAGTATCCTGTTGTCTTTGCTTTACTCCCCACCTCCTACCCAGAAAGTAACAGAGTCAAAATCCAAACAGACCACTATATCTTTGCCTATCAGAGCCAGTTTAAAGCAACATTTTCTCCTGTACTCAATTCTCTACAATCCCTTTCTTTTTCTTTTTCTCCTGAGACTGAGGCGAGGGGAACAGCTTAGCCTTAGGCACCTGAACCAAATATGTGATGATTGCAGAGCCTTATGCATTGAGGGAAATCCCTAGACTTCACTTTGAGGTTCTATATCTGTTATTAAATTTATTGGATTCTTAGTAAAAGGTAACATTAAATATTAGCTCAACATGCCTCAAGGTGGATTCTAAATCAACAAGGCAGAATGGAACTGCCACCATAGCAATACCACTAGCACACTTGGAAGTCAAATAAAGTTACACTAGGGAGGATATTTGGAATTGGCCTCATTTAAAAAAAATCTTTTTAAAACCAGTCTTAGTACTACTGACACTTTAAACAAAGTAGTTTAAAGGAAAAAAAACATGAAATGCTAAGTCTGAATCTCCACCTGAGAAGATGGGAAGGTAGTGTGAGAATGTCAGGGTTTGGTTGATCTCTCAGTTTTTAAGAGAAAGTCAGTATAATTCAGCCATAGTAGGATTTCAACATAGTCTTGAGGTTGATGGCTGAAGAACAGCCTATAACTCTGAACAACATTATTGTTTTCCTGCCTGTATCTTATGAATTAGCTAAAATATCAGTTGTCATTTATCTTTGGATGCTGAGGTATGTTTCTTTTTTCCTTCTTGGCACTCCATGCTGATGCTGCTCAGACCTCTCTTTGCCTTTCTTCTTACTCCCTAGATTCCTTCTTGCTCCCTCTTGTAGATCCAGATTTGAATGAATTTGCACACACACACCCCAAATCTCACTCTCCTGTTTTATATAGCAGTATTATTCAGTGAGCACATGGAATGACATTTTCCATGGCTATGCATTTATTCTCTGGAGGTCTGATCTGCATTTCATCTAATAGAAATTATGATCTTTCATAGAAATGGCAGTGGTTTTTACATCAGAATTTCCTGTTCCTGTCATGAATTCAAGTGGAAACAATGTAAAAGTAGCATTAAAAGGACCTTTAAGAGCATCTCTTCCAATGCCCTCATTTTATAAGGGAAAACCACATCATTACTGGTTACAAAGAGCTTCAGCATGTATACATTTGATACAATCTTCCAATACCCCAAATCATTATTTAAATAGATATAAGCAATAGAATTACCTCAATAACATTTCATTTTAATTCAAGAAAATTTATTAGTTGCATACCAATATATTGTGCTAGGAATGAGTGCTAAATGTGATCCTTCCATGAATTTGTTAAACAAACATATCTATTATTTATTACTACAATGAGTGGATTATCTCATCAATAGATGTACTTACTTGAGAAATGGAGGTTGTAACCCATTAGTGCCTTGGGGGAAAAGACTTAAATATTTGAGTTCTAGTTATATTCTCTTTCCAATATATCACATCACATAAACTTGCTATAATTATTTCTGAACAATATGAATTTGAATGAAAAGAAATATGTTTCCAGGACATGGTGTAGAATCTCCAAAATTTTTCATATCCAATTATCACCAGTCAATTTTGAGTACTCTTGGGGGGACAACTGATTTTACAGAAGGAACCTAAAAACACTGCTAGATTTAAAGACCTACACAAGAAGCTGTTAACTGAAGGTGTATGGGTAGTTTGGTCTATTCAACTGATTGAACGCAGAGTAAAATGTGAGGCATTAACAACTAGTAAAGAAAATAAGACATGAGAATGGAATTTTGATTTCCAGACTGTGGCCTGAAATAGAATTGGTGAATTATTGACCCATGATGAGGATTGCTTAATGAAGTTGATACAGTTTATATTTTAATTTTGAGTCATGCAAATTGAATGAGATAAACAACACTGGAAAGGGAGAGAAAAGGGGAAAAGTATATAATCTCTAAATGTAAAAGCTATAGGCAGTAGAAGAAAAAGAATTAAAAATAATAGTGGTTATGCCCAGCTCATATAAGACACCATAAAAAATAATTGAACATTTAAAATGTATGTCTTCAGTTATCTATAAATGAAAGGATAAGGCTGGATAACAAAGAAAACAAATAAAATTTTAAAAAGAACAGTTGCTGTTAACAATGAGCTTATTAGGGGGAATAGCATACATAAAAGCTAAGTATTCTGTTTTTGTTATTATTGTTCTGCTATTTTCAGTCATGTGTGATTGTCCTTGACTGCATTTAGGGTTTTCTTGGCCAAGATATTGGATTGGTTTGCCATTTCCTTTTCTAGTTCATTTTATGGATGAGGAAATGGAGCCAAAAACGATTAAGTGATTTGCCCAGGGTCACACAGCTAGTAACTGTCTGAGACCAGATTTGAACTCAGGAAATGAGTCTTGCTGAGTCCAGGCCTGGCCCTCTATCCACAGTGCTACCTAGCTGTTCACAAAATATTAAGTATATGCAAGATCATTTGAGAAGGAAGAGAGCTAACAACTAAGGAGAATCAGAAAAACCTTCTCATATTAGCTGAATCCTAGAGAGAACTAATAATTTCTAAAATGTAACGGTGATGGGAAATGCACAAAAGGCACAGAGGTTGGAGTTTGCATGTTATTTTCATGGAACAACAAAATTGGCATACGATTGGATGTGGAGTAGGGGTGGTGGTGAGGAGAGGGAAGAATAAAGAACGATGTACATTTGTCAGGAGAAGTTTCTAGACATATATTCACAATAATAGAAATATTAGGTTTAGGAGTAAGATTAGCAGGAGAAAAAATAAGGAGCTCTCTTTTGGAAATGTTGAGTATAATATCTTTATAGATTATTCAAGTTTGAAATGGACAATAGTTGTTGCTTACTGACTTTGAGATGCAGGGCAACAGACTTAACCTCTGTTTTTCTAAGATTCCTAATCTGTAAAATCATGTTGCTGTAAGGATGAAATGAAATAATTATAAAGCACCTATATTCAATGCCTGACTTAATAGTGTTATGTAAATAGAAGCTCTTTACTCCTCTTTCTCCTCCTCCTCCTTCTACTATTGCCACTACAGCTACAACTGCCACCACTGCTACTACTACTGCTACCACTACCACAACTACTACTACTACTACTACTACTACTACTACTACTACTACTACTACTACTACTACTACTACTACTGCTACTACTATTATTTTATAGAGTTAGAAGAAATAATAATGAAATTCATCCTGAAGAACAAAAGGTCAAGAATATCAAAAGAGATTTAATGAAAAGAAATGCAAAGGAAGGTGACCTAGCCATACCAAATCTGAAACTATACTATAAAGCAGCAATCATCAAAACTGTTTGATACTCGCTAAGAAGTAGAGTAGTGGATCATTGGAGTATGCTAGGTACACAAGAAATTGTGGTCAATTACTACAGTAATCTACTGTTTAATAGACCCCAAAACCCAGTTCCTGTGATAAAAACTCACTATTTGACAAAAAGTTTCCTAGGAGAGAGCGTAGAATCAGAGAGAATGGCCCCTGGCACCCAGAGACCCTCATCCTAAGAGTTGGTGACATTCAAGGATATAGTTGTAGACGTCACTGAGGAGAAGTGGTGCCTCTTGGATCATTCACAGAAAGAGCTGTACAAGGACCTCACAATGGATTATGTCCAAAATCGGATATGCCTGGGTGTCTTTTATTCTAGTTCCTTTAGACAGTGGTTCTCAACCTTCCTAATGTCATGACCCTTTAATACCTGCATGTGGGCAGACCCGCCCAGAGACATATAGAGGAGCACTGTTTCAGTTCCTAAGACCATCAGAAATATGTGATTTCTGATGGTCTTAGGATACCCCTGTAACTCCTGTGAAAGGGTCATTTGATCCCCAAAGGGGTCATGACCCACAGGTTGAGAACTGCTGCTTTAGGAGGAACAGATGCTATTCTAAAGTAATAAGTATTGAAGGTAAAATTTTCCACGTTTGTCCAGAGGCTGACTCCAATTATTTAAAAAAAAAGACTTGGGAGGATACAAGAAAATTGATTGCACTGAAATTCTCTTCCCCAAACCAAACTGAAGATACTTCTGACTTAATATCAGTAATTAACAGCAGTATTTAATTACTAAGTTGTTTAGGATATAGAAAGGAAAGCACTTTTAGGCTTTATAACTCAGGGTTCCAGCACCCTTCTGAGAAGTTCTTTAGAATATTTATGATAATAAGATTGCATTAGAAGCTGCCCAGACTTAGGGGGAGACTGAATCTTCTGCCTAAGTAGCCCAAGGTTGGGAGGGGTCTGGCATGTTTGGGGGGGTGGTCTGATAGAAGAGATATTTCCTCTGTCTGGAGGTGGGGTGAGATCAGCCACTTTTGAAGTTATTGTACCAGGATTAAGAGACCCAAATCACTTACTCAAGACCCACTTCCCAGGGTGTTGACCAGTCAGAGTTGATTTATAGAAACACCTACACTTTGAAAGAAATATGACTCAGTACCCCAAATCCCAAATTGAGCCAGCTCTGGACGGACTCTCTTGGGTGAATACAGTTCTGGACTATAATTCCTATGCAATGTATTTCAAGTCAGCTTGAGAGAAAACAAATTGTATCCCCTCCAAAAAAATTTCAAAAAGGTTTTGCACAAAGCCAATCCAACCGAGATTAGGAGGAAAGCAGAAATCTTGGGGAAAATTTTTACTGCCAATGTTTCTGAAAAGGCCTTCATTTCTAAAATATGTAAAAAACTGAGTCAAATATATAAGAATACAAGTTATTCCCTAGTTGATAAATGGTCAAATATATTAACAGGAAGTTTTCAAAGGAAGAAATTAAAACTATCTAGAAGTATGTGAATAAGTGTCCTAAATTACTATGGATCAGAGAAATGTAAATTAAAAGAACTCTCTTATACTACCTCATACCTATCAGATTGAGTAATAATACAGAATAGGAAAATGAAAAGTGTTGGAGAAAGGAAAATTGGAACATGCATTGTTGGTAGAGATATGAACTGTCCCCACCATTCTGAAGAGCAATTTAGAAGTCCCAAATGACAACCAAACTGTGAACACCTCTTGATCCAGCAATACCTCTACTAGGTCTGTATCCCAAAGATATAAAAATGAAAAAGAATCCACATGTACAAAAAATATTTATAACAGTTCTTTTTATGGTAGCAAACAATCAGAAACTGAGGGAATGCCCATGAATTACTGAATGGCTGGACAAATTGTAATATATGAATGTAATGGAATTCTATTTTGCTCTAAGTAATTATGTACAGGCAGATTTCAGAAAAACCTGGAAAGACTTACATGGAGTAATGCTGAGTGAAGTGAGCAGAACCAGGAGAATATTGTACACAGCAACAAGAAGATTATGTCAGGATTAACTACAGTGTACTTGAGTCTCAGTAATGCAGTGATCCAAGGCAGTTCCAAAAGGCTTGTGATAGAAACTGCTATCCACATTCAGAGAAAGAAAAGGAGTCTTAGTGCAGATCAGAGAATATTATTTTCTCTCTTTCAATTTCTTTTTTCTTTCTCATTTCATTTCCCTTTTGTTTTGATTCTTCTTCCCAATATGACTAATGAGGATATAGCTTTAATATGATTGTAAATATATAATGCACATGTGTAACAGTAATGACATTTGAAGTTACTTTTTGTATTAGCAGTAAGGAGGTACTTAGCATCTTGTTTCAAGTTAAGCAAAGGTGGCAAGTATTTAGCAGTTAGTAATTGATCAAGCCACTTTTGGGGAAATAGAAGGTACAAACTCTTGTCTCCTGTTACTAATATAACTGAAACAGGAAGGTAATTCTGTGTGTATATAAGAAAAGCCCCATAGAAACACTGTGAGAATTTTCTGAGAACTTGTGGTGGTGGAGCTTCTTCTGAACAGAAGTCTAGGAGCCCAGGAATCCAGGTGACAGAGGAGACCAGGAGACCAGGACCCAGGAGAAGACTGAGGAAGAATCACCAGGATGGTAATACTTTGTCTGTTTCTGGCTTGGTTGAGACTTGAATTCTCAGGAACAGAAACTGTGAAGGACTTGAGATGGACTACACCCTGTGAACTCCAGTGTGGAGCAATATCTTCCTGGAAAGCTGGACAAGGAACTCAGAGCTGTCTGCTATTGAACCCAGGTGAATCCAGTTTGATGAATCCAGGTAGAATTTGGGACCATGGAAGGGGATCCAGGGAATTTAAGGACCAGCCCCAAGTCCTCTACTTGAGTATTGAATGCTGTGATGATAAAGTGGCTTACTAGTGACCTAGGAGTGGGAAGTTTGTGTATTTTCTGATAATTGTACTTAGTGATTAACTTTACTTACTACCTGATTGCTTAATAAGTGACTGATTGAGTTAACCTGGTTGCCCCATGAGTGGAAGACTGACTATTGTACTTTGAAATGACTGAATGAGTAAGGAGGGAAATCTCCTTAGGGATACAAGATGACTTTCCTCTAAGCTATTGTGACCACTTTGGTGAAAACTGTGTAACCATTTAAATGATAAGCTGTTGTGAACACTATATTGTGATTTTCTGTGATAAGTTGTAATATTTTGAATACTGTACCTTGATTTTCCATGAATGTTTTCCTTTGATTTGTTATGGAATAGAGTGTTCACAATACTATGTAATCAGAACCTTAAAAGCTGTTCAGAGAAGAATTCTTTTGGAAAGCTTCTCGTGCATGACATTGTAACATGAGATTGCTTGCCATCTTGGGGAGGCTGGATGGAGGGAGACAAATTTGGAACTAAAAATTTTACCATCCACAAATATTGAAAATTATATGTAATTGGGAAAAATGTAGCAAAATAAAGGGCAAAAATATTGCCTAGATCTTTGTTTATAACTCAATAATATTTCATCATGTTCTTAGACAAAATCATAATTGACCCTTCTCAATAGATAAACATGCCCTTAGTATCCAGTACATATAGAAATTTCTGGTATACATAGAACATTTTTCATAATTCAATTTCTTTTGTGTGTATGTGTATCAGTGGTATAGCTGGGTCTAAATGAATCCTCTGTTTAATGGTTTTGTTTAATTCCAATTTATTTTCCTGACTAGTTGCAACCATTCCAGAGAGATATTATCTCTTCACTTTCACCCATAAAACAGATAAGAAAAAGATAATGATTCACTTACAGATAAATATGATGTACATGATCTAATAATTTAGTTCTAACTTCCCTTTTGACTTGATAAAATATTCTTGTTATCTTTAGACGGCTTGTTTCTCTTTATCTCTTGATGGTACTTTTTTATATTTCTTCTATCCTTTATGTTTTGTTTTGAAATAACAGACCAGAAATATGAAAAAAAACTTTTTATTCTATGCTTATGATTATATTTATTTACCTTTTGTATTATTCTTTTAACATTTTAATAAAAAATTAGAAAAAAACCCTTCTGTTTTTGTTTATTTTGTTTAGCTTTCTAGAATTCATTATGTTTTCTTTTCCCCTTTAACCTCCTTGTGCATCTCTTGGATCTTGATATTGAAGGTCAATTTTTTGGTTTAATTCTGGTCTCTGTATTAAAGCTTGAAATTATTCTATTTCACTGAGTGACCATTTGCAGCACCCTCACAAACACACACACCTTGATTTAATATGTTTAATTTTCCCAGGTAAGTGATTCTTTGTTATAGTCATACCTCTCTGACTTCCAGAATATTATGTCCCATCCTTTAATTTTGTAGCTGCCAAGTACTATATAATCTTTATTGTGATTCACTAATATTTGAATTGTTTCTTACTGGTCATATTATCCTTGACCTGATAATTCTGAAATTTGGCTGGAATGTTTCTTGAAGTTTTTATTTTGAAATCTCTTACTTGGAATGATTGTTGGATTCTTTCAATGACTATTTTGACCTCTGATTTCAGGACATCAGGGCAATTTTCTTTGATAATCTCTTGAAAGATGCTGCTCAGGTTATCCTTTGGATTATGAATTTCAGATACTCCAATAATGCCAATATTGTCTGTCAGGGATCTATTTTCTGGGTCAGTTGTTTTTTTTTCCCTTGAGGAATTTTACTTTTTCTTCCATTTTTTCATTCTTTTGAATGTGTTTGGTTGATTCTTGCTGTTTCATAGTCATTAGCTTCTACTTGCCCAGTTCTAACTTTAAAGATGTTGCTTTCCTCAAGTAATTTTTGTGTCTTTCCATTTGGCCAATGCTATGTTTTAAGCAGTTTTGTAACTTGTTTGTTCACAAATTTTGTTCATAATTCTCTTCCATCCCTCTCATTTTCTTTCTCAATTTTTTTCTTTTTTCTCTTTTATGTCATTTCTACACTCCTTTTTGAGTTCTTCCATGAGGTCTTTCTTAGCTTGAGACAACTTCATTTTTTTCTTTTGGGTTTTTCCCCTAAGTATTTTGACATTATTATTGTCTTCTGAGTTTGAGTCTTCATCTTCCCTGTCTGTGTAATTGCTTTCTATGGTTAGAGTCTTTTTTGTCATTTTTTTCTCATCTTTATTTTTGTTGTTGTTTTTTCCTCTCTTTAAAATTTGACCTCTGCACCTGGCATGGAAGGAGCATTGTCTCAGATTTCTTGTGTCAGTGACTGCAGGCTTGGCTGTTTACTTGGTGATGCATTGATGCAGCCCTGAAGCCCCCAGAAGACCCTCATGTCTGGTGTGTGCTGAGCCCCAGTGGGGGTGTTTCTCTACTTTCCCAGGGCTGTATTCAAACAAATGGAAATGCAGTTATTGGAGGATACTTGTTTGCCCAGGGCTGCACTGAAGCAGGGATGGTAGAGGATGTCTGTTTACTCAGGGTGGTGCTGAAGCATGTGGTGTTTCTCAGAGATAGAATCTGTGGATTCCCCTGAATATGCTAAGACATATGAGGGCTCTTCAAGTTGCCATTTGCATACTCCACTATACTGCGGCTTGAGATCTCACACTGGTTTGCTGAGGTTGGGATTGCTTCTAGCTTGTCCTGAAATGTGCTCCACTTTTATCCAATTATTTAAAAAATAATAATAATTTTTATTTTTAATTTGAAACATTCAGTTTCACAACCTTTTGAATCACAAATTTTTCCCACTCCCTCTCTTCCCCCCTACCCCTCATGGCATCAGGTGATCTGATATAGGGTCTACATATACCTTCACATTAAACATCAGTCAAATTGTAAAGAAGGTTTATAACCAATGGAATGAACAATGAGAAAATAAGGAAGAAAACAAAACAAAAAAGGGAGAGAGAAAGCAATTCGCTCTAATCTGCATCAAGACTCTATAAATCTTTCTCTGGATGTGGATAGCCTTTTCCATCATGAGTTGTCTTATGCCCTTGCAATGCTGAGATGATCCCAGTTTATCAAAGTCAGTCATCACAGATACAATATGTCTGTAATTGTAAACAATATTTTCCTGGTTCTGTTCCTCTCAGTCTTCTGGTTATTATGAAGTCCTTCTGTTCTGCACTTCTTATACAATAGTATTCCATTACATTCATATACCACAAGTTGTTTAGACAATCCCAAATTGATGGGCATTTGCTTGATTTCCAATTCTTTGCCACCACAAAAAGAGCTCCTCGTTATGGGAATCTGAAGATCTTCCCTGTTCCTAGGCTCTTTGATAGGCTTAAGTGGCTCTGAGAATCTTCCCTGATTTGAAAGCATACTCTGCCCCCTATTAGGCTGAATGTGGTCACATGAAGCCTGTGGCAGGAGACTTGTTCTTCAGGGATACCCACTCCTTATTACTTTGTTATTGGGCAGTGGGTCAAGAGGGCTGTGACAGTCTCTAATCCAGGAGAAGGATGGATATATATATATATATATATATATATATATATATATATATATATACTGTTGATGTGAGGTTTTGCTTTGGGGCTCACTTTGGAAAGAGTTGTGTGATTTGGCCAGATGAGATTCTGGGAAGCCGTTGAGCCCCCGGATTTGAAAAACCCAGATGTTGGTGCTTCCCTTTCTGGTAACTGAATAGGTATGGATATAATGGTCAGATGGTTGGAATTCCATCTGCTGATCTGTTTCTTTGTCTACTTGGAACTTATACTTGTAACTTGAGTTTGTATTCTCTGAAGTTCAGGGTGCTAACATTTTTTTCCCTGAACTAGGTAAATGATGTGTGTTTGATTGATTAAAAATTGTTAACCCATTTTGAGTTGCTTTCTTTTAGAAAAGCAGATCTAAGAACCTGTGCTAGCAGTCATCCTGGGTATGCTAGGGTGCTTGCTGATACACTGCTATAAATATTTCATACATACAGGTTCTCCTCCCACTTTTTTGATCTTTTGGGTATATAGCCCTAGAAGTGGTATTGCTGGATCAAAGGAAATGTGTCTTTCTTGCTGATCTTCCAATATTCTTTGGTTAAAGATTGATTTACACCCATCTTTTTGTTGGTTCTATTGTTTTAGGATTTGTTTGGGGGCCTTATTTTATGGTTGTTTAGAGATGAATATTGGAGTGTCACAGCAATTTACTGATTATTCCACTACCTTGACTCCCAGAACTCTCATTTCCCTTACATTATTGATATGATTTTAGGAGCATTTGTAATGAAAATCTCTGATCATTAAGAGATAACATGGTTTTATTCAGAGTATGTAATTCTGAGCAAAAGTGATTTATTTATTTTTGCCAGATTAACTGAATTGTAGAACGAGGCATTACCTCTATGTACAATATACTTAGATTAAAATGAGGAGTGCCATTAGTACTGTAATCTTATCCTTTTCTAAAAAAATATGGAGAAATTCAGAGGAGATAACAGTACTTTGACCCTCTAGAAGGACTAGATTTAAATACTAATTACTACTGCATCTGTGTAAAGCTGGAAGTCAAGCCAGTCTCCTTTGTAGAGCCTCAAGGAACTATCAGTTCATGACTTTGTGTTATATAACATTTTTATCAATTAATTGGATAAAATAATATAATATTTGGGTAAAAAGGTAATGAGATGGATATGGTGCAAGTGTCAAGTCAGTAAGACCTAAATTCAAATCCCAGCCTCAGATATTATTAAATCTATTTCATCCCAAACAAGTCAATTTCCTCATCTGTAAGATGGCAATGATAAAAGCATCTATCTCCCAGGGTTATTAAAAGGATGAAATGAAATAAAATTATTAAAGTGACTCATAATGTCTGACATCTCATAGGTGCTTTGTAAATACTTCTACTATTACTACTATTACTAGTATTAGAACTAGTAATACTACTTTTAATTACTACCTGGTAAACTCTTACACTCACAGTAGTTTTGAACTTTGTCTTTTTATTTATGAATCAAGGACTCATTGTGATTTTAGTTCTTGGGGCCCAGAATTTAAAGATTTTGCCTTCTTTGTTCTACTAGAAAAGGGTTCTCTGAAAATACCACTTTGTCTAGTCAGTCATGGACATTAGTGATATACAAAACCATATCTAACATTCTCCGTCCATTAAGAGACTTAATAAATAAGTGTCTCTGATTTCAGAAGATTGAATTTATCTAAAAACATAAATGAAACTTTCCTTGTTAGCATATGTTGCAGTCATGATCAATTTAGCAAATGTAGCAGTAGTCTTATAGAGAGATGAAATTTTAACTCTGGAATTAGGTCAAGAATGGGGATAGAGTTGTACAAATCATTGGAACTTGAGACTAGGCTAGAAGTTTAAAAACATCTACTAGAGGGGGGCGTAGCCAAGATGGTGGCATAGAAGCAGCAAAGCACCACAGCTCCCACACAAACACGCTAAAAAACTCATAAAATG
>CM053595.1:177587103-177607071 GCA_028646575.1 Pseudocheirus occidentalis
GCCCGTAGTGCTTTCTGTCTTGTGGAGAGTTTTGGAGCTTGAAAATCTGTTTAGCGTCCCATTTTATGAGTTTTTTAGCGTGTTTGTGTGGGAGCTGCGGTGCTTTGCTGCTTCTAAGCCGCCATCTTGGCTCCGCCCCTAAACTAATTCTTGCTAACTATTAAAGACACTAAGCATATATTAGACATGTATTACATATTGAGAATTTGCCACATGTTAGGAAAACAAAATTGTTCTTTGTCTTTTCTCAAAGAGGACCAATGACATTAGGAGAATAATGTTTTAACCAAAAACAGTAGTGATGAAATAAATCATTCAAAATCTTTACCTTTTAAATTTTGGTGAATTGAAGGCAAATTTCTCTAGCTACAGCCCTAGAAAATTCGTGTGTTTAAGATGAATGATACTTTCTCTTCTGTAAATATTTAAGTAAATGTAAAGCCAAGCACAAGCAGCTTTCCATAAGAATGCTGATGTGAATAGCTTTCAAAGTTCTGATCACGTAGTATAGTAAACCCTCTATTCAATAGCAATTCAAAGCAAAACATTAATATAAAATCAAGCTACAGCATTCACAACATTACAACTTATCACAGTAAATCAAAATACAGAATTCACTGTTACAACTCAACAATTTATCACTAAAAAGGCCACATAGGTTTCACCACAGTGGTCACATAGTTTTGAACAAAATACAATTATTTTGTCATTCAGTCATTAAGTAACTCAATCACCCAATCATCCTAAGGCTCACCTCCTTAAGGGACACAAAATACAAAAGCAAAAGTATTCCACCCCAAGGTCACAATAAATCATAATCTTCTCAGTCAGTACAGAGTATCCAAGTAAAGCCTTCTTTTGGCTTGACTCAAGGCTGGCTCTCAGCTTCCCTGGTTCCCCTTCCATGGTCCTAGCTCCTACCTGAATTCACCAAACTAACACCTGGGTTCAAAGGCAGACAGCTCCTACCTCCTTGTCCAGTTCTCCATGCAGATCCTGTTCCACACTCAAGCTCACAGTGTCCATTCTACCTTAAATCCTTCACAGTCTCTTCTTCTGGGAAGTCAAGGCTTAACAAAGTCACAGACAAAGTACACATACCGCAGTCATGCTTCCTCTGGCAGACCCAGATGGCCCTCAGAAGTCTTCAGCAGCTCCAGCTGGCCCTTAGAAGAAGCTTGGCCACGACAAGTTCCCAGGAAATTCTGACTATCCCAGCTGGAGTTTTTCTTTATATACAGTATTGTTCCTCCCTTTTCAGCCCTTTCCTGTCATGTTAGCAATAGGAGTTCCCTCTTCAGCCCCTTCCTGTTACATCAGCAACAGGGGGTTCATGCCTTCTGTTTCTTTAATAGTGGCTTAATTTTATACTACGTGCCAAGTACCTGTCAGTTTGCAATATAAAGGTATCTTTAAATTTCATTAGTATTAGAATAAAATACTTTTATATTGAATAATAAAATGAAAAGACCACTGAATTTGGAATGAGGCCACCTGAATGTGAATCTTAACTCTAGCAGTTATTATGAGTGTGACCATTTACTAGTAATTTCTTCCTGAGCTACAGGTTTTTCAGTTTTAAATAAGGGAGTTGGCAGTGTACAATAAACAATTTTTGATATCCTTTCCAACTCTTAATTCCATGTTCTTATAAATGTTTTTCCTTTAGTTACAAGAAAAATAAACCTTAAGGAGAAAGGTATTAAGATGGCAGCATAGAAGCAGCAAAGTTTCACAGCTCCCACACAGCCACCTTAAATACCCATAAAATATGACTCTAAAAAAATTTTAGGGCTCCCAAACTCACAAAAATATAGAAAACACATCTCTTGCTGAAGGCATCTTGGCAGGTGGGGTTCATTGCCGCAGGCTGGGAGCCAAAACCAGCCCAGCTTGAAACTGTGGCCTAGCCTCAGGGTGGTCAGGAGGAGCCACAGCTGGAGTCTACAGGAGAGCAGATCTGAGACACCTGGGGAAGTTTCCACATTTATTAAGTCTGGAGAAATAAGGCTAAGAGAAAGGTAAGTGGAATTCAAGCTAAATTTGGGGGGAAAAAGAGGTCCAGCCAAGCTGACCCCAGGGCAAGGAAGTGACCCAAGCCAGATGCCTCAGAGTTCCTGGACTGCAGACCACAGCAGTGGGGGGGGGCGGCAAAGCTATTGATCAAAGGCCAAGGGCTCTTGCATTGAGTGGCCTGGATCTTGATTGTGGTCTTGGGTGGTGGTCCTGGGAAGCACTTTTAGCAAGCCAAAGTTGGTGGGGGCTGCAGCACCAACCTAATAGCTTCAGCAGTTGTGAAAACCTCAGCAATTTAGGACACAGCTTTCCCCCATGGAAGCAGAGTCCCACAGTGCTAAAAAAAATCAAGCAATTAATTGACTGGCCAACATGAGAAGAAAGAATGTCCTAAAAAGTCGAATTTGCCAGATGGAGAAAGAGTCTCAAAAGCATTCTGAGGAGAATAATTCCTTCAGAATTAGAGTGGAGCAAGTGGAAGCTAATGACTTTATGAGAAACCAAGATACTATTAAACAGTTACAAAAAATGAAAAAATAGTAAGCAATGTGAAATATCTCCTCGAAAAAACCACTGACCTGCAAAATAGATACAGGAGAGAAAATTTGAAAGTTATTGGTCTACCTGAAAGCCATGATCAAAAAAAGAACTTTGAAAGCTTCCTTCAAGAAATTCTCGAGGAAAATTGCTCTGATGATTTAGAATCAGAGGGCAAAATAGAACTTGAAAGAATTCACCAATTACCTCTTGAAAAAGATCCCCAAAAGAAAACTCCTAGAAATATTATAGCCAGGTTCCAGAATTCCCAGATCAAGGAGAAAATATTATAGACTGCCAAGAAAAAACAATTTGAATACTGTGGAAACACAATAAGGATAACCCAGGATTTTGCACCTTCTGCACTGAGGGATTGAAGGTCCTAGAATATGATATTTTGGAGATCAAGAGAACTTGGATTAAAACCAAGAATCACCTACCCAGCAAAATTGAGTATAATGTTCCAGGGAAAATATGATCATTCAATGAGGTGGAGGAATTTCAAGCATTTCTGTTGGAAAAAACAGAACTGAGCAGAAAATTTGACATTTAAACACAAGAAGCATGAGAAGGTAAACATGGGAAAGAAATCATAAGGAACTTATCAAAGTTGAACTATTTACATGCCAATATGGAAAAATGATAATAGTAAATTATGAAGCTTTTCTTAGTATGAGGATAGGTGAAGGGAATACATACATATACATATATATTTATATGTATACCTACACATATGTCTATATAGGAGCATATATATATGTATGAATACATATCTGAGCATGTGTATATATGTGTACATAGAGGGAACAGGATGAATTGAACAGGAAGGGATGATACTTTAAAAGGTGAAATTCTGAGGTGAGAGCGAACTAGAATGAGAAGGGACAGGGAGAGACAAAATGGGGTTAATCATCCCACATAGAAGAGGCAAGGGATAACTGTTACAACTTTACTTTCATTTACTCTCATTGAATTTGGCTTAGGGAAGGAACAACGTAAACTCTAAATTGGGTATCATACCACACAGGAGAGTAAGGGGGATGGGGATGAGAGGCAGGGTGATGGAGTGGAGGGCAGGGTCTGGGGGAGGGTTGCTAGAAGTACACACTTCAGTAAAGGGACAGGGACAGGGTAGAGAACAGAACAAGGTGGGGACAGGATAGGAAGGAGGGACATATAATCAACCTCTCACGATATGTCCACTGTGGCGATGTCCTGTGTAATTACACATGTACAGCCCATATTGAATTGCTTGCCTTTCCAGTGGGGGTGGGTGACAAGGGAGGAACCAAAAGAATCTAGAATTTACAGCTCTACTATATGTGCCACTGGGAATTAAGATATACAGGGACTGGGGTAGGGAGACCATCCCTGCCCTCCCAGAAAGTTAGAGAGGTGTTGGAGGAGGGCAAAAAAGAGAGCATATCAGGGGAGGGTCTTTACAGTGGGAATTCTGTTTCGGGGTTGGGGGTAGGGGAAAGATGGGAGTAAATTTGTAACTCAAAAATTTCATGGAACTGAATGGTGCAAACAAGAAAATAAATTTTAAAAATTTTAAAAAGAAGAGAAAGTTACTAAAACAAACAGTGCTTTTATATTAAGATGTTTCTGAATGTATCATTATGGTGCATACAAAGAACTGAAGGATTATTTTATTTCAGGTACTGAAAGCTTTAAGAGATACAGCTTCATATGAACTTTGACATTGTTTAGTATAGTCAATAGAGAGCTAAAGTCAAAGCCAGGAAAACATGGATACTTACAAACAATAACTCTGTAGCCCTGTACATGTCGTTTAAGCTCTCAGTTCTTCCAAGAACTGATACTGTTAAATATAGAAAAGGTACCAGGCTGAAATGGGATTGTGGTGGCATAATCATTTTTGTTCACTTGGGAGGTTCCTATATTAATGAAATCAGTTTTAATCTGTTTCTGTTCCTCAATGAAATAAACGTGAATATATTTTTCTCCAACATGGGAAACCAAAAGGAAGTTCATACATTATGTCATAATAGAAGACATATTTAAATTGACTCACTTTAGAAGAACTTTAGGAAACTGAGTAACAAATTTAACCTGATAACCTGAGGCTAGACTATGTTATCAGTCCTCAATTTAGGGGAAAATTCAATATTTAAGCAACTATCTACATTTTCTGTTGATATATTCCAACAATAATGCACACTTAGCCACGTAAGATGCTGACTTTTGAAAATTGATTATTACTCTGTTGTGGAGGTTAGTATGAATACTTTTATTTGATTTTACTTATGCTATAGTATGGGACATTCCTTTCATATGTATGAATGACTCCTCAGCCCCCTAAAAAGCACTTTTAATATTTTTAAAGCCCAGGGTAAATAATATTTAGCTAATTTGGGCTAATGGGACACATCTATATTCTGTGATTAAAGTGCTTGAAAATAGGAAAAATGAGATGACAGAAAGAGAAAGAGAACTGAACTATTTAGACTAGAGATGAACCAGCAGAGGGGTGACCTAATAACTGGTTTCAAATATCTTTTGGGTTATTATATAAGATCAGCTTAACAGCTGTGCACATTCTTTACTGAAAGCCAAACAAAAGGAAAGAAGAGATAAGATTTGGGTTAGGAATAAGGAAGAACATCTTCAAAGTAGGAGCTGTTAAATACAGGAATGAGTTTATTTGAAGGAGGTTAGAGATACATTCCCTTGAGATGGTTTGGAGCTGGATAGACTTTCATCTATAATATCTCTATAGGCCAGAGTATAGTTAGGACATATGTATGGTTACATAAAATAGCTTAAACCATTCAAAGTCAATATTCTGAAGCTTTACTCCATATGTGAAAGACAGATGGCTTTTCAAAATACAGAATTCTCATAGAATGTAGACTACTTGCAACAACTGCTACTTGATCACAATTTTTTAAAAACATACTGCAGCTTTATTTTTCAAGGTAGAAACTTTAATTTGACAACAAAATAGACAAGAAATGATTCTTAATTTCCCGTGTTTATGTGATGCATTCTTTTCTCAATTATTTGGAAACAAGCATTTCACTCAGAAAAATAGAACAACTGTAATTTTGTCTTTGTTTCTGTTTTGCAGGGGGGAAAGTCGGGCAATTGGGATTAAGTGACTTGCCCAAAATCACATGGCTAGAAGGGTTAAATGTTTGAGGCCATATTTTAACTTAGGTACTCCTTACTCCAGGGCCAGTGCTCTATTCACTGCATCACCTAGCCATCCCCAAAACAACTGTATTTTCGTGAGAATGGGAATAGGTCATGATGGCAAGATGTTAGCTAATAATGTTACAGAATATACAAATATCAATCAAAAAAAAAGATAGATTGGTACTATATTCACATACTTCTCTGAACCAGTTATTCTCTTTCCATGCAGTCTGTTTGCTGCTCTCATTTAGGGCCGTATACCTTTAAATAGGGTATTTGTCCCTTTGCATTGGATATGCAAAGAATGAGTTTATGCCTAGAATGCCTAGAATGATTTCTCCCCATATTTTGGCCTCTGAATTTCCCCAGACTTTTTCAAGGCACAGACTCCCTTTTCCATTCTTCCAAACCCAAGCTACATGTACATTCCCCTCTAAGATTACATTCTACTCTAATTCTTATATATACATAATTATTTACATTCTTTCTCCACCATAACTATATTTCCCTATCACAGTGTCTGGCAATAATCACTTATAACTGTTTGCTGACTGACCGACCTACTCAAGAAACAGAATTTTTGTAAATATAGGGAACTACTTAGTGTGAAAAACTCTGGCAGTGAATGAATCAATCAACTTTCCAGTATTTATTAGGCAATTGTTAATTGTAAATGTTTGTAAATGTAATTTTAGTTCCCTGAGTCTTGGTGAAATTAATAGAACAACAGGAAGATAGATAGAAAGACAGATAGATAGATAGATAGATAGATAGATAGACAGACAGACAGATAGATGATTGAATTTTATATGTGTGTATGACAGTGTATGTGTATATGTGTGTGTGTATTTGCAGAAACACATAATTATGATGACATAGTCTATACTCCTTTAGAGTTCAGAATTTAATATAGCAAATATTTATTAAATAATCAATTAAGTGAAAGGCAGTAAGAAACAGTTTGGAAGAGTAGAGAGAGGATGGGTCTTGGAGTAAAGGTGGTCCAGCCAACCATGAGAACTATAAGTTTACCACTGAGTCAGTGATCTGGGTCAATGGAAGAAGTTTCCACCAAGAACCTTCCCCAAGAGTTTGGACAGAGAGACAGGAAAGCGAGGGAGAGACTGACAGAGAGACAGAGACAAAGAGAGAAAGAGACAAGGAGACAGATGAATGAGGGATGCAGAGAGACAGAGAAAGAGAGAAAGTGAGGGGAAAAGGAAAAAGAGGAGAAAGAGGAAGGGAAAAGAAAAGAAAAAGAAAGAAAAGAAGTACTTCCTGAGGTTCTATAGCTTTTTACATGACAATAAGTTGTTTGTCAATAACCAAATATGCTAATTTTGGTGACATTCCTGACTTTCACAACTAAAAACAGAGTTAAAGTAATTGTTATTCCTCTCAGTACTGCCCTGGCTGGTTTTAGTCTGATCTTTCTTATGTTGTCAAGACCAGTTTAAATTCACTTATGTCATAAAATCTAGTGACAAGCTCAAAGTGTGAGATATGGGTGATACAGCATGATCTAAGAATCGAGTGACCTTGACTGAGAATTTGTCAGCTTTGTTAGTGTATCAATTCTCCATTGTTTCATTATTTCAGATGAAAAGCAAACTCAATGTAAGTTTTGGATATTAGGTGATATGAAAAGTACAGAAAACATTGTTTTCTAATTATTTCTTAATGACACAAGTAAAATGTTTCTAGGTTAAAGCAAGGATGAAAATAATATGATAAGAAAATATCAGAACAAATAGCAAAAAAAAATTTTTTTTCTCAGCTCCTGACCCTCCCTTTGTCAATCTATATTGCTTTTCAGGAAATGGTTCTAATATTTCAAAGTGATGTCAAGTTGGCAACAGAATGGATATAATTCCCATATGCTACACACACACACACACACACACACAGAGAGAGAGAGAGAGAGAGAGAGAGAGAGAGAAAGAGAGAGAATCTGTATACACACAGAATGCGAGTTGCAAAGAATGAGCAAAACTATATTGGAAGGGAAAGTTTCCTCACTTAGTTTCTGCTTAATTTTCATAACAATGAAATCCCCTAGGTCTACTCTAGCACCTAAGAAAGACTTCTGGTTATAATGGTAATGGGGATTTGAAGATCTTCCATGCCCCTTGTAATGGCAAGCAAACAGGTATTTAGCACCTTGTTTCAAATTCCTGATTGTATCTATTTTTAAGATCCAGAACTTGGAAATACAACAGTAAGAGAAAGGGGTTGAATAGGGAAGAGCTAATACCATATATAATGAAAAGCCCTAGCTAGAGAGCCAGAGTTGCTGAGAGAGAGAAAATTGAAGTTCTGAAAACTGCTAAGAACAGAGAAGAGAACGGAGAACAGAACTTATGGTGGCAGAGCTGACAACTGAGAACTGAACCAAGAACTGAGAAGAACTAAAGAAATCAGATGAGAGGAGTATTGAGAGGAAGCATGGCTGTGGTTCTGGTACTTTGTCTGTCTATTTTGATGTTATTTTGTCAAATTTGTATGCTGATAGAGGAGATTGCTGCTGTTACAGAAGCCCTGGGATATTACCACTGGTTAAAAATCCCTGAAAGAGAATTTTCTTGTATGTTTAAAGAAATACTGGAGGAGGGTCTTTCTGACATTTTTAGGGGTCCTGGGAGTATACTGATGATTTGTGTTGATTTCACAGACCTTGTTGTTGGGTCTATGTTGATTTCACACTCAGAGAGTGAATTGATGATGGTGCTGGAAATATGTACAAATATTTTTGTGGCTCTGTTAAACCTTGTCTTGCCAGAAACAGAAAATGTGAAGGACTTGAAGTGGACTGGATACTGTGAGCTTCAATATGGAACAGGAACTGAATGAAGAACTGGATAATGAGATGGACAAGGAACTGGGAGTTGCCTGCCTTTGAACCCAGGTGATAGTTATGTAGATTCAGGCAGGAGCTGGGACCATGGAAAAGGAACCATGGAATCTGAGAGCCAGCCTTGAGTCAAGATGAAAAGACCTCTCCTTGGGTATCTAATGTAAAGTGAGAAGATCATGATTTAATGTAACCTAGGAGTGGGAAGACTTTTTGCTCTGTATCCTGTACTCTTCAGGATGAATGGATTAAGGATAATTAGAAACTAATATCCAATTAAGAAGAAAGAAGACTTTTTGACTGAGAGATTAATGCAATATGACCTAGGGGTAGACAAGCTTGACTTCTGTATTTTGTGTCCATTAAGGAGAATGACCTCCTTAAGGATAATTGAATTAAGGACTTGTTAAATTACTGAGTTACTAAATGATGGATTTGCTAAATGATTGTATCTTTTGCTTGAAACCATGGTGAAAACTGGGGCCATTTTAGTGATAAGTTATTATGCTATAATATTGTGAATGCTGTACTTTAATTTCTGTGAAGGATTTTCTTTAATTTACTGCTGAATAAATAGAGAGTTCACTGTAGTATGTAATTGGAACCTTGAAGCTGTTCACAGCAGCAGTCCTCTGGAAAGCTGCTCCTGCTACACTTTACGATGGTAATATAAGTGTAGTATTAGCAACATGAAAAATCATTTTTATGTTCTTATTAAGAACTGTGTTAAGCTTGAATAGAGGCCTAAGGCCCACACATGAAATGGCAAAAACAATAGCCACACCAGCAGCTTTGAGAGCTCTCAGGACCAGAGACAGTAAGGGATCAGATGACTGGTTGAAAAAGTTTACATGGTACTGGTTATAACTGGCACTGATTTTCAACTCGATTTCACATATCAAGTTCTCAGTTTTTGGTACTTCAAAGGTTGTATGATTCTGGGAGAGGTATGATTACTGCTCTGTGCTCTGATCTCTACCAAAGTAGTACTTCTGCTCACCTGAAACTACAAGGCTTAGCACTCATCACTGGAAAAGCTCCCCAGAAAAGAGTGTCTACAATAGAGTTCTCAATCAGTGCTAGCTATACTTGGTGACAGCAAAGATTCCTCTATACACTCTTTCTGACCAGTTATTCAAACCCTTTTCTTTCTCTAGATTGAGAGCTCCTGAACCTTCATTTGCTGAAGAAACCCACATATGTGCACTCCATACAAGCCTCCACTCCAGTGTTGCAGAAGTCTCTTACACACCTCCTAAGTTTTCTTAGTCCAAAAAAAATGTTATCACTCTTATCTTTTGTTTGGTTCTGCTACTCCAAGATTTGATTTGAGGTATTATTTTAAAGTTATTTAGAAGGGAATGTTGAGAGAGTTCAAGTGGGTTGTTGCCTCTACCCTGCCATCTTGGCTACTGTAATGATAATTAATTTAAAGTTTAAGACCCCTTTTTGTTATGTCAAGTAATCAGGTACTTATCCCTCAGTAACTAATCAAACCTTTGTGGCTAAGAGGCAGAGTGTATGAACTCAGTTTCCTGTGGCTGACAGAACAGGAAGGCTTTGGCTGAAACAGGAAGCCAATGCTTTGTGTGTATATAAGAAGAGCCCCAGAGAGAGAGAGAGAGAGAGAGAGAGAGAGAGAGAGAGAGAATCAGAATTAGAGTTTTTTTTTGTCCTGGCAGGCTCCTGGTGGAGGAGAGAGAGTTTCTCTCAGTGAGCATCTGGAAGCTGACTGAGAACTGAGAGAGTTTTTCCTTGAGACCAGAATCTGGTGAAGGCTAACTTTGCTGCTGAGAAGGTCACCTGGAAGGCTGAGATTTGTTCTGGGTCTTAGGGCCAGCTGAACTGCTGGAGGACTGAAGAAGCATGAACAGGATAAGACTTTGTTTGTTTGTGGCTTGGTTGACCTGTGAATTCCTGGCAACATAAGTGATGAAGGTTTTGACCCTGTGGCTGGACCCTGTGAACTTCAGTGTGTATCAGGAACTGCCCAGAAGACTGGACAAGAACCTGGGAGCTGTCTGCCCCTGAATCCAGGTGACTGTTTGGTGGATTCAGGTAGGAGCTGGTACCATGGAAGGGGATTCAGAAAATCTGATAGACCATGCAGAGTCAAGATAAAGAAAAGCCCTCTCCTTGGGAATTGAATGTTGTGAAGAAATTGAAGTTTACTAGAGACTGAGGGAGGCATGGAGAGTTTGTGTAATTTTCTAATGATTGTATTTGCTGATTAATAATAGTGACTGATTGCTAGACAAGTGACTGATTAAGTTAACCCATGATTGCCCCATGAGTGGAAGAGTTGATTATTGTATTTTGAGATGACTGAATGACTGAGTAAGGAGACAAATCTCCTTAGGGATACAAAATGATTTCTTTTTTTTTGTTCTAAGTACTGTGACCACTTTGGTGAAAAATATGTGGCCATTTTAATGTTAAGCTGTTGTGAACACAATATTGTGATTTTCTGTGAAAATGTGTGACCTTGTGAATATTATATTGTGATTTGTTGTGATTTTTTTCCTTAATTTGTTATGGAATAAATGGAGTGTTCACTATGCTGCATAATCAGAACTTTAAAAGCTGTTCACAGTAGCATTCTTTTGGGAAGCTGCTCTTGCATGGTATTACAGCTTGCCCTTCCTCTTTCCAAGATCTGAACATTAATATATTAGAGGCTTTCTCGTACCGTTTATGAGTATCTCCTTTTCTAGAGATGTCAGACCCAACACCAGTGGCAAATGTGAAGAACAGTGTAATTTTGTAGATAGATTCAAATGTCCTCATTTGACAAAGTTGAATGCTGTCATAGTAGCATATCCATGTTGTCACTGCCTGCCCTTTAGTCTTCTCTTGTTATTTCTAAATATTACATGTGTAATATTTATATAATTATATATATATATATATAAAATTATATAAATGAATATATAAATATGGATATGCATATACAAACATTTATAAGCATATGTGTGCTTATGTGTTAAAATATATCCCTGATAGGAAGCAATTTCCTTGAGTGCAAAGGTTGTTTGATTTTTCTTGATATTCCCATCAGCTGCCACAGTAAAATACATGTGGTAAGCATGAGATAAGAATTGGAAATTTCCAATTAGTCTACCAAAACAAAACAAAACATCTTAAAGCATATAAGATTTTGAGATTTTACTTCACTGTATTATAAATGAGTCAACATTGTGATATTTAAATAAAAATGCTAAAATAATTTTAATTAAAACATGATAGAGTATTAATTTTTTAAATTCCATACATCATGAAGATGTTTTATAACAGGTAGTTAAGACTCATTCAATATAAAAGATACAACAGTGAAAATTACTTGTATGAGTAGACAAAAGAAAAATAAAATATTCATGATTTTAATAAGGTTGAAAAGGATATGAGTATTCTTCTGTTTTCTCTCAACACAATGTTATGTTTTGAATGAAATTCAATGGAAATTGACTATACTAAACCAAGTGATGATATAATAATAATAATAAAGTATTAGCTAAATTGCCACTATAATATTAATATTAAATGTCAAATAAGATTGAATAATATAATATTCACTAAAATTATATATCTATATTATATATGTATGTATATATATATACACATATATAGGTACATAGATACATAAACACACACACAAACTGAAATGACAAAGTGGCAAGGGATTCTTAATGGAAGAATTATAGATAAGATTATAATGAAATTTAGAAAAGAAATATTTTTAGTTGTGTTAATGAGGAACTTTTTAAAGATCTACACTTTTCTGCAGGGTGTACAAGTGTCAGGGAAAACTAGTACCTACTATGTGAAGGATGCCAAGCCCTTTTCAGGGCTGTTCATTCACCTTTGCTATCCAGCTCTCACCTGTGGCTAGGAGAAGCTGTAGCACATGCAGTGTCCACAGCATAGGAGACCATTTTGGCATTCATGCTAAACCAAGTTGAGGGTAACAAGTTGAATTCAAACTCATTGGTGAGTTGTGAGGAGGGGTTTACCCCAAGCATGTGGATAATTCATTCTATTTAATGAGTAGATGAGAACGATTTGTTCCAATGAGCCCATAAAGGCAATGAAAAAAGGCACTATGGAGTACTTAGAACTTGGTTTGACATTGGAGACAGCAAGATCATCCACTGAATATTAGGCCATCACTAATCTTCTTCACTTCTGTCATGTCACTTGACTTCAATGACTCTGGAAGAGAGAATGAGGTCAATGACTTTGTGTGATTCTTCTTCAGTTTAATCCAGTTTATGCATGAGTCAAAAGATATCATTCCTACATTCTACCAATTTTCCTTATTTCAAAATCATTTGGCAATAGACAAGTGATGAAGCAGCAGGCATAAGTATACTTGAAGTTGTAGTCACAACTCTACATACAGGTGGCCCATACTCTCATCCTCATTTTAAAAATAAAATAGCAAAACAAGGTCAGTTAATGGCTGTCTTTCTTCTTTCTGATCTTCAATAATCTGAATGAAGGAAAAATAAAGTTAACTTTCTTTGGTACAGTTGCCACAGAATGCATCCAAGCCTGTAGGCTGCTTTTCCAGATGCAACCTCTGTTTTGCCTAATTCTTATTATATAAGCACAAGGTGATGAATATGCATTGCTTTTTAATGAGCCCCAGATCATCCCACAGAATAATACTCAAGCCTATATTGTGTATTGGGAATGGTGACATGCTTCCAAGGGAAGGCTCTGTATACATTTGAAACTATGCCGTTTAATTTTTCCTGAAAAATAGCTTACAAAAATACCTTCAGCTAGAAACTGCTTTATATTCTCCACTTCAGAGCAGAGCTTACAAGTCCTCACATGGCATTATGGATTTTTTTCTTCTTTTTTAAAGTAGTGATGGTTTCTTTAGAAATGGAGAGGACTTTGCAAAATCAGCACTTCTAGGTCCCCAAATCTCTATATTTCTTAACCACTGGGACTGGAGTTGTGACTAAACTCTCCCCTCAAAAAAAAAATTCTGGTCTTTCAACCCCCCAGGTATCCTAAATCTTAACATATTAAACTATGTGCCTAAGATGTGGGTTTTTCTCACTTCAAATGGTACCCCTTATCAGCAGTCAGCACCACTGGAGAAACATGAAAGAGAAAAACAAGAGATGCAGAGCAGAAAAATAACAGTGAAGAAGAAAATGCCACCTGACACAGTCATACCAGCAGGGCAGTTATTAGTGATCTCAAAGGGGAGCTGTGCTCCCATGCTGACTTGTTTGCTATGTTACTTCCCCCATGGAATGTGTATTGAGTTTAAAATGTAATGCTCACATCAAACTTCCCAAACCCCATAGGGAAATTTGGAGCTCAATACAGGACTGTTCTTTAGAATTTGGCACCAAAGTTGTGATGTTCAGGACCAACTGTTTCTCTGGCTTTTGCTAATCATTCTTTCAAGCAGAGAATCTTTAGCTTTAGAGCTAGCCAGGGTCTTAGAGAGCATCTAATCCCAACCTTTCATTTTATAAAGAAGGAAACTGAGGTCCTGTGACTGAAACCGAATGATTATCTATAGAATCAAAATAGAGAAAATGAAATTTATACAAAAGCAAAAATATTAAGTAGAAAAACAGTTTTTTAAAAACCCTTTACCACATGATCAAACAAAAGTATAAAGGACTGAAGATTAAACATACAGCTCATGTTTTTACCAGAGAGATAATGGATTGAAAAGAGTAATGAGACAGGTTTCTGGGCAGGGTCAAAGTGGAAATTTATTTTTGGTATATATAATTTTAACAGATGTAGTAAGGCAATATATATATATATATATATATATATATGTATGTATGTATGTATGTATAAATGACCACAAACTAAATTGTAAGTCTATATATAGATGGCTGTCCAAAATTATTAAAATAGTAGTGCAATTTTCCACTTGACAGAAGCTCAAAAGTGCACTAAGGCTTGAGGGGCAACCCACATATACTTGAGACATCTATCTATCTTTCTATCTATCTATCTATCTATCTATCTATCTATCTATCTATCTATCCGTCTGTCTGTCTGTCTGTGTCTGTCTATCTATCTATCTATCTTTCTATCTATCTGTGTGTTTGTATGTATGAATGTTATATGTATATATATATGAATACACATTTGCTCATCTAATCTCTCTCCCTCTCCCTCTCTCCACATGTGTGTTTGTGTGTGTGTCTGTGTGTTTGCATAGACATGTTGTGGTTTAAACCCAGGGACACCAAAAATTGTTGAGGTGGGGGCTTTGCCCACCCCAAAACTGTTGTGGTTCCATGATGCATTGTTGTGGAACTGTCTCAAAGAATTCAGAGTCAGACCACCTCTAATCCAAGTACAGGCATTTCTTGAGATTGATGCCTCTTATGAAATGGGCTAACTTGCAAGAGGAACCAGCATGTTTAAAGACAGCAAGATGGATTTTTATAAGGTATAACAAAATTTTACATAGAATAGAGGAATGTCATTAATATTAAAAAAGGCAGGAGGAGTTTGTTAAGGGATTAGGTAATGTAGGAGGGGTCCTGTATATGTTTCGGTAGTTAAACATTCTGGTCATTCTGGCATCCAACTGGCTAGCTATTGTGGTCCTGTCTGGTTAAGACAGATAGTTAAATGTTATTGTCCTGTCTTGGGCTAGATGGATGAGGTGATTGTGATTGAATATAAGAACACACCTGGTTCTGTGGGAATGGGTCTGGGGGCAGTGACCAGGTAGAGGCAGTAGCTAGGTTCCCATCACATGGACACACCTACTGCTTTGTGGGAACTAAGAGTTCAGAGACACACCTGTTGTTCCAGTGAGCAGTGAGGCATACAAAAAGAAGTTAGGATATTGGTGGTGGGGGTGGGTTAGGTAGGTACAGTCCTCCTACTATTCAGTGGGGCCAGGACTATAATGAAGTTAGAATATTGGGGTAGGGGCAGCTTTGTTATGATTCAATCACACATATGCATGCGCATGTATAATGTACAAGCACACATATGTTTACACACCCATGTATATATCCATGTATATGTGGATGAACTCATGTATGTGTAGATACATGTCCATGAACAAATATGTGTTTATCTATACATATATAAAATATGACTGAAAATTATATTTTAATAAAGAGCATCTGACTGAATATCCAGATGCTTTTCAGAAAATAAACTTTCATCCATCAAGTCTATTCAAGGTAAAATAACACTTCTCCAAAGTCATTCTTTTCTGCTTTTTTCCATTTTATCAAATTAAGTCAATAAAACTATTTCTCAATTTTAAATACACTAAATATGCTAAATATACTCTGAATTATCTTCTCAAAGATTTTGTCTCATAAGATAATTATGAGATTCAAGTGAAAATATGTATATCAATATTTAATGTGTGTAAGTGACATAATACATCAAAGATAGTATGGGAAAGTGAATAAAAAATTGACTCATAAACAGCAAGTATTGGGTTCAAGTCCCACATCCAATATGTACTCTCTCTGGGAACCTTGGTATATTGCTTAACTTTTTAATTTCTGTGGAAAACCCTAAAGCTCTAAACTACCCAGCAACTGACATTCTGTATTAAAAATGAGTTTCCTGCCATTGAGTTCCCTACTCTGATGAAATTTTATTTCAAATAAAAACATTTTAAAATATTCTTATGAAGATTGTGTGAATTATTATCATGATTATACTTTCATAGCAATTAAGAGAATCATGGAATAACTGATAAGATTCTGAAATTGATACCAGGAACATCCATAATAAAAATTCTCAGACTTACTTTATGATCAGATGCAAGTCAGTTAAATTTTTCGACCTTTATACTACTCACTAAGGTAAAGCCATGAGTAGAAGGAGGGACTTTATGAATGAATCGATGAAACATTTATTAAGCACTTAATTGTTATATTCCTATGAAACATAAACTATGTACCAGTGCCATGCAAGGAAATAAAATCATTTCTTTTTGAACTGGCTTAGGAAGATTATGAAGATCACTAGGCAAGAAAAGGTACTAGACACTGAGGTTTCTTCTTGAAAATATTTAAATATTTTTATAATTTAAATTATATTTAATATTTAAATATATATTTACATATAAATAAATATTTAAATATATAATATTATATATTGTATATCAATATATTAAATATTATAATACTTAATACATAATATAATATATAATATTAAATATATAATATATTTATATATATATATAAATTATACTGCATATACTGCAAAGAACCTCACTCTGATGGGCTGACCACATTGTTCAAATGCCAAAAGTACACTTGTCTAAAGCAGGACTTCTTAATTGTTTTTTCCTTTCATGACTTTTTGCCTGAGAAATTTTTACATGACCCTGGGTATATAGATATATAAGAGAGATATACAAATAAAAAATTTACTGATGATAAATCATGAATAAATTTATTTTAAACAATCTTTCAGTGTACATATAATTTTCCCAATTATTAAATATGAAAGCAAATTTCCATAGTAATGAGATGAATATGCTTTTTTATTTTGACATAAAGGATATAATCTTGGTGGAATATTTTATTTTACTAGATATAGAGCATCTTCAATGTTTTTCAGAGTTTATTGATATTTTGATTTTGTAATCATCAGTGCTGAGAATTCTGCTTTTCATCTTGGTTTGGAGAGCAGGGGGAAAATATTTAAAAGTCAAAATCTTGTGGAAATGATTGATTACTTTCTTGATTAGTAAAAATAAAAAAAATTGTGAAAAACAAAAATGAAAGAATGAACGACAAAGAATAATGAGTGTTCTTGGCTTTTTTAAGACAGAAACAAGTTCCAGTTTCTGTTGCAGCACATATATTTTCCATTTTTTGGCCCACGCACTGCTGGATATAATTTTCAAGACCTAGCATGGTAGTACTTTGACATGGATTCATCTCTAGACCAGGGATTTTCAACCTTCCTAATTCCCCTACCCTTTAATACAGTTCCTCCTGTTGTGGTGACCCCCAACCATAAAATTATTTTCATTGCTACTTCACAACTGTAATTTTGCTACTGTTATGAATTGTAATGTAAACATTTGGTATGCTGGATGTATTTAAATTGAACATAACCCAGCTGTTGACAACCACTGCTCTAGACTGTATGAGTCAGGCAAATGCCTATTTTATATTTTCCTTTAACTTAGGCTTTCCCCTTCACTAAGTGTACTTCTACTCTATTTGCTTTCATACTTCTTCATCCCCTTCATTTAACTGGGATGAAGATCCTGTTGGGAAACTCACCATCTGTAGGGCATTTAACATGAGGTTGGCACTCAGTAAAAATACATATGCTGCACAATGCACAAACCCACACAGACACATGAAGAACCAAGAATGAAATTATTGAACTGCTTTTCATAATTCATGAAAATAGAGAGGATATTGTTTCAAACATGAATATTTGTATTTCCAATATGTGTGATATTGATATAGACCAAGGAAATTGGAATATCCGCTTTCTCCCCAACCTTGGCATAAATCTTCCCAAAACATTTTGGTCGAAACAATAGAATTTTCTCCTCTGATCATGTCTCTATTTGGCAGCTTCCCAGACCTCAGCTTGATTCTCCCCCATTACATTGCCATTCACTCAGTTCTGGTTTGAATAAAAATTCCCCCAAAGTAACACAGAAAAAATAAAACCAAGCTCTATGCATTATTTACTTATTTAAAAAGCAAAGACTTGAGTAAAACTGCCAGAATCAGACTGTAGTCTTGGCTAAACTAAAATTCTGTGAAACTGTAAATCCCTTCTACTCTTACCATTTGCTAGTTCCCATGAGGAAGTAGTTCAAGTTATAGAATAAAATCAGTGTAAGTTATGTCATGAGTTATTACTGAACTTTGACTCAGGTAAAAATCCAAATGGGTGGAAAAGACCAACATATACATGATTCCCTTCACTCTTGTAGATATTGTTAAGCGAGAAAATGGTCAGGGGCTGCTTGATTTCAGCAGTTTTTGTTGTTGTTTATATTTTCTATATAATATGATAGATCTTTGCAAGTCAATACTCTAAAAATTATAAAAGGCATCAAGATTTTTTCCATTTTCTCCATTTCATCAATTTCAAGAGCTTGTGCATTTCCTCTTTTCAAGTCTCTGTGAATATGCAAATTATTTCATTTACCCACCACATGCATAAGCAACCAAGATACAAACTTACTGATTCTCTTTTCTTCTCCCTCCTCTTCTCTCTTCTCCCTTCCCCTCCCCTGGACTTCCCTTCCCTTGCCCACTACTTGCATAGGCAACCAAGATACAAACTTATATATTCTCTCTTCTCCTCCCTCCCCTCCCCTTCCCCTCTGTTTCTCTCACTCCTCTTATTAATCACTCAAGCACATTAATATTCTCTTTAAATATGTTTCCCAATATATGCAAAAATCCACACCTGGATATACACATACCTCCTAACATTTCTCCAGGAAAGAGACAGAGAGAGAGAGACAGAGACAGAGACAGAGACAGAGACAGAGACAGAGAGTCAGACAGAGACAGAGACAGAGAGACAGAGAGAGAAAGAGACAGAGAGAGAGACAGAGAAAGAGAGAGAGAGAGAGAGAGAGAGAGAGAGACAGAGACAGAGACAGAGAGACAGAGACAGAGAGACAGAGAGAGAGAAACAATATATTTCACCATCACCCCTTCTCCAGGTCAAGATTCAAGTAGCTCTTTTTTCTCCTTATATTGCTACCTAATTTTAAAAAAGTAACTGGCCTAAAATATCTGCTTCAATTGTCTCATCACTCATAGAACCTTCCTTAGTCAGTATCATTTTGCCTCCTGTATTTACAATTTCCCTCAAAAAACTTTCTTCAAAATCACTACTAATCTCCTTATTCAAGATATTTTTGAATTTATCTCAGACCTTTTATCAAGATTCATTTTCCCTAAGTGTATTCTCTCTTAATATACTATCGAAATTCTCCACCTGTCTCTCAAATTCCTCTTTTCTTTGATGTTCCACATAGAAATACATTCTTCTTTCTCTATCCCCTCCTCTCAAGTTTTTTTTTCCTTCAGTAAAGTCATCTATTCCCACTGGTTCTAACTAATATTACTTTTAAAGCCCCTGACTGGAAGTCAAGATAGCAAGGTATTATTTCCTTTTCTGCCACCAATCATACATGCGCTTATAAGAAATGGTAGTTCTCACTACTCTCAAGCTATTTCTCTGCAAATTTGTTGGGGTTCTAGTAGATGTTTTTTTTGTTTTGTTTTGTTTTGTTTTTCAGACTTTATTTATTTATTTATTTATTTTTATCTTAATTTATTTTCTTGGTTACATCATTCATTTCCACAAGGTTTTGAGTTACAAATTTTCTCCCCTTTTTGCCCCTACCCCCCATCCCAGAACATTGATCCCACTGTAAG
>CM053595.1:177607571-177620156 GCA_028646575.1 Pseudocheirus occidentalis
AGTTTCTCTCCCAGCATGTGGAATCTGACTGAGACCTGAGATGGAGTTTTCCTGAGACCAGAATCCAGTGAAGGGCATCCAGAAGGCTGATATTCCTAGGGCCAGCTGAACTGCTGGAAGACTGAAGAAGCATGACCAGGATAAGACTTTGTTTATTCATGGCCTGGCTAATACTTGCGTTCCAGGCAAGAGAAGTGGTGAAGGGTTTGAGATGTGCTGGACCCTATAAACTTCAGTGTGTATCACCTGAGGACTTGACAAGGACCTGGGAGCCGTCTACCTGTGAGGACTGGACAAGAACCTGGTAGCTGTCTGCTTCTGAATACAGGTGACTGTTTGGCAGATTCAGGAGGGAGCTGGAACCATGGAAGGGGATCCAGGAAATCAAAGAGACCACCCAGAGACAAGGTGAAGAAAAGGCCTCCCCTTGGATGAAACCAAGGTTTGCTGGACACTAAGGGGTGGAGAGTTTGTGCGGTTTTCTAATGAGTGTACTAGTGATAAATGATATTTAGTAATTGGCAATCTAGTTTAGTGACTGACTGCTAGATGAGTAACTGATTAAGTTAATGATTGTCCCATGAGTGGAAGATTGATATATTGTGAATTGATTGATTGAATGTTTAAGTGAGAAGGGTTTCCCCCTTCGTGAAACCAGGTGATTCTTCTTTTGTTCCTTGTTATAAATATTGTGGCCACTGTAGTGAAAAGCGTGTGACCATTCTAATGTTAAGCTGTTATGAACACTTTATTATGCTTTTCTGTGATAAGATGTAATGTTGTGAATAGTATATTGTGAATATTGTACTGAACCTTGATTTGTAAGGGAATAAACAGAGTGTTCACTATTACTGTGCAATCTGAACTTCAAAAGCTGTTCACAGTAGCATTCTTTTGGAAATGTACTTGTGCACAGTGTTACAGTTTATTGTTTTAATTGGTTACATATAGTTAAGAAAGTAATAGAGAAAAATGTTATTAATGTTGATGAAAATTAAAAGTATACTTTATCTATGCTTTTTATTGGTTCACTTGTTTCCAGAGAGCCAGTTAAACATGTAACAGCATACCACTGGATATATACAAAGTATGTAAAAGATAATTTGGGGAAGAAAACACTAGAATGGAGGATTTAGTAAAGACTTCATATAAAAAAATATGATGCTTGAACTCCATCTTGAAGAAAACCAAGAATTCTTGTTCAATCATTTTCAGTCATGACAGACACATTGTGACCCCACCCAGGAGTCTTCTTTGAAAAATTTCTGGGTGGTTTACCATTTCGTTCTCTAGCTCATTTTATAGATGATGAAACTGAGACAAAGAGTTAAGTTACTTGCCCAGGGCTATATGGCTTTTAAGCATCTTAGGACAGATTTGAACTTAGGAAGATGTTTTCTTGACTCCAGGCCAGATACTCTCTCCACTGTGCCATCTAGCTGCCCTTGTTATTCTAGAACTTGGAAGTGAAGATAGAAGGCCTTCTAGATATGGAGAATAATTTGGACAAAGGAATGAATGTTGGAGATTGAGTGCTACAAATAGAGCATTCCAGTTTGGCTATATCATATTGTACAGGAAGGGTCAATAAATGTTATCAAACTGGTAAATTTATATTGATTGTAGGATATTAGGTGATCATTGTAATTTATTGAGATAGATAATGAAATTGTTAGAACTCCACACAAGGAAAATTATTTTTAACATCTACACACATTCATGGTTAATTTAATTACACTACAAAATATTCACTTCCTATAACAATTATTTGAAGGAAAAATTAATGCAAATTTATTTTGGTTGACAACTAAAATTTCCATCAGACTAGTAATAATTATTGAACATATTGTCCAGTAGCAGTAAACGTTTATATTCAATTCTTCATGTATTTAACTCTTTTCCACTCTCATGACCAAATAATGGTTCAAACTTTTATCATATATCTAGAATATTTCAATGTCTTCCCAGTTCTTCTTTCCACAAGTCTTTACTCATCTCAATTCATCTTCCATACCATTGCCAAAGTGATTTTCCTTAAATGATCATTTAGTTCTCTGCTTCATTAAACTCTAGTGACTCCCTCTAGGGTAGCCTCTTTGAACCTAAAGTCCCTCTTTAGCTTTAAATCCCGTCTTGTTCCACTTTAATTCTGTAGACACATATATTATACTCCCTTCAACACTTTGATCCATCAAAGTTAGCATTCTCTCCATTTATCGTAAATGATACTACATCACCTGTCTCTGCATTGTCCATTTCATATCTAGAATTCACTCCCTCTTTTCCTTCACCATAAAGTCTTTCTTTTCCTTCAAGACAAAGCTCAACAACCCCATTGTGTATGAAGCCTTTATCATTTCCCTTCAAACACTAGTGTCCACCTTTACAAACTTTTGAATTGAATTACTTGGTATTTGTATTTTTATCTTTATATTTATTCTATGTAAATCTAAATATATACTTTTTTGTTCTCCATTATAATGTTAGCTCTTTGAATGTAAAGATTATATTCCATTACTAATCTTTGTGTCTCCTTCATACTCATTCTTAACAAATATGTTGATTGATTAAATTATTTATTATTATTCCTGTATAATTCAACAAAGAAAATCATAAAGAGCAGGGATCATATCCACTCAAATAAAATATTTGGATTTTAAATAGGGGAATTTGGTAAATAAAATAGTGATCATGTTTGTTACAATCAATAGAGCATGCCATTATATCATGTCCCTAGGTGAGAAGATGATTATTAGTCTTGTAAAGAACTGTGTTATACCAGAATATATTTGTTTGAATATGTGTATTTGGTGGGGATGGCATGAATTGATTATATGCATGATAAATGCTAATCTACATATTAGAAGACAATATTATAATGGAGGGTTTTATTATACTTAGAGAATATTGTTTTCCATTCACTTGTAACTAGAGACTATGTACTGAGGTCCAAGTCCTCAGAGCATTTGCATTTGGCTTTACTTAATACCAAATTACAAGGTAGGTTTGTTGAGCCTGCTTAAGTAAATGTGTAATGGAGGGACCATACTCCTTCATTCAGGGATTTTACATGTAATCTTTGATTATCTTCTCTCTACTTCCCAAGTGGAAATGTAAAGCCTTTTATTGGCTCTTGAGTGAAAACTGAATGTGCAAAAAGATAGTGATAGGGCAATCCATCTTCATCTTTTCCTAGTGGTGACTAAAGAGGAGGAATGTTGAAAGCCTCAAGGAGGAGAGAGTGGATTTGGGTTTTTTTTCACTTGGACTATTATGTGACTTTAAACACATTGTACTGTCAAAGACTTCACATCTTGGCCCTTTAAAATATAAAGAAAAAAAGAAATAAGAGCAAAACCTATCTTAAGGTCACATGGCCTAATATGTTGTATGTATCATGCATGTCCCCCTTAGCACATGAGTTCATGTATTATGAGTGAACAATCCAGATAGAATGGTAGAAAGTCAGAAACTATGCTTACTGAGGCAGACTTTGAAATAATCCAATTCATTCTATGCTGTCAATGAAAAGAGACAGATCCCAACAATGTGGTAGGCTAACACAGAATGTCCACACATGTGCCAAATTCTGCTGTCTTGCAGAAGCAGTACCTAGTACCTCTTATATGGGTGACTCCATCTTAAGTGATGTGGACATGTGCCAAATGAAACTTAAACATTTTGCAACACATCTGAAAAGTAGTTATACAATTGTACACAACCCTGACTTAAAGATTTCCATTTTGTGTGGTGAGGTAGGTAGGCAGACCCCAACATGTCCTCCACACAAATCATTCAATATTTGGATAGTTCCAATTGTTATGTAATTTCTTCTTGTAACAGATCTAAAATTGCTTCCTTTCAACATCCAGTCATTCTTCTGCTTTAACTTCTAGGGGAAACTCATCTTTCTGCAGATTTCATTTTTGTTAGCCTTGAGAGGCAAATATTAATAAAGTTAGAGGACTTACTGAAGTCAAAATTGCATGCTAATATTTTACTAAGCAAAGAATTCCACATCTTGTTTACGCTGGATAATTGGCACTTTGACAAGCAGAATTGTCACACTTTTTAATTCTACTTCTGATAGCTAGATAGGAACACCTGTTAAACTGAGGTGAGCATTGCATTATTACACTGTACTTTATGAGAGATGTTTTCCTAGGAAGAACTAATATTTTTTTCTCAGAGCAAATGTTTAGGTTAACTTAATCATTCTCCTTTGTGATCATATATGACTAATGTCTTTTGTAATCAGCTATGGTTTTGTTACCTGCAGAGTAATTGTAGTTATCCCCCTCTATGTCAATGTTGTTAGAACAGCATTTGCAACCTTTAATTATAAGCCTGTTTCATCTCCAGATCCTATGCAGCTGAGAAGGATCAGAGACTCTGAATGTTAGAGCTTGAAAGGGATTAAGAAGTAACCTGGCCCAGTGCCTTCATTTAAGTTAGTAAGCTAGTCAATAACCATTTATTTAATGTTGACAGTGTGCCATGCACTGTGCTAAGCCTCAGGTTGAGGATCCAGGAATTCAAACTTCTCTTAGGATTGTGGAAAGAATATGTCTTTCAACTACCTTCATGCTCCTAATTGTCATCTCAGTCTATGAAAAAAAAAATTTTTAGAGCTTCACTTAAGCAATTCTGTTCTACCAAGGGTAAACTCTAAAGACTTTCTTATGCTTCTTAATCAGCAGTAAAATTGTTGTACTCCCTACATTATCAGTGATCTTAACTTCCTTATTAAAGAAATAGGATCTTAGTGGTGTTTGGGAAAACCTACCACATAAAGACTATTTTTGTTTTAATTTTATTCAAGCAATAGGGTGGGTGTCAGGAGAGAAGGTGTTTGTGTTTTGTCATAAACCTTTGCAAAAGACAAATAAAATGTACACATACTGCCATATAGCAATACATAACCATGGAGATGAAATGTTTCTGTGAATAATAAATCCTCTCTATTCCAGCTTGATAAATGAATAGGTTTATGAACCTGCCTTTCTCACTATGCCTGTAACAAAACAAATGTGTTACTATCAAATAAGAGACAGTTGAAATTATTATACATAACTCAAAGTCTTTGTTCACAAACTCTTTGAATTTTATTCCTCACATTTATTAATTAGTCTCTCTCTCTCTCTTTCTCTCTCTCTGTCTCTCTGTCTCTGTCTCTGTCTCTCTCTCTTTCTCATATTTGACCTTTGCACATTCATCCCTATTTACCCATAAGTTGGAAGAAAAATCGTTAAAGGAATTAATAGTGACTGTTATATGATATGGAGTAGTGGGAATATTATTGATTTGAAATTAAGACTTTAATTCCAGTCAAGGATGTGCTGTATGCTACATGTGTGAACCTCAGTTCCTTTAATCCTCATATGACTAAAATAGGGAGATAGACCAAATAATCTCTGAGGTTTTGTTCATTTCTAAAGTTTTTACACACATATGTATATGGTCCATGAGAGCATATATCATGTTTTATTTAAATTTCTAAGTTTTGTAAAAGGCTGTGCCCATATTAGGTGCTGATAGGTAAATAGGCTGATAGGCACATCTATCTATAACCTGGTTATACCATCAGGCCCAGAATCAGAAAGACCTCATTAAAAATTCTGCCTCACACACTCACTAATTTTGTTACCCTATTTGCCTCAATATCCTCATCTGTAAAATGAAATGAGGAAGGAAATAACAAACCACTCCAGTATTTTTACCAAGAAATATCCTAATGGAGTCATGAAGAGTTGGGCATAACTTAAGCAACTAAACAATAACAATATAACAGATTCACATATGTAATATATTTATGACCTCTTCCATTAAATGCTTGATTATATATGTATGTGTGTATATGTGCATGTGTGTGTTTATTAATAGAAACAAATATATAATATACATATAGTACATAGAGATATATGTATATGTGTGTGCGTTCATGTGTCTTAATGGGAGCAATTAATACAAAAGTGTGTTACAAGTAAGTTTATATAGTAGCAAGGTCCCATGTGTTTTGTGATTTGTTCCACTCTCCCCACCATAAAGCATGAAGGTATGGCTTGAATGGTTGCAGTCTAGTGATCTCTAGCCTCTTCTCCTTTCATCCTTCTACAGGAAAACTTTAAGTCCTGCCAGGAGTGAAGGAGGGAGTCAACATAAACATAAGTATGGCCACTTTACTCTCTTTAGATCTGTGGTTCTCAACCTTCCTAATGCCTCAACCCTTTAATAATTGTATGTGGGCATATTTGCATGTGGGCGGACCCGACTGGAGATGGATAGAGGAGCAGCATCTCAGTTCCTAAGACCATCAGAAATATGTGTTTTCTGAAGGTCTTAGGTGACCCCTGTGAAAGGGTCGTTTGATGCCCAAAGGGGTCACAACCCACACGTTGAGAATCACTGCCTTAGAGAGTATATCTCTCTAAAACTGTATCTGTTTTCTCCCATAGATATTGTTGATCTAAGTTAAGTTGTGAGAAAGTTACATCTAACTTTTAATTACAGTTTCTTTATTGGAGTGAAGGATGAATTCATGCTTTATATCCACAATGACCCACTTTTCATTAAGCAGCAGTTCCGCAATGAATATACCTGACAATTTTCAAAGATTACCCATTTATCCAAATTGTCAGCAAAGCAGAAATCATAGAAAGTATACATATGAGAATATATACCAGGAAATATAAAATAAAGTTCTCCCATTGGGAGCAAGATAACTTAACCAAGAGCAAAACCTATATTTCTTGTAAGGGGAAGTTACCTGAAGATTGTAGTATAACAAGGTGGGGATAGGGACTACCAATTCCTCTCATGTCTTCCCAGAGTCTTTTCCTTTAGCAGTTTGTGGTGGGCTTGGCCTTGTCTTTCTTCCTTTTCAAAGTTAGAAGTCAACACTCCCCAAAGAACCTTAAACCTTGAAAAAAGTCAGAGATATAAGAAAAATATCACATTTAAACTCTCCTCATTCATCAAATATGTCCTGTCACAGCCACAAGACATAGATCATCACAAATAAGGAGAGAACCCTATACCGATGAGCTAGTTAACTGGAGTTATCTATACTAAAATTTATACACATGTCTATTGTAAAGCCAATCAACAGGAGATTCCTGATAGAATGCTACTGTGAACAGCTTTTAAGATTCAGATTACACAGTGTTAGTGAACACTCTGTTGATTCCATTACAAATCAAAATTCAGTACAATGTTCACAGTATCAACAATTCACAATATTATATACAATATTTAGAAGAAGGAAAGTCTCAGTATTATGTCTTATTACAGAAAGTAACAAGGAACAAGAGAAGAATCACTTAGTTTCCCTAAGAGGGAACCAACTTCACATTTAAAGATTCAATCAAGTTAAACATCCAATCAATCAATTAACAAAAGGAATCTCCTAATTTCCATAAGGGAGAGTTGATTCAATCAACAGTTAACAATGTACTGGTCTTCCACTCATGGGGCAACCACTAACTTTAGTTTCCAAGTAAAGTTCTTAGAAAACCACACAATCTTTCCACCCCTCGATTTCCAACAAACCTCAGTTTAGTCCAAGGAGAGGCCTTTTCTTCATTTTGACTCTGGGTAGTTTCTCTGATTCCCTGGATCCTCTTCCCTGGTCCCAGCTCCCTCCTGAGTGTGCCAAACAAACACCTAGAGTCAGGAGCTGAAAGCTGCCAGGCTCTTGTCCAGTCCTCAGGGATGAACAGCTCCCAGGTCCTTGTCCAGTCCTCAGGGCAATCCCTGGCACACACTGAAGTTCACAAGGTTCAGCACACCTCAAACCCTTCAGGACTTCTCTTGCCTGGAACTCAAGGATCAGCCAGGCCACCAACAAACAAAGTCCCATCCTGTTCATGCCTTCAGTCAGCTTCACTGAGGAGCCAAATCTAAAATCTGTCTTGTCTCTCTAAAATTCTTCTTTATAAGCACTGGCCTTTTCCCAAGTCAACAGGGGGAGTGTCTCAGCCAATAGCCTTCTCCCAAGTCAACAGGGGAGTTCACATCTTTTCACCAATGGACAGAGTTCTATACTTAGCCCTAAGTTACTAGGTGCTACATAGCCTTAAGTATCTGATCTACTTAGCCCTAAGTATCTGATCTACTTAGCCCTAAGTAACCTATCCATTTAGCCCTAAACATCCAACAAATTGATTACCATTACATCTATGTGCAAAAAATAAACTGATTCCCACCTTATTGAACTTCACAATTCAGTAAAATATGAAGCATATGATATTGATGCTGATTAAGGTGTGTTAGACACATAAGTAGATTATAGTATTAATATTTAAAGATTTGGGATGGATTAGGATGACCTTTGAGAATGCTTCAGTTTTGATGGTAGTGTTGGGGTCTGAGAATATTTGGCTAGTCATAAATTTTGAACAGGATTCATGTTTGCTTCTGGGAATCCATATGGATTTGTTTGAGGTCCAGAAGAGACAAAGTATAATCTTAATGTAGATGGTTCCTCTTGGTTCAGGGTAGAAAGATAAAAGGAAACTTTAGGCTTTCTTTTAGTCTATTCAACCTATTTCAGGAGAAAAGGAGACCATAGGGAAGAGCATTTGAGTATCATAAAAAAAACAGGGTTCTATTCCAACACTTAATTTGTGAACTAGCAAAATCACTTGGCCTTTCTATGCCCCAGTTCTTCCTTCAAAAATGAGGGGACTGGAGTAGATGACACTTTCTTATAGTTTCAAATTCTATGATCATGAAGGATAGTAACAAAGAATAAAAAATATGCCATATACCTACAACAGACTTGAGGTAACTGGATGGATTTTATGAAGTTAAGGAAGTTTTCTCTGTCTCTGTCTATGTCTCTGACTCTGTCTTTCTCTCCCTCTCTTTCACATACACACACACACACACATGCACACACACACACACACACACACCTGGATGAAATAAAAATTCAGGCCAAATGTTCCTGGGCAATTGATAATTTAAAAATTATGCTTACCAGCAATCAATGGACTGATAGTCAATTGTTTTTCAGCAATAACCAAAGATGCCAAGACTCTAAGCACCTTAAATTGATTGTGTGCTTTGACACGGAACTCCCCTGACAGGTGAAATGAAACTCTGATTGATAGACATTTAATGAATACATGGGCTAAAAATCATTAGCTCTTCCTCTGAGAATGGGACTTACTCATGAGACTCAGGCAGCTCCAGAAATCTGAAGAGGGGAATGCATCTCTCTGTATATATCACTCTGGGTCTGGGTTCTGGGTCACCCCAAACTCTAATGGAGGAGTACAAGGAAAGGAGTCGTTCTTCAGGGTAAGAATTCAACCAAATTGGGTCTATTATTATATAACTTATACTCTAAAAAGTATTTAAGTAACCTATTTGGATTGGGTCTTGCTCAAGATTGAAGAGCATGTTACTTGAGGAATAAGAAAAATCTCATCTATCAGACAGGTTCTTCAGAGGCTGTCATTAAGAAGAGCTGGACTTCAATGAGAAAAATAGGGAGAAAAATCTTAATCCTAATTTTATTGTTGGTTTTTAATGCAATAATAAAATAATAATTTATCACACACAAATACAACCATCACTACAAAATGTGTGCTTTTTTGTACTGTACTTCTTAAAATTACATGACTACAGTGTATATGAAAGTATATATTTATTCTCCATTTTTCGTTTGCACCCCATCTTTTAATGTAGTTACCAATACATTATCAGAGCAAGGCATGTACACTGAATGTAGTCATTTTGATTCCCACAAAAGTTTCACGGATCTTTCATAAGGAAGAGAAGATGGGAGAAGAGAGTAAGAGAATTGTAAGGTGTAGGGAGAAACGAGTAAAGAGAAGAAAAGGAAGAGAAAGCATAAGGGAGGAAAATGAAAGAAAAATGTCAGGCTAACATATGGTCTAATGAGTTCCTGGCTATTGCTAAATCATGCAATCTTCAATCTGGTCATCTACCTCATACCTCTTCTACTAGACTTCAGAATTCCCATGGCACCAAAGATTCTGATAAGTAGAATTTCTTCATATCTTGCCCCGAACCAAGTCATGCTATTATATGGCCCTTTCCAAACAATACTGATTGGTCTACTAAGAGATATAGAAAAAGAACAAATTAAAAATCTCCAATTAAACACCAAAATAAAATTCTGAAAGTCGAGAGATTAATAAAATTGAAAGTAAATGCTATGAGCTAATAAAACAAGGGACTGATTTTTATTTTTTTCAGAAACAGATAAAACCTGATTAATTTGATGAAAAAAGAAGAAAACCAAATTACCAGTATCAAAAATGAAAAGGGTGTAAGTGCCAACAATGAAGATAAAATTAAACAATTATCCAGAGAAATTTTTTTCAATTTTATGACAGGAAACTGAAAATATAAGTAAAATGGATGTGTTTTATAAAAATAAATACCCCCAAATTAACAGAAGAAGAAAGAGAAAACATAAAACACTCTTACAAAAAAGAAATAGAAAGTAGTAAGGCAAAGCCAAGATGGCTGTGAGAAGTCAGAAAGCTGCTTGAACTCTCCCTATTTTCCCTCAGAAACAGGATTAAATCAAGTCTCTAAACAGATTCTAGAATGATAGAATCTACAAAAAGATATAATCAAACAATTTTCCAGCTTAAGATAACTTAGAAGGAATTCAAAAAATGTCAGGGCCACTTGGGTAAAAGAGGAGATGGTATCTGAGCAAACCAACAGAAGCCTCTTAGACCCAACACAGATCAGCAAGTGAGGCCCCTCCATGCTGGTTCATCAGTCCAGTAGCACAACAGTACAGCTGTGAGGCCTCCAGGCAAAACACAGAAGTGAAGATACTAGCACAAAAGCCAGACAAAAACATGTACAACTGAGCCACGCCACCCAAGCACACGTAGCAAATCCAATGACCAGGACTTTGGATTCCAGAACAAAAAGCTTGGAGAAATAGCAGAAAAAAACAGGAAGCAAAAATGAATATTGACTTTAGAAAGTTACTATGGTGACATGGAAGATTAAAACACAAACTCAGAATAGGAAAACGTTGTGAATAAACACATTCAAAACCTCAAAGGGGAACATGAATTGCTCTCAAGTCCAAAAATCTTTCTTGAGAGGACTCAAAAAGGATTTAAACATTGAATAACAGAGGTAGAAGAAAATTGAGGGGAGGGGCAATGAGAAATATGCAAGAGAAAGTCAACACCTTGGCAAAGGAAGAACAAAATTGAATGAAGAAAATAATTACTTAAAAAATACAATTGGCCAAATTAAAAAAAAATACACTGAAAAAACCCTGCTTTTAAAAGAGAATTGGCCAGATGGAAAAAAGGCACAAAAGCTAATTGAAGAAAATAAATTCTTAAAAATTAGAATTGGGCAAGTGAACACTAATGAATATAAGGATCAAGAATCAAATAAAATCAAAAGAATGAAAAATTAGGAGAAAATGTAAAATAACTCAATGGAAAAACAATAGACATGTAAAAGAGACCCAAGAGTGATAATATAAGAATTGCTGATTACCTGAAAGTCATGTTAAAAAGAAGAATCTGGATAGCATCTTACAAAAACTTATTTAAAAAACTACCCTCATGTCCTAGAACCAAAAGATATAACACTCATTAAAAGAATCCAACAAGTACCTTCTGAAAGAAATCTCAAACTGAAAACTCTAAGGAATGCTGTAGCCAAATTCCAGAAGTATCAGGTCAAAGTGAATATGCTGCAAGCAGCAAGAAAGAAACAATTTAAATATTGTGGAACCACAGACAGGAATACATGTGACCTACCAGCTTCTACAATAAAGGATCTGAGGGCATGGAATATGATATTGTGGAAGACAAAGGATCTTGGAATACAACCAAGAATCAACTACCCAGAAAAATTGAGTATACTCTTTCAGGAAAAAAAAGATGGACATTCAATGAAATAGGAAACTCTTAACTTTTCCTGGAGTGGGATGTGGAGTAGACAGAGGAGAACAGAAAATGTGAACTTCAAATACAAAACTCAAGAGAGACATAAAAAGGTAAACAAGAAAGAAAGAAAAACAGTTATTTAATAAGGGTAAAGTGCTTATCTCCATACATGGGGAGACGATACTTGTAATTCTTGAGAACTCTATCTTTATTATGACATTTAGAAAATGTATACATAGACAGGGATTGTGCATATGAGATGGATTTGATGTGATTTTAAAAACAGTATTTAATTGAAGGATAAAAAAGAGGATCATATAGGTAGAAAAGGAGGAAACACAAAAGTGTAAATTATGTCACATGAAAAGGTACAAAGACCTATTATAGTAGAATGAAAGAAGAGGGGAGGAAAACATTGTTTCACCTTTACTCCCATCAAATTTGGCTCAAAGAGAAAATAACATGCCTACTCACTTGGGTTTAGAAATCTCTCTTATCCTTTAGGAAGGAGTAGGGGAAAGGGGGAGAACAGGGAAACATGGACATAAGAGAGGCAGAAAGGAATGAAGAAGTAGCAAGAGAAAGGGGAAAAGAAAAGGAGGGAGGCTGATAGAAGGGAGGGCAGACTGAGGAAAGTGATGGTAAGGAGCAAAACCCTGGTTAGAAGAGAAAAGATGAA
>CM053595.1:177620256-177632016 GCA_028646575.1 Pseudocheirus occidentalis
ATATATATATATATATATATATATATATATATATATATATATATATATATATATATATCATAGACCTTTGGAGAAAATTGAATGGGGATAGAATGGAATATACCTTTGTCTCAGAGGAATATGACATGTACACAAAATTTGACCATGTATTAGGCCATAAAAACCTCAAAATCCTATACAGAAAGGCAGAACTATTAAATGCATGTTTTCTGATCATGATGCAATAAAAATTACAAGTAATAAAGGGCCATGGAAAGATAGACTAAAAATTAATGGAAGCTAAATTATCTAATTTTTAAAAATGAGTGGTCTACAAAATAAATAATAAAAACAAACCATAATTCCACACAAAAGAATGACAATAGAGAAACAGCACCAAAAAAAACTTATGTGAAGGAGCCAAAGCAGTTCATATGGGAAATTTCATATACGTAAATGCTTATATGACTAAAATAGAGAAAGAAGAGATTAATGAATTAGGCATGCAACTAAAAAAATCTAGAAAAAGAACAAATTAAAAATCCCCAATTAAATACAAAATTAGAAATTCTGAAAACCAAGGGAGAGATTAATAAATTTAACATTAAGAAAATTGTTGTAGTAATAAATAACTTAGAGCTGCTTTTATGAAAATCCGAATAGATAAATTAACCTTTGCCTAATTTGATTAAAGAAGTACAGAAGAAAAACAAAGTACAAGGATCAAAAATAAAAGGGTGAAGGCACCACCAATGAAGGCAAAATTAAAACAATAATTAGGAAATATTTTAACCACTGTATGGCAATACTTTTGACTATCTTAGTGAAATGTATGAATATTTACAAAAATCAAATCTCCAGATAAGAAGAGGAATTAAAATACTGATATAATGACATTTCAAAAAAAGAAAGTGTACAAGTCATCAATGTATTCCCTAAGGAAAAAAACAAAACTCCAGGGTCAGATGGATTTACAAGTGAATTCTATCAAACTTTTACACTACAATTAAATCCCATATTATATAAACTATGCAGAAAAATAGGCAAAGAAATTCAATCAATTTCTTTTTATGCTAAAAATGGTGCTAATAACTGAACCAGGAAGAGCCAACATAGAGAAAGAAAATTATAGATCAATATCCCTAATAAATATAGACAAAAATTTAACAAAGATAATAGCAACTTGTCTCCAGGATAATACACTTTGACCATGTAGAATTTATACCAGGAGTGCAGGGTTGCTTCAATATTTAGAAAATTATCAGTATAATTGACCATATCAACAACAAAACTGACAGAAATCACATGATTATCTTAGCAGATGTAGAAAAAGATTTTGTCAAAATGCTACATCTGTACCCTTTTAAAATACTAGAATGCCTGGGAATAAATGGAGTCTTCCTTAAAATAATAAGTAACATCTACCTAAAACCATCAGCAAGCATTATATGTAAGGAGGACAAACTATTATCACCACTGTTATTTAATATTTTACCACAAATGTTTGCTTTAGCAATTAGAGAAGAAAAACAAATTGAAGGAATCAGAATAATCAAAGAAGAAGCAAAGCTGTCCCTCTTTGTAGATGATAAAATCTAGAATTTAAAGTTCTACAATCAAATGTTTAAAAATATATGTATATATATATGTATGTATGTATGTATGTATGTATGTATAATTATTATTAACTTCATCCAACTGGGAATTAAGATATACAGGCACTGGGGTAGGGAGACCCACCCTGCCCTACTAGCAAATTAGAGGGGTGTTGTAGGAGGACATAAAAGAGAGCCGACTGGGGGAGGGACTTTACAGTAGGTTCACTGTTTGGGAATTGTGGGTAGCGGAAAGAGGGGGAGAAAATTTGTAACTCAAAATCTCGTGGAAATGAATGATGTAAACAAGAAAATAAATAAAATAATTAATTATAAAAAAACAATCCAAGATTATGAGTGAGCAGTTTTCAAATGAAAAACTCAGTCTATACTCATATGAAAAAATACTCTAAATCACCATTGGTCAAACAAATACAAATTAAAGCAACTCTCAGGTACCACATTACACCTATCACTTTGGCTAACATGACAAAACAAGAAAATGATAAATGTTGGAAAATGTGGGAAAATTGGAAAACTAATGCATTTTTGGTGGAGTTGTGAAGAGATCCAACCATTCTGGACAACAATTTGGAACTATGCCCAAAGGGCTATAAAACTGTGCAACCCCTTTGATCTAGCAATGCCACTCCAAGGTCTGTATTCCAAAGAGATAATAATAAAATGGAAAGGACATGTACAAAAATATTTACAGTGGTTCTTTTTGTTGTGGCCAAGAATTGAAATTTGAGGAAATGTCCATGAATTAGGGCAAATTCTACTATTTGATTGTAATGGAATGCTATTTTTCCATAAGAAAGGATGAGCCGGTTGACTTCAGAAAATCCTAGAAAGACTTCAATGAACTGATGCTGAGTGAAGTGAGCAGAACCAAGAGAACATTATTGTAATATATGGAGTAATGTAAAGTAACAGCAAAACTGGGGGATGACCAGCTTAGAAAGACTTAGCTCTTCTCAGCAATGCAAGGATTTAAGACAACTACAAAAATACTCCTGATGGAAAATGCTATCCACATTGGGTTCTGAATGCATATTGAAGTATACTATTTGCTCTCTCTCTCTCTCTCTCTCTCTCTCTCTCTCTCTCTCTCTCTCTCTCTCTCTCTCTCTCTCTCTCTCTCTCTCTCTCTCTCTCTCTCTCTCTCTCTCTCTCTCTCTCTCTCTCTCTCTCTCTCTCTGTCTCCCTTTTGTTTCTCCTTTCTCATGATTTCTCTCATTGGTTCTAATTCTTATTTTTAACAACATGTTTAATATAAAAATATGTTTAATATGAAGGTATTCATGTATAATATGAATGTATTTATAGAGCATATTCCAGATTTCATTCCATCTTGGGGATGAGGGAGGGGAGAGAGGACTAGAAAATTTAGAACTCATAAGCTTATGGAAGTGAATATTAAAGACTAAAAGTAAATTAATAAATTTTACCAAAAATGACTTTGAAATAAATGAATTATTTTGTCTATTACAAATACCCAAATTATAAAGGAATGTGAAGAATGTTGCAGTTTTCATCCAGAGGAAGACCTGATAAGTGCAAATAAATATATATATATACATATATACACATATATATACATATATATACATATATATATAATTTTACATATGTATGCATATATATATGTGTGTGTGTATCTGTGTGTGTCTGTGTGTCTCTGTCTAATGGTTGCTATGTCTAGGGTGGGGAGGAAGGAAAAGAAGAAAAGAAAAAATAGAAATGTATATGATGTTATTGTTTGTTTGAAAGGAATACAAACCTGTGTATAGTGCATTTGTAGTTTTATGTGTTCTCACATTTTTATTATACTGTTATGGAAATGCTTATTTTATTCCACAATTTAAAAATAAATAAATTAAAAGGGGGCAATTTGCTTATGGATAATCTGAACCAACACAAATAATATTTCTACAGAAGTTACTTGACTCATTCAGTGCCATATCAGTCTACAAAATGATTGTTTTATAGTTAGATAAAATGATAAAAATAATCTGTAAGAACAAAATTTCAAGAATTTCAAGAGATGAAAAAATGTGAGAAAGAAGGTGTCCTAATAATACTAGAGTTCAAAACATATTACAAAGCACTAATCATTAAAACAATCTGTTGCTGGCTAAGAAATAAATTGTTTGATCAATGGAATAAATTAAGTATGCAATACATAATTATAAATGACCAACATTTCACACTGCATGCCAAAATATAGTCAAAGTACATAAGTGAGTTGGACACAATGATATAATATCATAAATAAATCAGGGGAGTGTGGAAAAATTTACCTGTTTCATGGATGGATGAAGGAAGAGTTTATGAATAAATAAGAGATAGGGTAGATCATAGGAATTAAAATGGATAATTTGATTCCATGGAATTAAAAAGAGTTTTGCACAAATTCAATGTAGTCACAGTTAGAAGGGTAGCAGGAAAATGAGAAAAAATGGTTTTTGATAAAGGCCTCTTTTCTCATATATATAGGCAACTGAGCCAAATTTATAAAAACGAGTAATTTTCAATTGATAAATGCTCAAAGGACATGAACAAGCAGTTTTCTAAAGAAGAAATCACAGCTATCATTAGTCACTATTCATTAGAGAAATTCAAAATAAAGCAACTCTGAAATACCATTTCACAATGAGCAGATTGTTTAATGTGATAATAAAGGGAAAATACAAATGTTGGTGGAGATATGAAACAATAGGGGCACTAAAGCACTGTTGCTGTAGTAATGAACTATTCTAAACATTCTGAAAAATCATTTGTAACTACACTCAAAGGGCCAGCAAGTTGTACATATTGTTTGACTCAGACTATTAGGTCTGTATTCCAAAGAGATCAAATAAAAGGGAGAAAGAACTTTATGAAAAAAGAAATTATATTAGTTCTTTTTGTGGTGACAAAGCATTTAAAATTGAGAGGATGTCCATCACCTAGAGAATGATTAAACAATTTTTAGTATACAATTTTAATGGAATACTATTTTCTATAAGAACGATGAGTGTGATTTCAGGAAAATCTGGGAAAATTTTTGTCACTGATGCTGAGTAAAGTGAGCAGAAGCCAGAGAACATTGAACATAGATAGTAACAGCAATATTTTGAGGATTATCAGCTGTGAAAGATTTAGCTGCTCTGATGAGTACCATTATCCAATATAATTTCAAAAATACTCATAAGCATATATTTTCACTTTCCTTTTTTTACTTTCTTGTTGTTTTATTTCCTTTTGATCTATTTCTTTGTCTGTAATTGCAATGAATATGGAAATAGGTTTTACATGATGACACATGTATAAGTTATATCAAACTGTCTACAATTTTCAGAAGAAGGGAGGGGAGGAAGGTAGAAAAATTTGAAACTCCAAATCTAATTAAATGAATGCTAAAATTTTTCCATTATATGTAATTGAGGAAAAATAAAATATTATTTTAAAAGTACTCGTAAAAATTTCTATTCACCTTCAGAGAGAGGCCTAATGAACTCAGAGTAAATTGAAGTATTTTTTTTCTTTCTTTATATTTTTGATTTTTATTTTACAATATAATGGATATGGAAATATGTTTTGCATGATTTTACATTTAAAATTTATGTCACAAGGCTTGCTTTTTCAATGGGTATGGGAGGGAAAAATTTGGAAATTAAAATTTTTTAAAAATGAATGTTAAAATTATATATTTATATATAAATAGAAATATTTATACATAAATACAAACATATATATATATAAAATACTTAAATTATCTCTTCTATTTTATTGCAGAGGATGACTACTTGTCAGCAAGCCTCTGTTGATAAAAATTTTGTTACTATTCTGTGGAATTAAAGACTCCTGTCTGAGAGTCTATCAATCCTTTGATGAGTTAACAACTAAGAGCCTCCAGAAAAACTGGACATCAGGCACAAGTGAACAGTATAATGGGAGGCAGAGATTTTTGGGATAGTTTTGAGGTAAAGATGGAGTTTCAAGTTCACAGGAGTTGGTAGAAATAAAATAATTCAACCAGAATGATAGATGAACAGAATATCTGAACATACTGGCAAACAGGGAAAACAGAAGGGACAATCCTAAGTTCAAACTACTAATTATTAACATTTTAATATATTGATAATATATGTATATATTTGGTTCCTTTAGTAGACCTATATAGTCTACCATTCCCATTTAAAAGTTCCATTTTAGAAGGCTTTATTAAATTCCTAAAGGGGCCCATGACACCAAAAAATATTTCAAATCTCTGGAATAGGACAGGGATTCTAATTTCTTTTCTACATAAAGTTAGACAGCTTAAAATGAAAATTATAAACAAATGTGCTCCAAGCTGATCTTTTGATAACCTCATTTTTCTAGATACTTCAGTTTCAATTACCTACTGTCATCTTTCCTTTGGCCATAACCTCCATTACAAATATTCTAAGTCAAGATAAAATAAATATTATTAGATTTTTTTAACAGAAAAATTCTTAACTTACAAAAAGCCATCTATGAAATTTAGAAAGATAAGTTTTGTAATTACTATCAGAGATTGTGGTAATACAACTCAAAGGAGAAACAGAGATTAGAACCAAATAAATATTATTCCTGAATGATCTCTAAGTAGGTTGCTTGCTTTTACCATGGTCACTGCCTTCCTTCCCTTTCCTGACTCTATCTCTTTCAATCCTGCAGTTTTCACTGAGCCCATGGTAACTTCATCTCTTTCTAGGTTAAGAAAAAAATCACTAAAACTCTCAGGGACTTTATCCATATTAGTATTTTCTGCATACAAACCCTAACACAGTACAGCAAGGAATCCAGTTGTCTGAGTGTGGTCTGAATATGTATGTATGAATGTATGATGCATGTATGTATGTATTGCATATGAGTGTGGTATGACTATATGGATATATGCTTATATACTTATTCATATACGCCTATTTATATATGTGGGCATATATACACATGTATATGTGTAAACTTTTTTATAAATGTAACATTATATAACAGTAATTAATTTAGCAGGTACTTAGCCATTATCAACTGAGAGCTAAGTATTTCTGTGAAAGGAGAAGGTGTGAACTCTGTCTCCTGTTGCTGACCTAACAGTATGGGATTGACTGAGACAAGTAGCCAGTGTGTGTGTGTGTGTGTGTGTGTGTGTGTGTGTGTGTGTTTAAAAAGAGCCCCAGAGAAGAGACAATCAGAGTCAAGTATTTTCCTCCTGGTGACTCCTGGTGGACAGAGCAGAATTTTCATAGCACCTGGAAACTGGGCTGCTGGACTGAGAATTGAGTTGGAGTTTTCGATGAGACCAGAATCTGGTGAAGGCTGAAGTTGCTGCCAAGAAGGCTGCCTGGAAGGCTGAGATTTCTTCTGGGTTCTAGGGCCAGCTGAACTGCTGGAGGACTGAAGAAGCATGACCAGGATAAAACTTTGTTTGTGGCTTGGTTGATCCTTCAGTTCCCAGCAACAGAAGTGGTGAAGGTTTTGAGATGTGCTAGACCATGTGAACTTCAATGTGTACCAAGAACTGCTGGAAGGACTGGAAGAGAACCTGGGAGCTTTTTGTTCTGAATCCAGGTGACTGTTTGGTGGATTCAGGCAGGAGCTGGGTGGGATCATGGAACGGGATCCAGGAAGTCTGAGATACCACCCAAAGTCAAGATGAAGAAAAGGCCTCTCCTTGAATATTGAACATGTGATGAAATTGAAGTCTACTAGACATGGAGGGGTGGGAGTGGGGTATTTTTCTAATGATTGTATTTAGGGATTAATGATGCTTAGTAATTGTGAATCTGGACAAGTGACTGATTAAGTTAATTCATGATTGCCCCATGAATAGAACACTGACTTGTATGGTGAAATTATCGAATGTTTAAGTAAGGAGGATTTCCCCCTTAGGGAAACCAGAAGATTATTCTTTTGTTCTTTGTTCTAAATACTGTGGCCACTTTGGTGAAACTATGTGGCCATTCTAATGGTAAGCTGTTGTGAACACTATATTGTGATTTTCTGTGATAAGATGTAATGTTGTGAATATTATATTGTGATTTGTTATGAATGTTTGCCTTGATTTGTTATGGAATAAATGGAGTGTTCACTATGCTGTGTAATCAGAACTTTAAAAGCTGTTCACAGCAGCATTCTTTCGGGAAGCTGCTTGTGCATGGCATTACACATGACAACAAATGCAAAATTGGATAAAGTTTAAGTAAATGAGATGAAGTTCACATTTTAAAAATGATTCATAGGGAAACAAAAAAACAAAGACTATGGAATTTGAAAATGAAGTGTTTTTATTACCAAGAAATAATTCTGATTTGTTTTACCATGTTTGATAAAACAGACAATAAGCAGTTAAGATGGTAAAGATGAAAAATACATATCATCACTCACCTCCAATAAAGGCAAAATAAAACCAGCTAAACTAAGTGTTAATATACTCTCACTTATGAACAACAACAAATCCAGTTCTTTGTTCAAAGGCAAAGTGAAATAAACCATCAAATTTAAATCTGTGTACTGATATCACTTCTGCTATTTATAATTATTTGTATGAACCTTGGGAAAATCACTTAACTCCTCTGGATCTTAGTTGCCTCATGCATAAAATGTATGTATGCATTAAAGATCTCTGAAGTTTCTTCTATTTTTAAAATCCTAAAACCTTATATTGTGATGAAACTTTACTGAAGGTGACATATAAATAGCATTAAAAAGAATGTAGCAGGGAGATCACATGTGTCCTAGAATGACTGGACACAGGAAAGTTCAAGATGTGCAAAAACCATGAAACTCTGCAGTAAACTATTATTTTTACTGTTCTCTTTATACAGGTAGTGCTAGCACTGCTGCATTCATTTGCAAATGGTTCTTTTTCAATTGTTTTGGATACATTTTTGGGAGGGAATTAGGTAGCTGCTGGGACTGTGACCCATGATTTTATCTGTGTAAAATAATTCGCATATGCAACTTCCTCCACTGATTCAGATCAATTGCTTATATTCAATTTACCATGAAAGGGAAATGCCTGGGGCATTGAGACATTAAGTAAATTCTCTAGAATAACATTATTCCTGTGTGATGGAGGCAGCACTTGAACTCAGGTGTTTTGGAACTCAAGATAGAGACTCTATACATTGTGTTGTCATTTCCTGACATAGAAGAGTGACTTTTTTGGTCATTCTTCCAGTTTATTCCATTTTTAACTATCTTCTTGCACAAAGAAAGGCAAGTTAATCTTAATGTCTTGAAGCTTTTATAATCATTCTCTTATTTGCAATGCAGAGGAAAACATTATAGATGTAGAGTTTGAAGACCTATGTTCAAGTTCTAGTTCTAATACTTATGACCTATGTGATGTTAGACAATTCCATGAGCCTCTTTAGCCTCAAATTTTCTCAATTGTAATATAAGGAGTTTAGAGGAGATCATCTCTTATGTAACATATAACTGCTAATCTGTGAATATGCAAGTAATATTACATGAAAATGAACGTCATAGATGTATTAGTTGGTACTATTTCTACATTGTGCTAATTGCTAAAAAGAGTTCTAATATTTGTGCTTGGCTATAAATGTTACAAAATACTCATCAATAAATAATCAATAAGAAAGTATTAAGCCATCAAGTCTAAAGAGATACAATACTATTGGTCACAACTTTGCCCCCTAATATAGCTTTCTATAATTCAATTGATCACTATGTAAGTCCTTCTATGATAAAGAAAATTCGGCAGCTCTGCTGAGTTGATGGTGACTAACACATTTTCTGAAAATTGCAGTTGTTTAAATGGGTGAAGCTCTACCTGATATTCTGGGGCAAATATTTCCACATTAGTCATGTTGTGAAAAAAGAATCAAAACAAAAAGGAAAAAAAGCTCAAGGAAAGGGAAAAAGGAGAAGAAATGGTATGCTTCAACTGTATTCAGACTCCATAGCTCTTTCTCTGTATGTGGATAGCTTTTTTCATCATGAGCCTTATTGGAATTGTCTTGGGTCATTGTTTTGCTGAGAAGAGCTAAGTCTATTAGAGTTGATCATTACACAGTGTTGCTTTACTGTGTACACTGTTCTCCTGGTTCTGCACTTTCAATCATCATCATTCCATGTAAGTCTCTCTGAGGGCCACTGGCTCATCACTTCTTATGGAACAATAGCATTCATTTATATTTGTATACCACAACTTGTTTAGCCATTCCCCAGTTTATGGTCATCTGCACAATTTCCAATTTTTGGCTGCAATGGAAAGAGCTGTTATAAATGTATGTGCGTGTGTGTGTGGGAGTTCTTTTCCCTTTGTTAAGATCACTTTAAGATAAAGACTTAGTAGTAGTATGCACATATACCTCACATACATACAGATACATGTATGTATACATACATACATATACACACATATATTCCCTTCAACTATGCTCATACTAAGAAAGGTCTTATGAGTTACAATTATCATTTTCCATGTAGAAATGTAAATAGCTCAACTTTAATAGGTTCCTTACAATTTCTTTTTCCTGTTCACCTTCTCTTTCTTCTTGTATTTGAAGGTTAAATTTTCTGTTCAGCTCTGGTTTTTTCATCAAGAATGCTTGAAAATCTGTGCAGCTAGGTGACATTGTAAATAGAGCACTGCCCCTGGAGTCAGAAGGACCTGAGTTGAAATCCAGCCTCAGACACTTAATACTTACTAGCCATGTGACCTTGGACAAGTCACTTAACCCCAATTACCCTCCAAAGAGCAAAAAAACCAATGCTTGAAAATGCTGTTTCATTGAATGAACATATTTTTCCCTGTAGCATTATACTCTATTTTTCTGGATAAGGGATTCTTGCTTTTAGTCCTAGTTACTTTGACCTCTGGAATATCATATTGCAAACCCTTTGATCCGTTAAGGAAGAAGCTACTGGGTCTTGTGTTCTCCTGATTGTGTTTTGACAATACTCAAATTGTTTCTTCCTGACTGCTTGCAGTATTGGCTCCTTGACCTGGGAACTCTGGAATTTGGCTAAAATATTCCTAGGAGTTTTCTTTTTGGGATCTTTTTCAAGAGGCGTTTGGTGAATTCTTTCAGTTTCTATTTTTCCCTCTGGTTCTAGGATAGCAAGGTAATTTTCCTTGAGAATTTCTTGAAAGATAGTGTCTAGGTCTAGGCTCATTTTGTGATCATGGCTTTCAGGTAGTGCAATAATTTTTAAATTATCTCTCCTAGAACTATTTTCCAGTTCAGTGTTTTTTCCAATGAGATAGTTTTATAGTACCTTGATTTTTCTTGAAGTCATTAGCTTCCAAATGTTTCAGTCTAATTATCAAGGAGTTATTCTCTTCAGTGAGTTTTTGAAATTCTTTTTCCATGTGGCAAATTTGGCTTTTTAAATTCTTCTCTTCATTGGCTTCTTGGGCCTCTTCTGCCCTTTGTGTTAGTCTATTTTTTTTTTTAAATTAACTTCTTACTTTTTAGTTTGCATCATTCATGTCCATGAGGCTTTGAGTTACAAATTTTCTCTCCATCTTTCCCCTATCCACCACCCCTCTGACTTTCAGGTACGGCAAGATGGATCTCCCTACCCCAGTGCCTTTATATCTAGTTCCCCTGATCTCTGGAATATCATTTCCCAGGCCCTTCAATCCCTTAATGTAGAAGCTGCTAGATCCTTGGTTATCCTGATTGTGTTTCCACAGTATTAAAACTGTTTTTTCTTGGCAGCTTGTAATATTTTCTCCTTGATCCAGAAACTATGGAGCCTGACTATAACATGGCTAGGAGTTTTCTTTTGGGGATTTTTTTCAAGAGGTGATCAATGAATTCTTTCAAGTTCTATTTTGACCTATGGTTCGAAAATATCAGGACAATTTTCCTTGAGAATTTCTTGAAGCATGGTTTTGGGGTTCTTTTTCTGATCATGGTTTTTAGGTAGTCCAATAATTTTTAAATTGTCTCTCCTGGTTCTATTTTCCAGGCCAGTGTTTTTTTCAGTGAGCTATTTCACATTGGCTTCTATTTTTTTTTCATTTCTTTGGATCTATTTAACAGTTTCTTGATTTCTCATAAAGTCATTTGCTTCCATTTGCTCCAATCTAATTTTGAGGGAATTATTCTCCTCAGTGAGCTTTTGAGATTCTTTTTCCATCTGGAAAATTTGACTTTTTAAAGCTTTCTTCTCCTCATTGGTTTTTTGGGCTTCTTAACAG
>CM053595.1:177632516-177650044 GCA_028646575.1 Pseudocheirus occidentalis
GTGCTCACGGGCCTCCGGTTAGCTGAGGACCAATTCAATCCATTACCAACAAGAGCCCCAACAAGATTGTGCTTTAATTACAAAGAAAAACACATGCTTATTGTTTAGGAATGAATACAGTTTAAAAAAGATGGAAGGAGGGAAGAAAATATTCTGACTTAAATGATCATTCAGTTTGGGATCTCTTATTGGTATCACACCTATCTGTATCAGCAAGCACCCTAGCATACCAGGATGGCTGCTAGCACAGGTTCTTAGATCTGTTCTTAGATTTTACAAAGGAAAGCAACCCAAAATGGGATAGCAATCTTACTTTAATTAATCCAATATATATCATTTACCTAGTTCAGGAGAAAAAGGCAATACCCTGAAATTCAGAGAATACAAACAGAAGTTACAAGCAGAAGTTATAAGCAGACAAAGAAACAGATCAGTGAATGGGCTTCCAACTGTCTGACCAGTACATCCATATCTAGTCAGTTACCAGAGAGGGAAGTGGCAACATCTGGGTTTTCAAAAGTGGGAGTCTCAATAGCTTCCCAGAGTCTCATCTGGCCAAATCACACAACTCTTTCCAAAGTGAGCCCCAAAGCAAAACCTCACATCAGGGTATATATAGCCTTCTCCTGGGTCAGAGAATGTTACCACCCTCTTGATCAACTGCCCAATCACAAAGCAATAAGATGTCCATGTTCCTAAAGAACAAGCTTCCCACCGCAGGCTCCATGTGACCATATTCAGCCTATTAGGGTGAAGATTATATTTTCAAATCAAGGAAGGTTCCCAGAGTCACTTAATCCTATTAAAGAGCCTAGGGGCAGGGAAGATCTTCAGACTCCCATAACACTATCCAAATTGAAGGCCTCCTTTATGTCTTTAGAATCCCAAAGGTTTCTTTATCTTTCTGGTACCTAGGCCACAGGAAGATTTACACACATAATCACAGATTCTCAGAGTTGGAACAGACTTTAGAGATTATCTAGTCTCACCTTTTAATGAGCAAGAATCATCTTTGCAATATACCTGAGGAATGTTCATTTAGCCTCTCTTGAAAGACTTCTAGTCAAAAGGAGCCTCCTATGCCAGGGGGATGGAGGTTGGAATATTGGGAGGGAGACTCCACTTTGGAACAGATTATATTGCCCAAATTCAAAAGAGGTTCATTTTTACAAAAATATGGATTATTATTTTTCTGCATTGGCATGCTAGCCATACTACCAAATATTAGGTGAATCCCTTATAACTGGCTCCTTTAAAAAAAAAGATTGAGATTTGCACACACATGAGAGATTTGGTTTCATAGCTATGCTTAGCTTTATTGATCATTTATTGATCTTGTACGGTCATTTTTCAGTTGTATCTGACTCTTCATGACCCCATTTGTGATTTTCTTGGCAAAGATACTGGAGTAGTTTGTTATTATCTTCTTCAGCTCATTTTTACAGGTGAGGCAACTGAGGCAAACAGGATTAAGTGACTTGGCTAGGGTAACACAGCTAGTAAGTGTCTAAGGCTGGGTTTGAATTCACTCCAGGACTCTACCCACTATTCCATCAAACTGCCCTATTTATTAGCCATCCTTATCCATTATAATTATGCAGAATCTAAATTTGGAACTAGAAGGGACCTTATAGGCCACCTAGTACAGTCTCCTGTATAGAAAGTAAATGGAAGAGTCAGAATATTAACCTATGTTTCCTAACTCTCCTGTGCCATTCTTTATTTAGCATATTTCCAAAGTTCAAGATGTCTTTTCATTGACTACATTTTCACTTGACTTCTTCTTAAGGATATATGTTGAGTTTCCTCAATTTGAACAATGGTATATAACCTAAGGATATTGCAGAATGAATTATTTCTGAGATGACTTCCTCTACTATGCTCATCCAAGTTATGATGTAAATATTCTCATATGGTGTAATGGTAATAGAATTTGGAGACACCCCTGAATTGACTTGGCTTTTGAGTTGAGTGTTAAGAACCAGAGCTTGTGAATCCCACTTGTGGGATGGACTTGTTGACATGAAGAGAGAGGGCTGAACTGGGAGGAGCCATGAATTGACAAAAGGCTCAAGCCCAGAGAAGGCCAGAAGACGAAGGACTTTTGAGGAGAGCAGTATCCAGTGTTGTGGAGACTGAGTTGCTGAGAGAGACTGTTAAGAGCCCATTGGAGCTGCTCAGGACTTTTGAGGACTGACACCTGGAGCTGCTGAGAACTGAGGAGGCATGTCTTTGATGCCAGTATTTTGTCTGTCTGTTTTGATGTTGTTTTTCCAGATTCACCTGATGGTGGACAGTGCTGCTGTTGTAGAGGTCCTGGAACCTGGCTATTGGTGCAGAAGCTCTGAAGAAGTATTTTCTTGTTGTATGTTCACAAAAATCCTGGAAGGGTGCCTTGCTGATACTTTCTGGGGTTCTGGGACTGTTCTACCGTCAAAGTGTAACTTGATGAGGACACTGGTTATGGCCTTGTTGAGCCTTGTCTCCCCAGGAACTGAGATTGCTGAGGGCTTGCCTTGAGTGAAGATGAAAGAAGGGCTTTTCCTTGGGCTTTCAATGCTGACATGTTATCTTGATCTTGTTACTGTTTAAGGGTGGATGGCCTTTTGTGCTCTCCTCCTCCCTTTTGAGAGAGTACTTGTTGGTAATGGATGGTATTGTATGTATGTACTTTGTTTATGATTAGAAACTGATCTGCACTTGAGAAGAGACTTAAATGAATGTACCCTCTAGAGGCAGAGTAGTACCTGGATTGAATTGAGAACTCTATCTCCATTTGAGAAGAGACTTTGATTAAATGAATGTACCCTCTTGGGGTGGAGTAGTACCTGGACTGAATTAAGAACATACTTGCTAAATGTATGAGTTATACTGTATTTTGACTTTCTCTTTTCTGTGAATGTTTGATTAATTAATGGGGTTTGCTATGCTGATAATCTGAACCTTGGAAGTTGCCTTTGCTTGGCATTACATATGGGTAAAAGGATTTAGGTGTCTAGACCTTTTCCTCAACCTTTCCTAGTTCTAGATGTAAGGGTGTGACTTACTTGTTGGCCCATGCTTCTGTTTATCCCTGAAAATAAGATTCTGTACTATGAGATGCCATGTGAATGAACAATAAATGCTTTCATCTAGAAATATAGCCAATCAGCCTGGACATGAAATATATCTATATAATATACATCTCAATTCTACCAAATGACTGAGAGAACATATGTGGTATGGTTACTGCTGATGCCATGGAAACTTGCCCTACATTGCATATTTGACTCCAAAAATATAGATGATAAATGCCTTCCAATTCAAAATGCTTATATATGCTCAAGGTTACCTAGGTGACAATTGAATAGGAACCTTAGCATCTGCATTGCCTCATTTGTCTTTCAAAATTTGTAACTATCATATATTAACATTGTGAAACCAACTTTTAAGTAGATTTGTGTTTCAAATAAATTATTTTTCAAAAAAAAAGGAAAAATATTATTGTTATTTTGAAACCTGTCATATATTCTACAGATTTGACTAGACCCATAAACTATGTAGATTAAGAGAGACTTGTAAAATGATCCAGCTTGATTTCCGCTTTCGGTCTTGGACAGCACAAGTGATATTTTATACATAGCACAGCCTAATTCAGTATATTCTCCTCAAAGTCATGGTAAAAACCAAATCATAAAATGACATTTTTCAGGACTAGGTATAATTGATTATACAGTCAATAGCTATATAGTCAGAAGATTCAGGTTCAAATTCTGACTGATATGACCTCATGGTGAAGAGGTTATCCCACAAAGAGGGTTAGGGTTGCCTGAGACTCCAAAATAACAACATACTGGGTCCAGCCAAAAGAATTTGACTCAAGTCTTCTCAGCCAAAGAAAAGTTAAGTATATTGAAAATTCGTTAAAAGTTCACCATATGGGGTAGACTCTCAAGGAGCCAGTCTATGCTAGGGTAGTGTATGATGCTCTCACAGAGCAAGTCTGTGCTAGGGAATTCTGTGCTTCTTTCATACCACATGGAGGGAAGATGGGATTCTTATATACATAGGAATATAGGGGTGATCTAGAGGAGGAGTTCGAAGAGATAGTCTTCAGGAGGAGCTAATGAGGTCAATGCAAGAGTGGATTGATATTTTGTTAGGCTCACGAGTGGGAAGCAGATAGACAATGGAGGGCCAGGCTAGTAATAGAGGTTTGGGCCTAGCTACAATGAAATACTTATGGCCTCTGCAAATGCCTCATCAAGTGGGAAGATTCAATCAGACTTCAAGGAGTTTCCCAGACCCTGTGCCTCAAAGATTCAAGGAGAGCTCAAGGAGGGTCCCAGAGCCTATACTTCATCAATGGGACCTTCAGCTGGTCATTTAATAGCCCTGTAACTCAGCTTCCTAATTTATAAGATAAAGGATTTGGCCTAGATGGACTAATTTTCAGGATTGCATTAGGCAAAATTGTGGAATAATCAAAGTTTGCATGAGTCTAGGTCATGCTTCCCTCCCCTCTTTTATACTGCTACTACAGATACTCTATGGTTCTGGAATTGCCACATTAAAAAGTATATGAAACTGCCATATTATTGCACCAATAAAACAGGCATCATGAAATGCCTACTAGCTAAACCTATAGACCATTATTTGCCATTCGAAGAAATCTGATTTTGAGATTTATGCTAGAAACCATATGCATTTTTATAAGTACCTTCTAAAGATGATGACCAGGACTGAAAAACTGTCAGGGGAGAAAATAAGCAAACATATCTATGCGTAGTGTGTGTGTGTATGTATGTATGTATATGTGTGTGTATATGTAATGTATATGTATATGCATACACACATATAGGTATGTATATATACATGTATGTATGTGTATGTGTGTATGTATGTATTGCATTGGACAAGAGGGCCAAAATCATCTGACACAGAGTGAGCTCGTGCTAGATCATTCTCTAGCCTTCCTCCTTTCATGGAGCCCAGATACAGTCTGATATACAGAAAGGTTGTGGGAGGAATCTAGGGGTGGTCTAGAGGAGGAGTTTGGGGAGGGTCTTCAGGAGGAGTAAATGAGGTCAGACTCCAGTAATGAGTGATTAAGGGTGGGAAGTTGCTAGAGGCTACCTGGAGAGGACAGACAATGGTGGGCTAGGCCATTTCAAGGGTATAACAGATTTCGGTATAGATATTTTGGGAGGATCAAGGGTGGAAAGTTGCTGAACCAAGCAGGGCTAAACTAGTAACAAAGGTCATATCAGTCAGAATTTGAACCTGAATCTTCTGACAAGCAGTATAAAAGCACAACTAAAGGCTTATGGCCTCAGGCAAATGCCTGCTTTGGGAAGATGCAAGGAGAGATCAAGGGGGTTTTCAGAGACTGTACCCCAACAATGCCACCTAGTAGAAAAATAGATAGATAATAGATATAGATATATACCTATATAAAATGTGTGTATATGTACATACATGTATGGCTATACACGCATATACACACATATGGATGTTTCATTACTCTTGAATTTTTCCTTCATGGTGGTTAATGAAGTGATCTTGAGGAAGCCATACCATCTCCATACAAGTTTCCTCAGGTCAAAATGAGAATTATTATTTTTGCATTATCTACTTTAATAAAGATAAATAAATATATCTATGGTTGTCTAAATAAGCAGTTTATCAGTAACTAAACTTCCCACCTGACCTACATAGCCCCAATGAAAATACAGAATCCCCAAATATTCAGATTTCAAAGGATTTAATTATCCTTTTGTGTGTGATAAGATGTGAGTGTGAGATGAAAGAGTTCAGAGTCTGAATTTGAGGTCAGAAAAGGTCTTTATTCTTTCTCATGAGAAAGGACTCTGCCCCTGTGACTCAAATGGTGTCTTCCAGGGAGAGAGTAACAGGTAGAAGCAAGCCTATGGTTATATAACTTTCTAATGCAGACAATTAAACATTAACCATTAACCTAACCCCCCAACTGCCCTTCACTCTCATTGATAGGGAGGCTGGCCCACAACCTAAGCATGGGAATCTATCTCTGAGACAAAGGACTCAGAAACATGTGGGTGTCTAATGCAAGGCCAGGAAAGCAGTCTTATCCTTATTTGGCATATCTTGTACTCAAGTGAGGGTCTCCATTGCTCTAAGTCCCAGATTCCTGTAAGGTGAGGTGACCTCTAAACTTAGGCCTAGTAGATGGTGAAGCCACTCTAGGTTTGATTTTTCAGAATGGAGAAACTTCACTGAAAATTATCCCTCACACTGTGGTCCAATTCCCTCGTCTTTTCAGATTAGGAAATTGAGATCAGGTAGAGACAACATATCCAAAGTCATATAGAAGTCACGTGAACAATGCAAAGTAAAATTAAAAAATTTAGTCATCAAGAATCTATTAGCAGGAAAAGGTAAGGTGCATGTAGTTAGAATTTCATGGTATATATATCAACCATCTTGTTTCCTTATTTGCTTTGTGAAACTGATTTAAGTATCAGGCAGGATTACATTTACTTGAAAGTCATTCAGAATTTGAATTAGTATGAGATGTGACAAAATGAAAAATGGATTCATTTGACCAATTGATGATTCTAACAATATAACTATGTACACATAAATTGTGGAGACTTAACAGGGAAAAAGGTCTCAAACAACTCTCTTGCCCATAGTTGTTTCTGGGCAAGAATATGACTAAAACACATTGTTAGTGTCTATGGTATTTTTACTGTTCTTTCTGGAATGGTATAACAACCAATTCTTAGTGATCAATTCAAATGATTTATAACAATTGAAACTGACATACATGTATAACTTAAATCATTCTGAGCAGTGTTTTCCAATATTTTGACTTGACCACTCTTCACTGTTTATTTCATTTTTATTTGAAGACTATAATTTAAGGCTTTACTGCTTTCACATTTCACACAATCAAGAAATGTTTTGCACATACATTTTGATTAGCATTATGACTTGACATGAAATCCCAGCACCTTTTATCTTTGGTTCACAAGATCTTGTATTTGCTCCTTTAATTCTTTCCATTGGTCTTCTTTGAGGTTATATATGTGTATGTGTATATATGCATATAATTTTATTAAACATTTTCAGTTGCTTATGCATTTTAACATGTATCTTTAAAATTTTGAGTTCCAAATTCTTTCCCTTTCTCCTACTTCTCCACCCACTTCTTGAGAAGGGAAGCAATTTGATATTTATTATAGATGTGAAGTAAAATATTTTCATATGAGGCATGTTATGAAAGAAAACAAAAAAGGAAAGTTAAATACATATATAATCTGTATCCAGATTTCATCAATTATTTCTCTGGAGGTGGATGGCATTTTTTTTTATCAGGGTCCTTTGGAATGTTCTTGGATCATTATCTTGATCAGAGTAGTGAAGTCTTTCAGCTGTCATCTTTGCAATATTACTGTTACTGTGTTTGATATTCTCCTGGTACTGTTCACTTAACTTTGAATGAGTGCATATAAGTCTTAGGTTTTTCTGAAACCATCCTGCTCATCATTTCTTATAGTAGAATATTGTTTCATCAAAATTATATACCAGAGTTTTTTCAACCATTCCTGAATTGATGGCATCCTCTCAATTTCTAATTCTTTACCATAACAATAAGAGCTATTATGATTTTTTTGTACATATAGGTCCTTTTTCTTTTAGCTTATAGAGATACAGATTAAGTAATGGTATTGCTTACAATTATATGCAGTTTTATACCACTTTGGGCTTAGTTTCAAATTGTTCTCCAGAATGGTTAGATCAGTTCACACCACATTAATGACCAATTTTTCCACATCCCTTCCAAAATCTATCACTTTCCTTCCTTGTCATGTTAGCTAATTTCATAGGTGTGAGGTGATACATCAGAGATGTTTTACTTTGTGTTTTCTCTAAATCAGTAGTGATTTAGAGTATTTTTTTTAGTATGACTAGAGATAGCTTTGATTGCATCTTCTGAAAACTGTTCATATCCTTGAGCCATTTTCCAAGTGGGAAATGGCTTTGAGTTTTTCTAATGCCTATCTAGAATAAGTAAGCATAGTCCCCACAGTAATTTAATTCTCTAATAAAAGACTTCATCAATATAAAGCATAGATGGTTTATTTGGATTTTAAAACACCCTTCACAATTGACTATGAATGTGGTTGATAAAGCTAAATTAGCTTTGGTCTTATTAGGAATAATGTTGGACAAAAGATATTATTCTTTTAAGATCTTCACCCACCCCCCAAATCATGTATTTAGTTTAGAATGGTACAGTGAATAAAAGGATGAACTTGGAGTCACAGGGCTGAGTTCAAATTCATACAATGTATCTTCCTACCTGTATGACCTTGGACAATTCACTTAATCTCTTTGGGTCTCATTTTTCTCAGCTTTAAAATAAAGGGTTAGACTACATAACCTCTAATGTACCTTTTAGATGTTGACTTATCATCTGAAAGCAAAAGGCACTTAATAAAACAGAATAGAAAATGACATGACAAAAAAGTACTTAACTCATCTATAAGAAATGCTTCTCAGTAATCCACAAAACCCAGACAAAGTTCCTCCAGGTTAAGATTAAGTATGTAATTTTAATTGCTTGTGTGAGGGTTCTAATTCATAGTCTGTGTTTATAGACAGCTATCTCACTCTTACTAGGAGGAAAGTTCTCTTGCTCCCATTTATAATTCTAATTATCATCCTCTGATCCTAAAGTCTTTTCTGGGGACTTATGATATAAAAAAGGCAATTAAGAGCTATATAAAGGCTGAAGTAAGATGAGCTTTTCTCCCAAGGTCCTCTATTTAGATACAAATGAAGACAGGTAAGATCAACAGATCATTTCAGTTTCTTTGTCACCCCTTTTTGGAGTTTTCTTGGTGCTAGAGTGGTTTACCATTTACAGATTGCCATTTTATAGACATTTTACAGATGAGGAAACTAAGGCAAACAGGGTTAGGTGACTTGCTTTGGGTCAGTTAGTGTCTGAGGCCAGATTTGAGTTCAAGTCTTCCTGAATCCAGCCTGTCACTTTATCCACTGGGCCACCTAGCTGCCTTTATGACAAAGACATTACCATCTAACTTATTACTCCATATCGTGCCTTCTTTATTCTGCATCTTTCTCTTCCCCCTCCCCTTTTCTCTCCATCCAATTTAATAAGGATAAATATGACATCTTAGTTTTGGATCCAACTTTTAAGTACAAGATTCTGAAGGATCAACAACACTTTGATAAAGATCTGGAGGCTTTAGTGGTTGAAGAACTCAGTATGAGCCAACAGCTTGATATGACAGCCAAGAAAGAGAAGACATTCTTAGATTACATCAATAGAGGTATAACGCGCTTGAATAAGAAAGTTCTCTTTTTCTCTGAACTTGGCAGACTATATCTAGGTGTTCTTAATCTGGTATTCATTTACTTGCTTTTTAAAAATTTGCATAATTATATTTTAATATAATTTGTTTCCTGTCTATGTGGGTATATATGCACATATATACTTGTGTATGTGTGTGCACACGTACATGTGTAAATATTGGGCTTCATCAGATTGCCAAAGAAATCCATAGATGAAATAAGGTTAAGAACATTTGACCTGGAAAAACTGTGTGCAGTTTTGGTTTTATTTTAGGATGAATTTTTAAAATCTTGGAAGCTCAAAATGGAGCAATAAGAGACATAAACATCCTTGAGCTTGTACCATGTAAGGATCTTTTGAAAGAACTGGTTTAGTTATGTTTATCCTGGAGAAGAGATGGCTTAGAGAGGACATGTTATATATTTTCTAGTATCTGAAGGAGGATCCATTTTTTTTTCATTTCTCCAGATGATATAATTAAGAACAATTGATAGATGGTGCAAAGAGAAAAATTTAGACTTCATGTTTGGGAAGAAAAACAAAATAAAAACAAGAACAATAACAAAAAAACTTCCTAACAATTAAAGATTTCAAAAAATGGAATAGATTGCCTTGGGAAGTTGCAGGTTCCCCCTTTCCTTAGACACTTCGTGATTTTTGGTTCAGATTTGTGTTGGTTAAATTGAATTGAAACTCTGTTTTCTTCCAACTCAAAGATCCTGTGAGTTTATAAATCTCAAAACTGAAAGATCTGTTGTTTGGGTGTAAAATGGGCTTCATTCTTGATTAGGCCACTGCTTTGTAGTGGTATTCTAATTAAGCTACTCTCCTTCATAAATTTAGCTCTACTGTGAAAGACACATGAAGTCCATTCTTTCATGCCTTTTGTAGTACAGATTGTAGTATCTGTGGCATACATCCAAAAGAAGTGAAAAGCTCCCAGGGTTGTTTCAGGGGGTTGGAGTCTGATGCTTCTGGCAATGTAAGCCAGAATGGTAGTGCCATGAGGGGACACTGCTGAACAAACTGTCTGGGACTTTGTGTTTGATTTTTCAATGCTTTAAAATTTAATTGGAAGCCAAATACTAGAGTCAGTCAACTAAACAACTTTTATTCTGTTCTTCCTCTCTCCTTCTCTATGCTGAAAAATCAGTAAGAAAATGGTAATAGGATAGAAAAGGAGAGAGAATTTCTATGATAAGCATATTCACAATAATAAGGCTTTAACATTTGCATTTTCTCTGAATGTATACTTACATGTATATCTGCAATTCTGTATGTAAATCTTTGTCTCTCCTATCATCTGTCTATTCAACTATCTTTCTTCCTATCTGCCCACTTCTTACTGTAAAGCAAATATTCAAATATATTACTTATTGCAGATTGTCTATTTCCAATATATTTATAGTCATAAATTTCCTCTTGATACGTAGCTTTCTAGTGTCTGCCTACAACCCAGTAAAATCCCAAGGAATGGAACATAAATTTAATCCCTTCCAATCCATAAGAATTTTCACCAAACAAACTATACTTATGGCAATTAGGGAATTAAAGTTCTCTTTATGGGGTAGAGGGGTTTCTACCCTGAATTTTAGTTCAGTCACAAAGTCTCTGGTGCCATCATCTCTAAGAATGTCATAGTCTATGAGTGTCCAAACTTTCCTAACTAGGATTGAATGGAGTCTGATAATAACAGATGTGCAGGAGCCATTCAGTTATAACTCAAGGTTATGCCCTGTAAAACCCTGTTGTGATTGAGTCTACCATCAGGAATACAACACCCCAAATTTGAGAGAGGAACTGAATAATTAAGGGTAGTGATTGAGCTCCAGAACAAAATACTCCATCCTGCAGTTACTATCATAAGGCCATGTTTGACATTGACTGTGTATAAATAACTTCAGCCCAGTTAAGAGAGTGTGCAACATAAAACTTCGTTTCAAATTAGCAAACATTTATTAAACAACTGCTCTAAGCAGGGCCCTGTGCAAGGCTTGGCTTTGTTTTATTTTAAGTTCCATCAGGGCCTTGTGATTACGGAGGCTTCTTTTCTTTCCAACATAATTTTCATCTTACTGCTATCTGGTGTCTGATTTTTATTTGTATTCTATCATTATGGCTCCATACAGGTTTGCTGTCTTTAGTGTGCAAAGATGATGATACTAACTCCTTCTCAGTAGAAATTTATTTTATTTTACTTCATTTTATTCAGTAGAACACTAGTTATACACTAATCCATAAAAAAAATTCCTAGCATCATCCCTTCCTGAAAACCTTCCCACCATCTGCAAAATGCCAGACTGGGACTAAGAGCTCAATCTGTGTCATTAGGATGGAAAAGAATGGAATAGAATTACTTGAAACAAATAAAGATCAGTTTACCACTGACTTGGTGCTAATTGTGCAATCCTCTAAACCAGATAATCTCACAAGTTATTGATTGACTGAAGAAAGCAGAACATACATATCTGTGGAGCATCATCCCATTCTCTGCACCCTAGAGTTGTTAAAGTTTTAAGTGGAGGTGGATTAGAGGAAAGTTGTTTTAGTTAATGGAAATTATATGCCAAATGAATTTCTTTCTCCCCTATTTGATGATATTTATACAGGAATTCTTAAGCTTAGGTCTGTGAACATTTTTAAAATTTTTGATTATTGAATTTCAATATAATTGGTTCTCTTTTCTTTGTATCATATATAATAAGTAATTTTTCAGTTATATTCAAATCTTCATGACCCTTCCTTGGGGTTTCTTTGGCAAAGATACTGGAGTGATTTGCCCTTTCCTTCTCTAGACTGTTTTACAGAAGAGGAAACATGATTCAATGCTTTTCTCAGGGTCACATAGCTAATAAGTGTCTGAGGATGGATTGGAACACAGAAAGACGAGTCTTCTTGTCTCAAGGCCCAGCACTGTACCACCTAGCTATCCCTTTATCTTGCATACAATGTAATATATTATTATAGATTTATTATTTTATTTATTTTAACATTATTGGACCTCTTTATTTTGTCACATATAAATATGTTGTTGTATCATATATTTATTATTTATTTAAATATACTTGGTTCTTGTTTTATTACATACATTTAAAAACGTTCTTTTGTGAAGATATCCATGCACTGAACCAAACTGCTAGAAGGGTCCTTGACAATAAAAGGTTAAAAAGTCCTATGATGGAAACAAATGTGGACATTTTCTTTATTATTTGCTAATCTTTTTTCATATTATCAGCATACAATATAATCTCAAAGTGTGGTATGTAAAGAATATCCTTTATGCTTCTAATTATTTGAAAATAAACAAGTCACTTAAACTCTGAGCCTCAGTTTCTATATTGGCTGGACATTTTAAGGCCTCTGCAGTCTGTCTCCCATTTCATTTTCTAGTTTCATTTCTTATTGCATCTCTTCTCATAATCGCTTTTCTAGACAAACTTGCTTACTAACCATTCCCATAAATAGCATTCCAACTTCCACTTAGCACAAATTTTCTCCCAAACCTAGAATGGACCACTTCCTATCATGCCTCTAGAAAAAGCTCTAACATCCATCAAACTAGACACAACTCAGATGCTATCTCTTAAAATAAGTCTTTCCTAATCCCCACACCATCCTTCACTTTATTAGCATGTATCATTTAAACTCACATTTCATTTATTTATTTGTTTATCTATTGTGTCCCTTCAGTAACCGATCAGCAAGGACTGTTTGGATTTTGACTTTGTCGTCTAGGAAATTTGTTCTGTACTTTTGTACATAACCTACAGTTACTAAGGGTTGGTTTAATTGCACTGGATTTAATTGAATCTGTAAAATGGGAATATTCATACTTGATAAACTTTAGGTAGCAAATATTTTTGGAGAAAAAATGAAGTAGCATGTATCTTTTAATTAAGATTTAATTCAGTTTTGTTAGTCAAGTTGCTATTCAACTAAGTTAATTATATTGCAGTTTCCTTTAAATTTAAGTACAGTTCAGGGGACACCAACAATGGATTTTTCTTGTTCTGAATATGAAGATAGACTCTAAGACACCTCAAAAACAGAAAGTGAAAGTGGTGAAGAAAATAATCAGGTATAAACTTAAGCCCATAAGTCTTTGGCAGGCAAGATGCTGTAACTTCTGACAGCACTGGTAGGACCAGTGGGGATTAGACTTGAAAGTTACAAAGTGTGGAAAATTAAATTTGCCACTTTAGATTTTGCTAAAGAGGAATGCTAACAAATGTTAACAGTGTGTTAAAGAGAGAGTAATATGTTGTGTGAGATGTTCTGTTTCAATTCAAAATTGCTCTCAGAAGCTGAATCATGCATTTGTCTGGAATCTTAGTTATTCACATCAGGGAAAGAACTTTCTTGCTCAGGCTTCCTAAATTAAAAATGCCTTGTTAATATGATTACATCTATCTTAAAATATAAGCATTTGGTCCTTGCATACATGATCGTCCTAGATAGGGGGCAGAACTGTTCAAGTAATTTTTTTTTGTAATGTCAAACATATAAGAATTTCTTCTATATATTTCATTTTGACACTGGGGTGCTTCTTCCAACTCATACTCTTCCCTAGGCTTTATACTACCATCAGGATTTGGGGCAGCTTTCCTTTCTTATCAAATAAGGAAATCTCAGTAAGATATACTTAGCACAGAGTATGAATGTAGTAGGTGCTATATACATACTTCTTCCATTCCCCCTTCTTCATAATAATAATTAAGCTATTGCTGACTCAACCTGCTGTTGATGAGCCTCTTGAAACTTGGGTAAAGTGATCCTTAAATAATGAACACTGGGTAAGCTTTTGATCATCATTGAAACCTTTCCAGGTTATTAAGACCTGCCAGAACTTGTCCACTGCTGGGACATTCACCATAAATCCAAAGTCACCAAAATGCCATGATAAAGAATCAGTGAATAAGACAGAGATGGAAAACAAAGAAAATATGCAAGACAGTATTATTGTATGTAAAATGTCATATAATGGGCTCCATATTTTGTCTGCCTCCAGCTTACAGTTGCAACTTCAATTTCCAATATTCTCCTTAAGTTATTCTATGTTCTAGTCAAACTATATTAATCACTCACTCTACCCAATCCTATGCATTCACCCAAACTATTTCTTCTCTCTGAAACTGGAAACTGGCACCTTCTATGTCTTGACCTATAACTATTTGCCATTGCTTCTATGAAAATTTCCTTTTCTTACTCACTGAGCTAAAAATCCTGATAGTATTTTTTCTGCCTCTTTGCTTTGCCCTTTTCAAATTTTTCATTATGCGAAACATATTTGTATGTATGGTGTATACCTTACCCCGCTAGACCATAAGCTTTTCAAAAAATTGAGTCCACTATGAACAAGTTGAAAATACAAATATTAGAATTACATAGCTATGTAATACAAATATCAGAATTATGGAATACATACATATAGAATACACATACATAGAATATATACATATGGAAGTAGAATTATAGTATACATAGCTATGTAATTCTAAAATTTGTATTCTCAGTGGTGACAAGAACCTTGCTCATAGTGGACACTTACGTTATGGTTAATTTTTTTTTTTTGCTTTTTGGAGGGCAGTTGGGGGTTAAGTGACTTGCCCAAAGTCACACGGCTAGTTTTTGTGTTGAGTGTCTGAGGCCGGATTTGAACTCAGGTCCTCCTGACTCCAGGGCTGGTGCTCTATTCACTGCGCCACCTAGCCGCCCCTGTTATGGTTGATTTTCAATGGGTAGTATAAATATGGTGATTATACCAAGCAGTGTTAAAACCAACAGTCTTGGCCCTCTAGGGATATATATTTTGTTGGAGAGAAACAAGACGAACTCAGATAAACATATACAAAATGTATACAAAGTATGTGCTTTCTTTAGTTATTTAGTTTGTTTTTACTGTTACCACCAAAGCCATGTGGAGAAGATATGTTACCAAGAGATGGTAGGCTTTCTTAGGGTATTGGACTTAAAAGTTAAGAAGAACTAGGCCTGAATCGTATCTCAAGCAATTACTAATTGTGTAACCCTGAGAAAGTCGCCTGACTCAGTTTCTTCATCTGGAAAATTAGGACATTGGCCATATTAACAGTAAAGGTCCCTTATGGCTCTGGAGTCATATGATCTGGGCTTGAATCACAATTCTTCCAGTTCTTTCAAATAAAAACGGTTAATATGCTATTTTAACTTGGTAGGCCTCCATTTCTGCCTCTTAAAATGATGGAGTACAATAAATGATGTCAAGGTCTCTTTTGGCTTCAACATCAATGATCTGTGTCAAGAGCCAAGAGAATACAAAGTTGCCAGACCTAAAATAAGGAATAAGTGGATGAACTGGATGTGGAGGCTGATTCCTTGTAGATACATGGAGGAAAAACAGGCATTGGAAGAGAGTGCACATACCAGGTTGTGAAGGACCTTAAAATTGACTCAGAACCTTGGTTCTAGTGGTTTAAGAGGTTATTCTGCTGAATTCTTCTCCTTTTTCCTAACTCCAAAGCAATCCACTATTTTTTTTGGTGTGCTTCTATCATGTAGTCCTTGAATGTTCATGGCAACAGAGTTGGTATCCTGATTATATAATCTCAAAGAACAATTATATTAAGTAATAATACTGATATCCAAACAGAGGGAGTCCAAGTAAATGGTTAGAACTGATCTAATATAGTATTTGGATAGTACAGACATTTGGCTCCATCCTAAGCTTTTTAAAAGTTTTCTTTTTTCTGATATCTCTAAGTAAAACACATTTAAAGTATATTTCACATACAGTAAATCAGTAGTCTTATGATATCTACATTTAGATGATGATTTATGAACAATTCATTGTAATATGGTTTTTCAGCTTGAAACTTAGACACCTCTGAAATTCTGAACAGTTCTCAAGCTGTTAGTTTAGCTTTGACAGAAGTATTGCCACTGACATAGGTTAGGGTGTGACTTCTGTTGTGTTCAAAATCATGGCTGAAATGACATCCTGTCTTCCAATGGTTTTTCTGGAGGAGTCCTTGTTTTCAATCACTTGTTATTAGATTTCACCTGCTATTTTCAAGTCTTCTAAACATAGCTCTAGCTGGAAAAAAAAAGTGGTATTTTTTTTATGAAATGCTCTTGACATTTAAAATGCTCTCTGTGTGTAGGATGCTGAAAGATATTGTAGTTTCTATATTTTTTCATATCATTTTCACCTTGAACTTATGGGCATTTGGGTTTGTTTTTTGTTTTTTTAATCTTAAAATGTGTTAGAAAGAAGCAACATTTTCAAGATATCTTGCTATCTTTTTGAAAAATACACTCACTCTGGAGAGTTTGAAAGTGGTTGGAAAAAATTGTTGTCCATTAAAAAAATGTATCCATATTTTCTTTTTTAGTACCATAGCTTAATTTTTAAAGATATACTGAATCATATTGTATTCCTGGAGATGGGAGGGACCTAAGAGACCATATAGTCTGACCCTCATTTTATAAAGAAGAAAACTGAGGCCTAAAGAGCTAAAATGATTTTCCCAAGGTCACACAGGTAATAGAATCAGAATCAATATTTTAACCTTTGACCTCTAACTTCAAATCCAATTGTGCTTTAAACTGGATTGTACTTCTTGCTCCTCCTTTCCAAAAAGTTTTTTAAAAAGCATATGCTTAGGAAATTTTAAAATGAATATGATAACAATATTTTCTACAGTGTTTTTTTAATCAAGTATAAGAAGGTGATTCCTTTCTACATACAATGATGATAGCATTAGAGAAATAAAAGAAATTGACCTCTCTAAAGTGGACTCAATGGTTCTAATAGCAAGTTTTCTATTTTTTAGCCACTTATCCTTAGTAATTCTACTGGATACTTGGGTCAAGGAAGAAAGTCCTAAATCCAATCTAGGTTAAATAATAGTCTTTCATTTTAGCAGTGGCTTTTAATGCCATAGTTATTTCCTGATACCCTTCACTCAGAAGCACATATGCTCAGCCTTCCCATGGGCTAATTAAACATGGGGCTGTTGAGTTTGGCCTATGGTACTGATATAAGGAATCTATATTCCACTGATGATGGCCACTACTGTCCCTACATTTGGTTCTTCAATGCCCACGAAAAAGTTAATTATCTTATCCCAAATTTGATTTTTCACTATTGCCTAAGCAACTTGCCATTTCCATGACAACTCAGGGGGCACATTTAGTTCAACTG
>CM053595.1:177650544-177694382 GCA_028646575.1 Pseudocheirus occidentalis
GCCGGGGTTTCAGCCGCGGGTCCCAGACTGCTGCGAAGAGCACCGCCTGCTGTGCTGCCCGTAGTGCTTTCTGTCTTGTGGAGAGTTTTGGAGCTTGAAAATCTGTTTAGCGTCCCATTTTATGAGTTTTTTAGCGTGTTTGTGTGGGAGCTGTGGTGCTTTGCTGCTTCTATGCCGCCATCTTGGCTCCGCCTATTCCCTGGATCTTAGTTTCTTAATGTATAAGATAAAAGGGGTAGGGAACCTGCAGCCTCAAGGCCACATAGGGCCCTCCAGGTCCTTAAGTGTAGTCCTTTAAATCCAAACTTTACAGAACAAATCCCCTTATAAGACCATATGTGGATTTGAGTCTGCACTAGATAGTCTCTAAGGTCTATGGTTTTAGGTTTCCTATAAATAGCAAATAGGGCAGCTAAGTGGTGCAGTGAATTGGTTGCAGGACCTGAAATACGCAAGACTTATCTAAGTTCAAATCTCACCACAGACGCCTACTAGCCCTGTGCCCCTTGGTAAGTCGCTCAGTCCTCTTTGCCTCAGTTTTCTCATCTGGAAAATGACCTGGAGAAGGAAGCGGCACACCACTCCAGGATCTTTGACAAGAAAACCCCAAATGTAATCATATAAATTCAGACACGACTAAAACAGCTGAACAATAACAAATAAATAGTAAATACCCCTGACATTTAAAATATTGTCTAGTTGATATTCAGGTTTTCAGAAATTCATCTCCTTCATTTGGAAAGCTATACCTTTGCTAATAGTAACAGCAGAATGTAAGCCCCTTGAGGAAGTGTTTAATTTTTTCTTTATAATCACAGTAACTGGCACATATAATTACTTACTTGCTTGCTTCCTGCATCTTTGTTGAATTGAATTGTACTCAACAGTAATATGAATAAGGTAATTTCTCAACCTGAGTTCCTGGAGAGCCCAAGAAAAATCTCACCAGCTAGTTGTAGAGGTCAATTAAGTTACTAAACTGGAGAGGAAAAAAATGTGCGTGGGAAGAATACTCTACTTTAGTAGAGGGGACAGATTTGCTTGTCATAAACCTTCAAATCCACTTCGTAGGTATTCTGTGGCAGTTTAGGATAATGAAGTTAACACCTTTCACAGGAGAGATAAAGGAAGGGGAAATCAAACAAAGATTAAAGCAGAGTTTGGGGGAGAATAGTTGCCATTCAGCTGATCATTGTTATTGCTGTTTGGTCATTTTTCAGTCATGTCCAACCCTTTGTGACCCCTTTTGGGGTTTTCTTGGCAAAGATACAGAGTGGTTTGTCATTTCCTTCTCCTGGTGATAAGAATGATTATTGGTGTAGGAAAAGTTTTACTGTTCAAGAATAGCAGAGGGGAGCTGACCAGACATTTTAGCAATTGTTAAATTCTCTCTTTGCTCTAAAGCAGCAGGATTAAAGTAACCATTTAGAAAAAGCTACAAGTATCTCTAATCCAAGGACAACAAATGGTACAAAACCAAATTTGTTATATTTTATTTCTACTCAATAGAATTACAGATTTTAGTGGGAAGGGCCCTAAGGGGCCAAGCAATCCAGTACCCCGATTTTACAGATGAGGGAATTGGGGCCTACAGTTTTAAGGGATTTGTCTAAATTCACCAAAGCTAGGTAACGTTTGTTAGCATAGGATTTGAACCTAGATATTCTAACTCCAAATTCAGTGTTCTTCCTAGTATAGTAATGAAGTGAGCTTTAATATATAAAATAATTATAACCTTTAATTTTAATCTCAAAAAGTACATTTCCTCTTTCCTATATTTTAAATTGTCTTTTAAAAATGCAGTTAAGGAACTATAATATGAAAACACCTAATTTTCACTTTTGGAGTTCCTTAATGAAAACGAGGCTCTAATCCATATATATATATATATATATCAGGTCCACGTAGTAATCAGTGGGGGTTTGAGGCTAAAAACATGGCTTGTTTAAAGTCCCAGTATCTATAATAGTTTCCCTAATTTTGAATGTCCTGTTTCCCTGATAGCTGTGTCTTGTGGAAATCCTGGCACCCCTGCCAATGGCATGATAATAAACAGTGATGGAATACTCTTCTCCAGCTCAGTTATCTATGCCTGTTGGGAAGGTTACAAGACTTCAGGGCTGACAACTCGCCATTGCACAGCAAATGGGACTTGGACTGGCACTGCTCCTGACTGTACAGGTGAGGCCCTTACTTACCCAGCAGTCTTAAGAGTATTATGATGAATTTTAATGAATAGCTGTTTAATAAAATGGTTAATTAACTTTCACAGAATTTCCTCTATTGTTTTATTCCTTAAGTGGAAGGGTGGGAGAGAGGAGAAAAAACTTTTTTTTTAAATTCAAAAACTGTATTCATTACACAGTTTAAGACCTAACATCTTAAAAAAAAATTAAAAATTATAAGTGTATCTCCAAAGTAAGTTTTTGTGGTGAGCTAGGCCTGTTGTTGAGAACATGATATTAACAAGATGAATGCCCCAGATTCCTGCTTATACAGACAACTTAGCTCTTCATGGAGTAAAACACTGAATTGTGGCCACCGCCTGCTGCAGCTATCATTTCAATGAGCTACTTATTGTGTGTGGGCAAGATACTTCTTACATCAGGGACTAAATAAGGACATAGATTGAGGCTTAAAGTCACCAATAGTGAAGAAACTTTAAAGGTATAGTTCCAGTTCTAATTCTCAAATCTATCTATCTAGCTAGCTAGCTAGCTCTATATTTTCACACCCTTCATAACACTTTAAAGGAAGTAATCAGAAAATAGATCTTATTTAATAAAAGTTACAAATATTTTTGGTTTAAAAAAAGACAGTACCAACTGTTGCTTTTGATGTCCTTTTATAGTTATAAGTTGTGGAGATCCAGGTACCTTGGCAAATGGCATTCAATTTGGAAATGACTTCACCTTTAATAAAACTGTGAGCTATCAATGCAATCCAGGGTATCTGATGGAACCTACCAGTGCTTCAACTATCCGATGCACAAAAGAGAGCACTTGGAATCAGAGTAAACCTGTCTGCAAAGGTCTGTATTTTTTTTACTTTTACAAATGTACAAATAATAGCGCACAATGGGACTTTTTCATCATTTATAATGTGTCACTGATAAAGCTTTAACAGTAACAGTTTGTGTCTTGAACAATGTCTATGCAGTTATTATTATTATTATTGTTGTTGTTTTTTAACAAAGAATAAATCAACCAGATAGAAGTATATGGCAGTGGTATGGCAAAAGTGGATGCTATTGATGAAACTTTCAATAGAAATAAAAGCCCTTCTTACCCACAATCTTTGAATCCTTCTGGCTTTCTCACTTAGAAACTCTACTATCTCAAAGTCCTCTCTGCTACAGAGGATATTGTCTTCCTAGGAGTGTGAGTGTGTGTATGTGTGTGTGCGTTGTGTGTGTATGCATGTGCATATGTGCATGTTTGGGGTTTTCCCAAATGTAGGTAATAGAATATCCCTCTCTTAAAAGAAATAAGGACTCATCTAATGGTTAATCTGCACTAATTTTTAATATTTCCTTAGTTGATCTCATTAAAAGATATACATTAAATGCCACATGAGTTTGAATTAGAATATGGAATGCTTTGTTTTTTATGTGATAGAGGCTGTGTAACACTGAAAGTTATTTGTCTTCTTGAAATAGCTGTCGTGTGTGGTCAACCCCCTCAAGTCCAATATGGAAAAGTGGAGGGAACGGATTACCACTGGGGGGCCAGCATAAGCTATAGTTGTGCTGAGGGCTATCAGCTTTCCAATTCAGCAATCCTTTCCTGTGAAGGACGGGGAGTGTGGAGAGGTGATGTTCCACAGTGTCTGCGTAAGTTACTTAGGGAAGCACTAATTTTAACATTAATTTTACCCAGTGTCTTCTGCATGAAACTGTTAATCTATACAAAGCTACAAATGTATGACTCCCAAGTCTTTCCATCATGTCCCTTTATGGAGAGGCACTTTTCTTACAGGTGCAGAATTCAGTGTTCTGTTGCTTGAGTACTAATTCAGTGCCCTTTTGCAAATGGTAGTAGAATATTAGATGTTTATAAATGGGGTATGGGAGATGCTTTAATTAAGACATAAACAACACTTTCTATAGCCTTTCATGAAAAGTAGGAACATGTAAAACTTACATTAAATTATCCTATATTTAGCTGACCAAAAGTAAATTAGGCAGTCTAACATTAAGCTGTAGTTTCTAGTGTTAGTGTTCTTTTGGTCCTATTCTAGTATCTTAGGGTTAAATGGACTATAGACTAATGTTTGTAGCTTAATGATTAATGTTAAGCTACAAATTAACATGATGAAATTATGTTTTAATTCCCCAAGTGCTTTCCTCACTTATCCTGTTAATTTTTTTTTTTTTGGTCCACTAGCTGTATTCTGTGGTGATCCTGGCACTCCTGCTGAGGGGAAGATTAGTGGAAAAAGTTTCATCTATAGATCTGAAGTCTCCTTCCAGTGCAAATCTCCTTTTATACTGATAGGCTCTTCAAGAAGAATCTGCCAAGCAGATGGCAGTTGGAGTGGAATACAGCCCACTTGTATCGGTAATAATGAATTAATATAAGTCATTTTAGTAACAAAGAAATGTCATGTACTGTATCAGATTGTAACAAAGTTTAGTCATTAGTTATACTGTGTTATACCAAGTCCCTTGGTCTCATGGGTGGTTTTCTTTGGCATTAAGCTACTGGTGTCAGGATACAGGTTATGACTATAGTAAGCCAAGCTGGGAAACATAAAGACCCACTAATTATTTTGCTGCATTGTCCTCACTTTCTAGGTCCTTCCTCTCCCCAAACCCTCCCTATTGCTCATCATCTAGACTAAGGAACACCCTCAGGAAGGAAGAAGCATAGCTAAAGAATCCGAATGTCTCTCTCCTTAGCCATTTTCATCTTCCCCTACCTCATGCTTCTCAAACACTCATTCACCTATTCTCCATACCACACAGTGATGCTAATAATTACAACTCTTGAATGTATTTAAACAAATTGTCATTTGCAGTAAGTGAAGACTCTCTTATCCCTTGATTTGTTAGTCTATTTATATACTTAGTTCATGTGGTTTTTTTTATTACCACTAGTAAATAAAAACATGCGCTTCTCTAATAAACACTTATAGATCTTGGATATTATCAGTCATTGAAGAGTATCACCTTTATGAAAATAATAATTTTTTCTACAGCAGAAATAATCTCATTGAAGATCTAACTTTTCTAAAGTTAGAAGCATTTGCTATCACTTGGTTTTAATTGTTGCTGTTGTATGTTGGGACTGAATTTATTTTTCCCCTGAGAGGTTAGGTGATGCTTTTTCCCAAAGACTTTTTTTCTTCCATTTTCCCATTAGCAGCTGTAGAGTATAAGTAATGATGAAGCTGAAAGGTCTTTTGATTGCTCAAGTGCTACATTTGGGGAAAATGTCACATGTTGTCTTCCCATCTGCTTCAGTCCTGAAACCTTTAATATTTTCCTTGTTGTCATTTATGAAGTCTTGAAGAAGAATGAAGAGGAAAACATAAATGCTATTCAAATTATAATCAGGGTCTGTATAAAGGGACCCATAATTCAGACAGACTAAATATAGCATCAGAGTAATTAGTTTTATAAATTGCTAAAATGTTCATCAGGATTATCTATACATGAAGACTTCCCATTATGGAGGATTAATGGGAGTATGTGGGGGGAAAATGTCACTGGATAGAAAAGTATATATAGGTGCACCATTGAAGTAAATAACAATATTAGTGAGATCATGGCTCTATTAAAATATTGAAGTATAATAATATTAGTATTCTAAGAATCACTAAATTATGGCTCAGCATAGAAAGAATGAATAGTAGAATGAGGTTAGACCACTGCTTTCTTATATTTCCTCAATGGTTTTCATATTACTTTCTACTAAGATATGAATTTCTTCTCTGTAAAGCCATAAGAATAATTCAAGTAACTCTTCAGTGCAGACAACTAATTTAGAGACTGACAAAATAGTATTAAGTAATGAGTGAAGTTTAAAGAAAGGCTGAACATAGTTTTGCTTTAATTTTACTTGAATTAATTTTTTTCTCTCATGAGAAGTACTTTTCAGTAATAAATAATTATATTATACACTGGCAAAGGCAGAGTTTCTTAAAACTTATAAAGTAGTTGTAGAAAAGAGAATTCCTTTTCACATCTAATAACTGTATTTGATGGTATTTTTCAACTCTGAATTTCAGATCCAGCTCATAACACCTGTACAGATCCTGGTACCCCACATTTTGGAATGCAGAACAGCTCGAGAGGCTATGAGGTATATACATATACATTTTATTTTGGTTTTCTCCAATTTAAGAATGACTTGATAGTCAAAATATATTTAATCAAGACAAATGAATCAGCATTTAAGTGCTTACTATGTGCTAACCTACTATGCTAAGGATACAAAGAATAAAGTGAAACATCCCCCACCCTCAAAGAGATTGCATTCTGATGGGGAGAAATAACATGTATACAGATAAATATCAAATGCATACAAGGTATTCGGGAGGGGAGTTAGGCTACTGATTACTGAGAGTAACAGGAAAAATTTTGTGTAAGAACTGGCACTTGAGCTAGTTCCGTGAAAGACTGAAGAATTCCAAGAACCAGATTTTAGTAAAGAGAACATTTTAATCACAGGACTCAATCTGTGTGAAGGTATGAAAGTTAAGAGATAAAATATCATTCCTTAGAAAGTATATATAGACTAGGTTGGTGGGAACTCAGGGGTACATACTTGATTGTTAATAAAAATCTGACAATTATGTACAGGATAAATTAGAAAAAAGAAAGATTAGAAACAAGGAAACTAATGAAAAAGTTGTTGCAATGGGCATTTTGAGGTGTAATGTGGTACTGAACTAGGTTAATGGTAGTTTCAGTGTAAAGAAGGAAACAAATATGAGAGAAGCAATTAAGTAACATTGATTAAATTTAACAATTTATTGGATCTGGGGCTAAAGAGAGGGAAGAGCTTAGATGACTATCTTGAGGTAAGAACAGGACGCATTTATTCAGTTCTACTGAGAAGAGGGCATCACCTCCACCAGGATGGACTAGTGAGAGGAGGAATGTTACAGAAGGCAAAGCAAGATTGTATACCCTATGCAAACACCCTCCCACCACTATTTCTTATTCCCATTGGCTGGGAGGTGGGCTTACAGTCTAGTCTGTAAAAAAAAAAAAAAGACAACAAGGAAAGAGGGTATTGCCAATCCAAATGTACGTGTCCTTATTAGGCAAACTTAAAGCTGAAGTGGCAGTAAAGGAGAGGGAAGGGTGAAACCAAAACTCAGGCCTGTTCCCACAAGAATCCTTACTAGATTTTAGACTATGGTCTGAGAAGTTTTCACCTCTCCCAGTCAGTATCTCATCTAACCTATTGCTGTTGAGGCCTTTTCCTTATTACAAGATTCATAAGTATTTTTTATAAACAATGAAATAACCTAATATATGCTTTACCTTCTCGCAGATTGCTTATCTGCTATCAGATAGCTGTTCATGTGAGCTTCTACTTATTCAAGGACTCACTTACTTGAGACACATAAATTCTATAAGAATTTATGAAAGCTCTTTAGGTACTTGAAGATAACTATCATGACCCCATGCCCTCTGTCCACACCAGGCTAAATATCTCCAGGTCTTTCAATTGATCCTCTAATAACATGATTTCTGATCCTTTCCCCATCCTGATTTCTAATCTCTATATGTATTCCCATTTATCAGTCTTAAAATGTGGCGGTCCATAATGTTCATAAAATACCAGAGGAATAAATCTGATAATGGCTTAAATAGTAAAGGGAATATGTATACAATTGTCATTGTATATATAATGCATGTCATTCTACAAATGATAAATAATGTATGATGTGTCACTGTTGATTAGTATTCAAGGGTTAATTGTCTTTATTAAACTCAATTTGGTTCTTCTCTGAGACTCTATTTTGGTTTCCTCTTAGGTTGGAAGCACTGTCTTTTTCCGATGCAGAAAGGGTTACCACATTCAGGGCTCCACAACACGCTCTTGCCTTGCTAATTTAACATGGAGTGGCATACAGACTGAATGCATTCGTAAGTATGATCTCTGTTATTAAAAAGCAGTTATCTGCCTTTAGTGGAAGTATAAGTATGATAAGTTGTACATCTAAGGTAATAAAGTACAATTGTTGTATTTTTTCCTTGTCGGTCAAGGGAAGGTATAATAAATAGCCTATTTCCTGTAAGTGTTTACTGTCCAAGGACAAGTATGATATATGCACGTTGGTATTATTTTGTATGTGTAGCTCTCACTGTTCAATTTAGTTTGGCAAGTATTTATCAAACATCTACTTGTAAAAGGCCCTGTTATGGTAGGTGTTCAGAACATGAGGATTTAAACACACACACACACACACACACACACACACATACACACACACACACAAAACCTCTGTCTTAAGGAGCTTACAACCTAATAGAGAAAAGATATGTTTAAAAATTGACTAAGTGTGACAGAGTTAGAAAGTTATAGGGAAAAGTGATTCAAAAAATGTTCTTAAAAATTTAAAGAAGAGTTCACTTTCAAATGAAAGCATTCATGAAAGGCTTCATGGACATAGTAGAGGAAAAATCACAGAACTTGAGAAATGAAAAAGACCTTTTGGGGGGGAGGGCAGAGACAAGATGGCAGAGTAAAAGCACAAGCCTGGCATAGGCTCTGGCTTTAACCATCTCCAATACCTGTAACAAAAATGACTCTAAACAAATTTTAAAGCTACAGAACCCACAAAGAGACAGAAAGAAACAAATCTCCGTCTGAAGGTAGCCTGGTAGGCCGACAGGAAAGGTCTGTCACAATGCTCTGGGAGCCAAATGAAGCCCCCAGTGAGCCCTGGTTCTGGCTGCAGGCCATCCCCGACCAGCACCCAGACTGCCCAGAGCAGGCTTTGGGAGAGTGAATCACCCACAGCTTTGGTGGTTTCAGACTTCTTATCACATAAACAGCAAAGAGAAAATAATTATTAAGTTCAGTCAGGAACTCCGTTGTAAGGGTGAAGGAACAGCATGGTCCAGCCCCTGCTACAGGGGCAAGAAGAGGCAGGAGGCATGTAGTGCCATGTGGCTGCTTTCAAAACTCTTGGCCTGAAGATCACAGGGGGACCAAGCAGCCATTCAGAGGATAATTGCTCTAGCTTTGACCTGCCTGGATCTGGATCGTAGTTTTGGGTGGTGGTCCTGGGATGTGTGGCCAGTGAGCCAGAGTTTGTGGGGGCTGTAGAGAGGGCACCCAACTAACAGCTCTGGCAGCTGTAAAAACCCCAGCTATTTAGGACAAAGGTCTCTCCATTCTGTAAGCAGAGTTCTACCATGTCAAAAAAGCTCAAAAGTCAAGTAACTGGCAAGATGAGAAAGCACAATCAGACCATATAATCCTTTTTTGGAGACAAAAGGGATCAAAGCATGGAACTGGAGGAAGACAATGAAGTCAGAATTCCTGCATCAAAAGCTTCCAAGTAAAATATGAATTGGTCACAGGCCATGGAGGAACTCAAGAAGGATTTTGAAAGCCAGGCAAGAGAAGTGGAGGAAAAACTGGGAAGAGAAATGAGCATGATGCAAGAAAATCATGAAAAGCAAGTCAACAGCCTGCTAAAGGAGACCCAAAAAAATTCTGAAGAAAATAACACCTTAAAAGGTCAACCAACTCAAATGGCAAAAGAGGCCCAAAAAGCCAATGAGGAGAAGAAGGCCTTAAAAAGTCATATTCACTACATGGAAAAGAAATTTCAAAAACCGACTAAAGAGAATAATTCCTTCAAAATTAGACTGGAGCAATTAGAAGCTAATGCCTTTATGAGAAGTCAAAATACTATAAAACAGATCCAAACAAATGAAAAAAACTAGAAGGCAATGTGAAAAAAAACTCATTGAAAAAAAAACTACTTACCTGGAAAATAGATCTAGGAGAGATAATTTAAAAATTATTAGACTACCTGAAAGCCATGATCAAAAAAAGAACCTAGAAATCATCCTTCAAGAAATTCTCTAGGAAAATTGCCATGATATGCTAGAACCAGAGGGCAAAAGAGAAATTGAACAAATTCACCAATGATCACCTCTTGAAAAAGATCCCAAAAAGAAAACTCCTAGGAATAAAACTCCTAGGAATATCATAGCCAAATTCCAGAGTTCTCAGGTCAAGGAGAAAAATCTTACAAGTAGCCAGGAAGGGAAAATTTTACTGTTGTATAAACACAATGAGAATAACATAAGATCTAGCAAATTCTGCATTAAGGGATCAAAGGGCTTGGAATATGATATTTCAGAGGTCAAAGGAGCTAGGATTAAAACCAAGAATCACCTACCCAGAAAAACTGAACATAATGCTTTAGGGGAAAATATGGTCATTCATGAAACAGAGGACTTTCAAGTATTCTTGATGAAAAAAAACAGAGTTGAACAGAAAATTTGACTTTCAAATACAAGAAGCAAGAGAAGCATGAGAAAATAAACAGGAAAAAGAAATCATAAGAAACTTATTAAAGTTGAAATATTTATATTCCTACATGGAAAAATAATAATCGTAACTCATGAATTTTTTCTCAATATGAGGATAGTTGAAGGGAATATATATGTATACATTCTTATATATGTATGTATAGGAGGGCATATGTATGCGTGTATAAATGTATATGTGAGTGTGTGCATATGTGTGTACATGTATACATAGACAAAGGGCACAGGATGAGTTAAATATAAAGGGATAATATCTTAACAATAAAATTAAGAGGTAAGAGAGGAATATATTGGGAGGAGAAAGGGAGAGATTGATTAGGGTACATTATCTCATAAAATAGGCAAGAGAATAGTGTTACAATGGAGGAGAAGAGCAGGAAAGTAAAAGGGAATGGGTCAGCCTTACTCTCATTGAATTTGGCTTGAGGAGGGAATAGCATGCACATTCAATTGGGTATCTCACCCTACAGGAAAACAGGAGGGAAGGAAATAACGGGGGGGGGGGGGTGATAGAAGGGAAGGCACATTAGGGGAGAGGGTAGTTAGAAGCAAACACTTCAAAAGGTTCCACATTATAATATACCTGAGAAGTGGTGATTCTCTGCTTGAAGACTTCCAGTGGGAATAAAGAGGGTGATTTATCAGCTTGGGATGCAGAGCTGATGCATTTATGAATATAGGAGAAGAAAGAATAAAGTAAAAAAAATAGGCACATAGAGTGAATGAATGGAAGTAGGTTGAAATCAGTCTATGAAGGAGCAAGATTGGTTGAGTATGGCTTGGGTTGGGGGGGTGAGGAGAGCAAATTTGAGGATAAGGATTTCACCCTGTAGACAATAGGGAGCCGCTGAAGATTTTTGAACAGGAGAGTGACATGATCAGACTTTTACATCAAAAGGTTTTTTGTTTGATTGATTTAGTTTTAAACTTTGAAGGCTGAATTAGAGAGAGGAGAGACTGAGAATAAGTATACTATTTAGGGTACCAGCTTTAAAATCCCATGTTTCTGTATAATGGTCTGGTTGACAAGTAATAGGAGACTAAAATAGGTTGTGGTGGCAGTGTAAGGTATGGCAAGGAACAGAAATACTGTGGAGGTAGAATTAATATTAACTCACAGGAAGTGGGCAATCAGGAAGAAAGAAAAGTTAAATTGTTCAAGGCTGAGTTACTGGAAAAATGATGTCATCAAAACATAAACAGAATTGGAAAGAAAGCACCATAGGTTTAGAGATGGAAAGGACTTTAGAAACTATTGAATCTAAGCCTTCTTAATGTATAAATGTGGAAACTGAGGCACAGACTTGTCTTGTCAGACATGTAATAAATGGCAAAGCCAGGTTTCAAACCCAGATTATTCCCCATTGTCTAGTTTTCCCATGTGTTTTTCTAATCCACGTGTGTGTATAAGATGACAACAAAGAAGCCCTCTAAAATTTCATTTGTATCTTCAATTATGAAGTCTTATGGTTCTCCAAACAGTAACTCCAGTATCCCATTTACCTATTACCACTTCAGCAAAGAATCAAGTAGTATATGTGTGCTTAAACAAATAAATTCAGGTGAATTTCTAAAAAAAATAAAATGGTATTTGACTATTTTAAACTAAGAAAAATCCAGTTCAATAATTCAGTTTTTAAAAATCTTCATCTCATAACTGGGTAGATTTCAGAAGTGATCTCTGTTGCAGTTGTTTGCATAGTCAGTCCTTACAGGGCTGACTCTGTCAGTCTGGGATAATATAGTCTTTGTTATTAAACATATATGTCATTAAATATGAGACATACAACTGACCGTAACTTTCACAGCCCAGTAGTCTCTGGTTCATAGATTATAGAAACTATAAATGCAGCTCTGAAAATATACACACAGCACCATTTCTTCGAGTGGCATGAGACTCCCATATTTATTCTCTTCTACATCTCTCATCTAATCTGCCTTCTTCACTTAGGCTGTACCCTACTTCACACCTTTATCCCTTCTTGCCTAGGCAATTTTAGTAGCATCCTAATTGGTCCCCCCTGCATCCAGTCTATCCTTCTCCATTCCTTCCTCCACTTAATTTCTAAAATGCTATGATGATGATCCTCAAACATAGATCTGATGCCCCAAACCTCCAAAATATTCAATGCCTCCCTATTGCCTTTCATGTAAAATACAAAGTCCTGAGTCTGACAGTTAATGTCCCTTACAATCTATCTCTTAACTACCTTTACAATATTATTTCATATGACTCCCCTTCATACACTCTCCATTCTTGTCAAATTGCCTTGCTAGTTGTTCCTTGTATAAAACATTTCATCTGCTACATTTGTGCCTTTGTATAGGTCATCCATCCCCAATGCCTGGAATTTTATCTACCCCACCTTGGATTTGGATTGTCCCTAGATTTGTTCAAATCCTAGCTCCAAGTCCACTGATGCCTTTCTTTATCCTCCCCGTTATTGTGATTCTTTGCCTCTTGGAATTATTTTATGTTTACTTGTGGACATGTTAACTATACCTATTAAAATGTAAAGCTCCTCAAAGACTAGTACTGTTTTCTTTCTCAGTGCCTAACACTAAGTAAATACTTAATAAGTGAGCAATCATTTTGTATCCAGAATCTAGCAGAATGACCTATGTAGAGTAAGTACTTGATAGATGTTTGTTAATTCATATGTAATTATGAAGTAATTTGAAATGCTATGAATGACTAGAATGAAAATGAAGAAATAAATATTTCTAATGAAGCATATTATATATAGTTTTGCCATTAAAATTTTATGTTGTAACAAATTCAAAATCATTGTATTTTTTTATTTTAAGTAATGGTCAAAGTTTCTACAAGTTTGAAATATTGGGCATCCTTTAATAATAAACTACAACTAATGGTTTTTTAATGTACTGTTTCTTCAGCTTTTTCTTTGATTTATTTCTAAATGGTTAACAAAATTGTCAATATCACTTAAAAGCATTATTACTAATCTCTTCAAATCAGAATGCAAATTGTAGCTATAGTAATAATGTATAATTATTGAATTGATGGGTTTGATGCATACAAAAAATTCTTGCTGGTCATCAACTGCTTCCCAGTTTTATTTTTAGTGAAAAATCAATTTGTTTTAGATTTTTAGTAAAAAAAAATCATTCCAACTTCTGCATATGTCTTTAGAAAATCTTGAAATATCATTATCTTTAATATGCAATAATATAATGCTTGCCTTAGTGCTCTCTAATAATATTAAACTTATTCCAGCTCATGCATGCAGACAGCCAGAGACACCAGCCCATGCAGATGTGAGAGCAATAGATCTTCCTACTTTTGGTTATACTTTAGTATATACCTGTCATCCCGGATTTTTTCTTGCGGGTGGATCTGAGCACCGGACATGTAAACCAGATATGAAATGGACAGGAAAATCACCTGTTTGTAAAAGTAAGTCATTGATCATGGAATAAGAGTAATTTTCTGAAAGAAAAAAAGGATAATTCAGAATACCTTTCCATATCTGTGACAAAATCAAACACCACCAGGAAAGCTACACTAATTTATTTTACATTAACAATTAAAAGGGGGGGAATATATGTATATTTATATTTGCTGATTTAATAAAAGAAGAGCATGGGTTATATAGATATACATGTTAATCTTAGCATTTGCTCTATTTCAAATAAAGAAAAAAGGATATTTTGTTGAAGAGAGTCATTTCACCAGGTAAATTTTATATATATGTTTAAGGAAAGTGAAAATGAAAAACATTTATCAAGGGCCTGAGTATATGTTAAAGAAAATTTTGTAAGTTTTATTGTTAAGTCCACTCAAGCTGTTTCAGTTGGAGATACTGAATCTATGTACTCTTGACATGATTTTTGCTATTTTAAATCACAGAAGCAATTAGTATGAAAATTATTAATTAATTACCAATAAAATTTTGTTTTCCCAAACTAGAAAAAAAATTAACAGTACTGGGTCAAAACTCAATGACATCTAACACTTTGTGTTTTCATATAAATTCTAGACTGTATATGTATTGAATACTGAACCATACAAGTAAATAATTTAGAAGTAAATTAAATTCATGGCTTCATGTTGAGATTCCTGGGTCTGTTACTAAGACCCAAGATGGGAAATGCCCAAAAGTCTTGTGTTACTTTTTACCTTTCTCCCCTAAGAATAAGAAATAAGACACTGAAAAAACCATTACACAACTTAATAAAAAATAATAAAAGGCAGGAGATTTTAAATTAAACTAAGCTGAGAGTCCACACTAAATGTTCAAAGACAAAAGTCAGTTTCTTAATTATTCATCTGTAAATTCATTTTTATGTCTTTTTGTGCAATTTTTTTCAAAGTGAATTTCATATTCTAAATTTAATTTAATGCCAACTTTTTATTTGGGGCACACATTTTTGGTAAAGTGTCTTGTGTAAGCCACCCTCATTACAAGGCTCTCTGTTGTAGCACTCTCAGATAAATAGAAGCACTATCCTTTGGATCAGAGTTTATTCATTTCCTTTAAATTCACCTCTTTTTCCTTGCCCTTCTCAAAAAAAGTAAAATTCTGGGTTTAAGCAAATAACATGTTTAGATTTTAATTATTTCATAAAGTTATCCAATCTGGAGAAAGGACACTTGCTTCACCTGAGCATTATTTCAACAATATTCAAAAATACGTATGTTCTTGAAAGTGATAACTTGTCTTTTTACTTGTAGGTAAAGGAGTGAGAGAAGTTAATGAAACAGTTACTAAAACTCCAGGTTTGTATACCAGAACAGTTTTAGATATAAATAAAATTAAGTAATTTGTTCTCTACTAATACACATATACACATAATGATGATATTTTGAACATATAAGTTTCTGATTCTATTACTGCACTGAGAGGATTAAATAAACCACTCATTTAAGACAGGCTTACTTTGTGGCTTTTACTCCCAGAATAGCAATGTGCTTATCTAATAATTTATCTAAAAACCAAACATTTGGAAATTGCAAAATGTTATTTCATTCAAGGAGGTCTTAGGTATTTTGTAGACAGAAGTGGAAATAATGCCTCTGTGAGGCAAGGTGTTATAATGGAGAGCCTTATAAGGAGGATTGCACCTCATTATTACATATATCAGAATTCAAAGACTCATCCTTATGTCAACTTTACATCATCAAAATAAACTAGAAAATTGAACCTATGAAAATGGAGAAGAAGCACTGTCAATGGGACTACTTCACATTCCCTAGTGTTTCTTCACGTACTGCTGTATAATTAAGGTATTAATTAACCTCTTCAGAAATGTTTATTCAGAGCTTGCTCATGCTGGCAGCAAATTAGAAAGGTAGTCTCTGACCTCCAAAGCAAAATCGTTGTTTGTTTTAATCTTCTATATATTTGTGGATATCTTAAGAGTCTTTTTCTTTAATTATGGGAATTCACTGAGAACTGATAGAAATACAATTCCTATGAAATATACACATACATACAATATAAATAATACTTTTTGAAAAAAATGCCAATAGTAACATCTCCTTTGCAATGCCTCTGAAATGAAGTGTTAATTAGTACAGCCCTAAATAGGTATGCAGTGGGATGAGACTCATACAGAATACTGTCATTCCATTTTATCTGGGGTCACCTGCAAAGCCATGAGATGCAGAGAGCACCAGAAAAATTAATTCACCTTACAGTGTCTTATTGGTCTTTAGAAAGCCAAACATGACAAAAGATTTTTTTCCAGTATAATTCTACCTTGCCTATGTGGTCTCCCTGTAAAATCACGTTAACCACTATTGCCGGGTAACCAAGAGACTGCAATAGAATAACAAGTTTATGATTTAACAGATGATTAAATGAATTCTAATCATGAAAGATGATTATCTTATTCTATTAAAATATCATTTTTAGGGAAACTTTCTTTTTGTTCCTTTTTACTTACCTCAAGTTTCTTGCTCTTGAAAGAGTTGGGCCAGATGATGCTAAAGTCCCTCCAAGCTCTGACATCTGATGAAAAATCCCTTTCAGTTTTGACATCTTATCATTCCTTGTTTCTCTTATTTTAATGACTCTATATTGCTGCTAATTAGGATATAATATTCTAGCTAATGACCATCAATAGTCAACATAACTTGAGTTTGTATATATTGTTTAGTGTTATGATCTTCTTGGCTAATAACTACATTATTCTTTATATTCTTATAAGTTCAAGGACTTATATGTAGTACATGTTTAATAAATGTTTCTTGAATGAAAAAGGAAATTAATAATTTTTAAAAACTAGTGAAAGCTTAATGATATTGTAAACTATAATTTAATTGAATCATTATAACCCAAGATTGATGGTAAATTTTGTTTTGTTCTGTTTTATAAATACTCTAGATATACTTAGAACTTCAGGGAAGATAGGAAATAGTCCATTAGTCTGAAAATTTAGCTGTGAGCAGAGATACAAACCATTCATTTGAAATTCATTGATGGTCATTAGTTAGTTTATATCCATATATATGGAATAGTGAAAATTAATTTGTGTGTTATGACTTAGGCAAAGGACATGTTAACTGAGAATATCATAGTTTATCTTTGCTAATGAATGTTAGATTCTGAGATATTAAAACAAATAACAACTTGCTATTCTCAAACTTACCATACAGACCCTTAGAATTTCTCCTTTAATGTGGGTCTTTTGAAATAAATTACTCTATGTATATGTCCCTAAGTGGCAATAGGAAATTATAATAATATGATAATAGTTAAAAAAAAATAAAACCCAAGATACAGGCATAGAATCTCAGAATTGAAAAGGAGCTTAGATATATTCTTGTGCAACCCATGCATTAAGAAAAATCCCCTCTACACTATGCGTGATATGTGGTCTTCCCAGGCTCAGTTTGAAGATCTCTGTCTTAAAGGAAGTTCTTGCCTTGAAATCTAACCTAGTCCCCTTTGGGGAAACTATCCCTGTTAGGAAATCATTTCATTATTTCATGCTGAAATTTGACTTTCTATAACTTCCAAATATGGTCCTTAATTATACCCTTTGGAAGCAAGTAAAACAATTCCAATTCTGCATCCACATGACAGCCCTTCAAATACTTAAGGCAGATATCATATCATGGTAAAGTCTTTTCTTCTCCAGACTAATCATCTCTAATTAATATAGCTGATTCTTATATGTCATAGTTTCCAGTCCCCTATCCATATTTAACTTTCCCCTCCATATGTGCTACAGTTTATAAATGTCAAGCAATCAATCAATCACCATTTATTAAGTACTTACACTTATTCTTATCCTAATTTGGGTTTCTTAAAATTATTTTAAATAACAATATTAAATGCAACATATCACATATGCTGACAGTTGGTAAATGAATATAAAATATGAACTATTACATTTTATTTCTGTAGCAGCAAGCACCCTAGCATACCTAGGATGGCTACTTGCACAGGTTCTTTGATCGGCTTTTCTAAAGGAAAGCAACTCAAAAAGAGTTAACAATCTTACTTTAATCAAATATATATCATTTACCTAGTTCCGGTGTAAAAGTCAGCACCCTGAATTTCAGAGAATACAAACAGAAGTTACAAGCAGACAAAAATTACAGAGAGAGAAAATAACACAAGTTAGCAGACAGGGCTTCTAACTGTCTGACCATTACTTACATACAGTTAATTACTAGAGAGAGAAGCACCAACATTTGGGTTTTCAAAGCCAGAGGTGCTCAATGGCTGCCCAAAGTCTCATCTGGCCAAATCACACAAATCTTTCCAAAGTGAGCCCCAAAGCAAAACCTTGCCTCAGAGTTGTATATACCCTTCTCCAGGGTCAGAGAACATCACAGCCCTCATGACCCACCTGACTACAAAGTAACAAAAGTTGTGCCTTCTTGAAAAACAAGCCTCCCACCACAGGCTGCGTGTGACCATATTCAGCCTATTAGGGGGCAAAAGTATATTTTCAAATCAGGGAAGGTCCTCAAATTAACTTAGACCAGCAGTTTTTAACCTGTGGGTTGCGACCCCTTTGGGGTCAAATAACCCTTTCACAGGGATCACAGGGGTTGCCCAAGACCATCAGAAAACACGTATTTCCAATGGTCTTAGGAACCGAGACACCACTCCTCTATCCATCTCCAGGAAAGTCCGCCTACATGCAGATACACCCACATCCGAGTATTCAAGGGTCACGGCATTAGGAAGGTTGAGAACCACTGACTTAGACCTATCAAAGGGCAGGGAACATCTTCAAAATCCCATTACCATTACAGCTTCCTAAAACATATGCTAGGGACAGGGAATCTTTTTTTCATGTCACCAATTAAATTGCTATGTTACAATGTTGATACAAATTAAGCTTAGAAATTACTAAAATTCCAAGCTCTCTTTCAATAAACTGATACAGATAACCTTGTTTCTGATTACTGTGCTTGTATAATTAATATTTTAAACTACTTTGTAGGATTTAAATATCTATTAATTTTCACCTTAGTTGCATCCCACCATTGAGATCTTTCTGGATCCTGAATCTCTCATCTGAACTTCATTAGCCATTCTTTCCAATTTTATGTAATCTGCAGAAGCATGCCTACAGCCAAGTCATTGATACAAAATTTTAAATAGCACAGCGCTAAGAAGAACTCCCTATTGCAGTCCTAGAGACTTTCCTCTAGGTTGAAATTGGATTATTAATTGCTACTCTTTCGATCTTGTTCAATTACTTCCAACTCCACTTAATTATACTATTATCTGTGGACAGTATGGTGTAGTTAATGGAGTTGCCCTTAAAGCTAGTAAGACCCAGGTCTAAGTACTACCTCTGAAAAGTACTGGCTATTTGAACCTGGGCAAGTTTCTTAATGTCTCTGAGTTTTAGAGAATCCTCTAAGAATGCAAATTGCAGAGCAATACTAGCTGTATAACTGGAGAGTGCTTCCTTACATAGGAGTTCCCTATACCAATGAAATCACAAGTTCAAAACCTATCCCTCATGAGCTAGCCTTTATTTCTTCATCTTATCTACAGAACTGTCATAACATACTCTGTTGATTGCCTTTTTAAAATCCAAGTATAATACACTGGTGGCATTGGCCTGATAAATCATTCTAATAACCCAGTAACAAAAGAAAATGAGATTAGTATGAAATAATTTGTTTGTAATGATCCTAACCCCTATCCTGTCCACTCTTATTACTATTTCCTTTTTTAAATGCTTACACACATTCCCTTTAATAACATGTTTTAGAATTTTTACAGGAATCTAAGTCAAGCACAGCAGCCTATAATTTATCTACCAGTTTTTCCTTCTTGAAAATAAGGATTTTGCTTTTGTCTTTTGGCATCTTTCTTATTCTCTACTATTTTCAGGAAATAAAGGTGGTATTCATAGACAGGAGTCCTTCTAAGGCCTTATAATATACATAATTAGTTCAGAACTCATCACTTGAGCTCATTAAGGGTAGCAATTATTTCTATTATCTTGGGTTTCTTTTACCTCCACTATTTTTATTTTATCCTTCTCATTCTAAAGATCTTTCTTCTTGGTAGAAAAAAAAAGAAATGTAATTACTGTACAATAACTTTGCCTTCTCATGGTCCTATGTCCTTAAGCAACAGCCTTACCTTTTATTGAATTTTCCATTTGTCCCCAATATACCTCAAAAATAAGTACTTAAGTATTATTTTTAGTTCTTTATTATATTATTTGACCTTTTCTGAGTTGATAACACTCTTCTTATAGAAAGCTATCTTTTGTAAGGGAAAAAAAAATCCAGGGCAAGAAAATCCACTAACATTCCTCCCTCCCTCTAATATTCATTTTAAACCAAATAAACCATACAAACCTCAATTTCAAGTTCAAGTTGTAAAGGACATCAACTATCTTGTATTCCAATCTCATTTCCATCAGAAGAATTCCTTTTCCAACATTCCTGGTAGATGATGAGCAGATGTTAGATTTTTTGGTCCTGAGATATATCAAAACCATAGATTCATAGTAAAATTATAATATACGTCTGCTATGTTTCATAAATCAGTTTTCTGGATCATTTATGCAAATAAAAGCCTATGAGTTTTAACATTAGTTAAAACTTTGGAAACACTGAGATACCCTCTTTGGTATATGAATGTGGAAAATATAAGTCAGCAGACTACAACTTTTAAAAGTGTAAATTCAAACATAGGGTTGTTTATGTTAAAAGCATTGTCCTTCAAGTGAAAGCAGAAAACACACTTTCATTTGCAAACACCTTATATGCTTTTCTTTGATTCAGTAACAACATTTTTTCATAATTCCTAGATTGTGCAACATGGAACCACTCTGATTTCTTGATTAAGTAAAACTACCTTGTTTGTTGAATTTAGAGCACTATTGGCTAAATAGACATTTTTATATCCACCAAAAATTCCATACCTGAAAAATCTAGGTCATTAATCTTATTCATATATTCAGGAAATTCATTTTAATAAAGAATCTCGAACTTTATGTACATTTAGTTTTTTTAGAGTAGTTAACCACTTACTACGTGTAATTCAGAAGAACAAAAAATGATCTAGACCAGTCCTTTAGAGAATTTTTTAAATGTTATTCCCCCCTTTAAAAAAATCTTCTTTATGTCAATAATAAGATGACTATATGCTGAAGAAAGTCAGATGCAATGCCTGCCAGTCTAAAAATTAAATCTAAAGTGTTTGTTACAAGAGTATCTTATTTGAAATTATATCCCATTAGGTTAATTTGCAGATGTAATGGTGGGGGGCACAGACATAAGCTAAATTGTTGTTGGTGGTGTTGTCATTCTTGTTTTTGTCGCTGTTGTCATCATCATAATCATCATCTGTCTTTGAACCCTCATGGTGAATGAATGGCATTCTTTGTGGCATCTAGGTTCAGGAGCTCTAATAGAGGAAGCGGAGAAATAAATGAATGGTGTTAGTTTGTGATGATATCCTCTCAAATATATTTCCTTACTTTCTCAGTTCCTTCCGATGTATTTTTCGTCAACTCAGTGTGGAAAGGCTATTATGAGTATTTAGGGAAAAGACACCCTGCAACTTTAACTGTGGACTGGTTCAATGCAACAAGTAGCAAAGTAAATGCTACATTTATTGAAGGATCTAATGTGGAGCTAAAACTTTCAGGTGAGTTCTACACTGTCATGAGTATTTCGAAAGCATTCTGTTCTAATGTATACCAAATGCTCAAATTAGTCCCCATTTTCCTGTAAATTCCCTGGTATTTCCTCCTCCACTCCCTATATCTTTCTTTTGCCACCAAGCTTCATCTTGATTTCATGAACCTATCCTATTTCACATACATTTTGTTCCTTTTCACAGCTGCCCTTTCCTCTGAGATTCTCTGAACCAAACATCCACAGTTTCTCATTTATTCATTCATCACTCTTCCCCGTGGTTAGGCTTCATTTTCTCCAGAAAGACTTTCACACTGTAGAGTGGGCAGACAGTTTTTTTCTTTAATAGAATGGATCAGTGGTCTGGAATGAGACCTTGAAAATCCAATTGTCATTCTCAGTTTCTACATACTTGAGAGAGAGAGAAAGAGAGAGAGAGAGAGAGAGAGAGAGAGAGAGAGAACTGATGACTCACCATTGAATAAATAGGTAATCCAGTTTAACCTTGGGAATCTGAGAAGAGATCTGAATTCCATCACACGTTCTTCCCAATTTACTACAACTCCACTACAACATATAGGAATAGGAAATATGTGGTTGTACATACCAGTAAGGAGTGGTTAGGTGGTATAATAGATAAGAGTGCTACCAGGTCTGGAGTCTGAAAGACACATCTTTCTGAGTTCAAATCTTGCCTCAGACACTTAGTAGCTGTGTGGCCTTGGGCAAGTCACTTAACCCTGTTTGCCTCAGTTCCTCATATATAAAATGAGTCAGAGAAGGGAATGGCAAACCACTGTAGCACCTTTACCAAGAACACCCTAAATAGAGTCACGAAGAGTCAGACACAACTGAAAAACCACCCAACAACAACACATACAAGTAAATGTATAATAGATATGTATTTTTCTAAATAGGGCCTTTTCACTGCTTATAGAGGTCTTAGGGAAGTATGGGGCTATACATTTAGACTTAGCTAGACCCAGAAAAGCTTTTATTTCTCAGAAATTACTACAACTGAATACTGATGAGAGAGAATTTCTGGTAATTTTAGCTTCTGATTTCCCCCAAAGAATACTAAAAGAATGGATGAAGGTTCAGATCTCATAATTCATGTGGAATCAGGGAAGTGACCTGAAGTATTGACTCTCCAACTAAGGACAAATAAATTGTTGACCTAATAACCCTGGAAGTTTCAGGAACTATATCCTGGGGAGCACTTAATTACTTAGTGTAAAAACAACTGCATTTGCTCTATCCAGAACACAACAAAGTAATTTTTTTCAAAATACCTTGAATGAAATGCATCAGGTCCTCAGTCTTGTTATTTATGTACAAGCATAAAGTGAAACCAAATGGTAAACCTTTGTATCAGATTCATGAACACGGACTATTTAAATTGTAGTCAATTCTCAAATGTGAGCAGAATACATTTTGACTTCAATCTCCTTCTAGGTTATGATGTCACAAATCTCTCTTCTCACTGAAGGTATTTCTTGTGAGAGTTAAAAAAATATTCTTTCAACTGAATTTAAAACAACAGTCTTTGTACATTTAGTCATAGATGTTAGAAATCATATCTTATCATTAGAAGATTAAGAGGATATGCCCTCCTGATATGTATATGTATATAATTATACAGTCCTTAACCAAATTCCTTTTCCCTTTCTCATTTTTACACAAATTAGAAATCATGGACCGTGCAAAATAAATTAGTTCTTAGTTCAGTATTCCAGCTTATGAATGGTACATTTTTTCTGTCTATACACATTAGAAAAAACATGTAATTTAAGAAAACACTTTTATGTTTTATTTTTCTTTTAAACTACTGGTGAAATATGCTAAAATTTAAAACAATGTTTTTTAGATATTTAGAAAAGCTTGGATTTCAGTAAAAGAATGTTTTAAAAAAGCTCTATAGCTGATAAAATAAATAAAACTAAAATTTTCTGAGGTCATTCATATAACAAATGGTTATTTAGGAGCCAGTTATATAGACATCACTGTATGATTCACTGTGGGGATCAGAGGGATATGTAGTTGAGATACTATATGTTGTCTATTTTTATGGAGGCCACAATTCTAGTAGCACTATAAGAATTAAACCAAGACTAGTACAGATTGTTCTAAAAGTCTAAGTGCAGGTTTTTAGGTATTAAAGCATATGAATATATGCAATTATAATTGAACTACTAAAGCTTAAAACTGCACTAAGACTTCTGTAACACCTTATATAATATGCAACAATTTAGGACAAAGTTATTAGAAGTACACGGGCAGCTAGGTAGTGCAGTGACTAGAGCACCAGCCCTGGAGTCAGGAGGACCTGAGTTCAAATACACCTTAGACACTTGACACTTACTAGCTGTGTGGCCCTGGGCAAGTCACTTAATGTTAATTGTCTTGCCTTCCCCCCTCCAAAAAAATAAAAGTGCATAATAAAATGTTATATGAGATCTGGATGAAACTAGAAGGGAGCATCTTTTTTTTCTAATAAAATAATCACAGAAGGTATCCTGGAGAAGGTTGCATTTGAGTTGGTTTTGAAGGATAAATAGGATTTAAACAGGTAAAAAAAAAAGTTGAGTACTTTGAGAGCTCATAGAACTTTAATTGAAATTTAAAAAATACTCCTTTTCTTGATTCTAAAGCATTAATCTTCATAGTTGTAACTCCTCCATTCATTGCTTCCAAAGAAACGTTCAGTATTTATTTAGAAAATGGTCATTTCTAAGGAACTTTTAAGTGTTAGTGAAATCACTAAAGCATAATGGATATCCTCCCTATTTTCCCATGATGAGACCAACAGATTGTCAATTTTTCATATTTGAAAGCTTGTCTAAAATTAACCCCTCAAAAGTCAATGTTTGTAGATCTGAATGTCTCTAAGAAGAGAACAGTTAGCCAAATAAATTTGGGGAAAAGCTATTCTTATAGATTCTCCCTAATGTCATTTGTAGGTGTTTATAAGAAGGAGGAAGCTCATTTACTTCTGAAAGTTTTCCAGATTAAAGGACCAGTGGAAATTTTTGTAAGCAAGTTTGAAAATGACAATTGGGGACTAGATGGCTATGTAAGTATTTTGTATAAGAGTTCTAAAAAATATATTCTTCTCTAAGTAGATAACCTCTTGTTCAAATCTAACCACTTTGCTTTCAAAGTGGGATTGAAATTGCAGTCTTACTTCCCTCTACCCCTTGACAGAGGTGATATATTCAGGAGTGTAGAATATTTCATGTGATGTCAGATTTTAAAAATATTGTTCAGTTTTGATGTTTTTCTCTCATTCTTTTTTCTTTAAAAAATATTTGTCATAAGAAAGGAAGGGGTGGAATACAGGGGAAAATCAATGCGATATAAAAAGAAAAGATATCAATAAAAATCCATGAAATAAAGAAATAACAATTGTGTCTTAGAGATGGTTGAAGATCTCTACACTGAGTAGAAACATTTCTGCCTCTGATAATGATAAGCTATCTCTTTGTCAAAAGACATTTTGAAGTTCTTGGCAACAAAGAGGAGCTTTGAATAGGATACACTCTACCATGCTAGCTTTTATTATAAGCTTTCTTTCAGGCTGCATGATCTATGCCTCAGGTTCCCACAACAACTCAGGTGAAGAAAAATTCAGACTCTTCTAACTTACTTCCTGAAAATGATTGGTAGTACTAATTACTTGGAACTGAAGTTCTAAGCCGGCTCATAATCTCAGGTTATAGGTACAACCACAATGATTATGGATATATATTCCCAGCTACCTCTGGTAGTAAACTGATTTCCAAATAAAGTTATCATGTTTAATGAGTTTTGTTCATTAATGTTGCCCATTGTTGTCTGGTACTCTGAAAAACTGAAATTGAATTGTAATACTTTTATAGCCTTATGATTTAAACAAAGACATCTATATGTATTTAAGGAAAAAAAATTCACATATCACTTATAACTATTTGGTTGTTTTCATCTGTGTATTAGTTACCATTTTATACATGCATATAAATACTAAAAATAGTGGCATGTAAGTCAATAGATATGCCTCAAAATCTGAAACCTGGGAATAGTGATGATGTTTCTTGAAAACTAATGATTACTATCATTCATTTTTTCACACGTTATCTTCTTCACATATGTTAGGTGTCATCAGGCCTTGAAAGAGGGGGATTTACCTTCCAAGGTGATATACATGGAAAAGACTTTGGAAAATTCAAGCTAGAAAGACAAGGTAAGATGGTGCTTCTAAAACTAGTTATATGAAGCATTTTTGGCTCTTTTAGCTCAGTGATACATAGTATATAATAAATTCACAATCCAAGTGAAGAATGTATATTTTTATTAAGAGTGAAGACATTCAATGAAGGCATATATATTTCTTTTTAATTTAAAAAAAGCATGTATCACACACTGTGTAAATTAATACAAGACTACTACCATATGGCTTTCTAGAACTAATTATTCAATAATTGAACATTGTCAAACACTGTCAAGCACATGGTAAATCCTGTGCTCTGTGCTGGGAGAAATACAAAATTCATATAAGGAATAATGCAGTGGATCTTGCAGTATGATTGAGAGATAAGAAATAGTCCTAGATATTTTATAATACTGTTTTACATATGCATATTAGAGTGGTTCAAAGCAAAGTGAAATCCAAATCCTAAACCCATTACTAAGAATGGAAACAGGCAAACAAACAAAAAGCATTTTGGAAGAGTTGAAAATGAGATAGACTTTAAAAGGTTGTTTTAGATTTTAAAAGGAAAGTTGTGTAAGGGGGCATATTGCTGGCAGAGGGAATAATCTGAGTATAGTCAAAGAGGCAGGGATGTTGCAAAGGGGATAAATTGTATTACAGCTTAACTATCACAAAAATATACATACATGTGTAATATGAAATATCTGGAAGGGCAGAGTTATGATGGATTGTGGAAAGCCTGGAATATCAGGTAAAATTTTATTCACTGAGGAATTGGGAGCCACTGAATATTTGTATGTGGGGGGTTTGTTTGTTTTCTTTTGTTGTTAATAGATGGACCTGATGAGATGGTCAGATGAGGAAGTTTAATATAACCATAATATTAGGGATAGAGTGAAGTGAGGAAAGACTAAAGCAAAGATGAGTTATTTGGAGGCTACTGAAACAGACTAAGGAAGTGATAATGAAAACCTAAAACGGTTGCAGTAGAAATAGAAGGGGACAGGAGTGAAGAATGTCCTATGAATAGAATCTATAAGTACTGGTAACTGGTTAAAAGAAGAGAAGGGAAGGAGTCAAATATAATGAAATTGGAAATATTAGTTAATATTATAAGAGAAACGATGAAGGTGGAAGGAGGAGCATGAAAGATGAGAAGTCGAGGTGCTGGCAGAACATCAAGATGGAGATATTCTTTAAGGAATTGGAGAGGTAGTCCTGGTATTACAGAGAGAGGCCAAGATTAATGATAAAGATTTAAGAATCATTTGCAGATTGATAGTGATTAAAGCCCTAAACTGAAAAAAACATCAGGAGAAACTAAAGAGAAAAGAGAAGAGGAAAGAGTTCATAATCTTGGGGAATATGTACCTGAAAGAGTCTAGACGTGGTCAAAGAATCAATGAAGACAGAGAAAGTATGCTAAGAAAGGTCAAGTAACCAGGAATGTATCATGTCTTTAAAGGCAAAGTATAAATATGGCCAAAAGTGGGATACAGATAGGAAAAGGTGGGGACTTTAAAAAGACTTTTATGACTAGGACGTCACTGGTGCCCTTTAAGAGAGGTATTTCTGTCAAGGTTTAGGGAAAGAGGGCAGTTTTCAAGGGATTAGTAAGATTAGTAAGTGTAACTGGTAGTAGAGACGTATAGAACATTTTTTTCAAGAATCATGGCAGTGAAGAGGAAGATAAAGAAAGGATGGTAATTGGATGAAGCAATTTTGAGTTTGTAGAGACTAGTAAAATAATCACAGGTAGCTTATGAAATACACAATATAATATTCAAGTGAAAAGAATTCTTCATGAGCTAATTTAAAACATTTTTTTCTATCAAAGGACAGAGGGGTTTGTCATTTCCTTCTCCAGCTCTAGCCATAGTACCACCTAGCTACTGATTCTTCATTGGTAATATGCTATAGCCTACTTGGGCCCAGTATGGTACTCTCTGTTGCCACTTGGGTAACTCTCAAATGTAATTCTTCAAATACTGTGAAATTCCATGACTCATGGCACCACTACATTTTAAAAAATAAACTTTAGTTTCTTTGAGTTTGGAGACATTATAACCATTGCTCAGTTTCCCAAATTTAATCTAGCCTGCTCTATTGCTCTTATTCAATTCTGGACTCAAATTGTTGTCCATACAAAATGTCTGTAGAAGATGTATATAAATATATATCTGTATATAATGTGCGTGTATATACACATGTATTCATGCATAGTTATGTGGACTATAGGACCAATGGACCTATGGGCTATCCATCCAACTGCATATAATAATTTTTATAACAGGTATTCTTCATCCACTTAGTTTTTTTATATTGATATTAGACCAAATTAGACCAAACTTTTTTTATAAGATTTTGATTCTCACTGAGAAGACTGTGATACTCTGGACCTTAATGCAATCAACAGAATGTCATCCACAGACAGGAAATCTGGAGAATTTTGCCATCCATTGAACCCTTTTTTGATTTAATCTTTACATCATCGTGGCAAACATCTTCGGCAAGCATATACTTATTTTATGCCTTCATATTAATCAGAGATCTGTAAAAGTTATCACTACATTTCAATTTTCTCAGGGAAGACTATATGATCTTAAAAATATATGTGAGAGATTCCTTGTTAAAAGATACTTTTAAAGCATCATTTTACTCTTCTCAATTAATTTTTTATACCAACTGAGAGTAAGTACAGTAATCTACACCTTTCAATCAGCTGTATCACTGAAAAGAAGTGGATCTGCTATGGAACATTCTTTTTAAAGTCTAATATTTTTCTAATAACTTCATCAAAAATACTCTCAATCTATGTATAGCTTCATCAGATAAAGGAGAGGCAGTGTGGTAGAAAGAAGAGAAATTCAGACTCAGAGACAAGAAGATCTTCATTATAATCTTGTCTCTGACACTTAAGCCATGTGACCATGGACAATTGGGGATATGGCAATGGCTGAATAAATTTGTGAGAATCAATAGCATAGAGATAATAATTTAATCTATAAATGCTGATTAGATCAACAAGGGGTTTCAGGAAAAGCTTCTTATAGGTCTAGAGAAGTTGAGATGACAATTTAATCCATATTTGCTGATGAGATCAATGAATGAAATAGTATAGAGGCAGAGGGGAAGAGGTGTCAGGACAGAGCCCTCAGGGAACACTCTAGCAGATGTTACCTGTACAGAGATCTAGCAAAGGGGACTGAGAAGTAGAAGTCATGTAGGATGAAAACCAGGGGAGAGACTGAAAAAACCAGAGTAACAATTAAATGATAATGATTAATATTGTTAAAGCCTGTGGAGAAGTCAAGAAAGATAAGAATTGAGAAAAAGACCAATAGATTTGCAAATTAGTAAATCAGTGGAAACTTTGGAAAGAGTATTTTCAGTCAAATGATTTAATCAGAAGCCATATTGTAGAGACATAAGAGGAGAATGAGAAGAATGGAAGTACAAGCTTCAGTTAGAGATGGCCTTCTCAAGGGGTTTAGCCTTAAAGGAGTTGAGATATGGGATGATAGTTGAAATATGGGGATGAACAAATGGATTAAGTAAGAGGTTTGGCGGGGTGGGGGGGCGTTGAACATGGGGAGACATGGAAATATTTATAGGCAATAGGGAAGCAGTCAGTAGACAAGAAGAGATTAAAGATAAAAAAGGAATTGAATGATAGAGGGGACAATCTGCTGGAGAAAACAGAATGGAAAGGGGAGTGGGAGCTGTGGAGTTTTGAGGAAAGATGAAAAGGTTTGAGTAGAATAGTGAGTTAATTTGATGGAGACACAGGGATGGGAAAGGATTATCTTGCCACTATTAGGGACCAGTCAAGATTATGTGATAGAAATTAACAGTGGACCCCGTCAACATGGTTTCATGATTTTCTCCAGCTTTCTTCAGTAGCATGTGAGTAGGAGCCAAGGCAGTGGACATTGAGAGGAATCCATGACCGAGATGTGGCATGACATGAACAACCATACTATAAGAGGGCAAGAAAATAGGATAATTAAACATTGAACTGGTTCACCAAGGGGTCAAGATGGAGAAGGAAGGAAAGTATATCAGGTACAGGGGTTATAACCTAGGAAAGAACTGAGGGTTCAAAGAATTAGAGGTCATTCTGAAGACAAAGAATAGTGTTTGGGTCTGTAAGGCAGAGGAATAGGTAGAAGGAGAACATGTGATCTGATAAAAAAATTTAGATTAGCTATGGGTGAAAGTTGCAAAGAAGCAAATTTTGGCTCAACATAAAGAAAATTTTTCTAACATTTAACATTTTACTTCATTTGTTTCTTATTTTGTATTATATATTTTCACCAGCATGCCATCCATGCCATGTTCACTGTTATGCTTCAGTTAAAAGTAAAATCCTTGAAGGCAGAAATTGTGTCCTTAAAAAATTGGTATCTCCAGCCCCCAAAACAATGAACTGAGCATATCAGAGGCTTAATAAATACTTCTTGAATTGAGTTGAAGATTGTTTGATCAGTGTGGTCACAGTGATAACTTTGATCCTCTGATAGTCATTAATATGTGAAATTTAAAACAGAAAAAAGCTAGTCAACTTGTTTGATATTATAATAAAATGTATTCTTCACAGAGTTTAATAGAAGATAGTGAGATATCTCAGATGTTTCTGTTTTTCAGTGACTCTATACTGATTGCATACATCCCCAGAAAATTACTATGCTTCCTAAACGAGATAAATGGCCATTCACAAAAAAAGTTAACCTAACTAGACATACAGGAATAACCAAGTAAATAAATTTTTACCTAGATTATACCATAATTTTGGAACACAGTTCACTAAGTTCTCTAATAAGCATAATCCAGCTCACAAAATAGACGACTCAAGTATAAAATGAAAAGGACCAAGAATTGAGTAGGAAAGGGAAAATGGACTGGACTCTTTTTAAGAAACCATGTAGTGTTCTTAAATTCTAGTAGTCTTCCAATTATGCCAAAAGGCTATGATTTATGGGGGAAAAAACTTCAACAACAATAATTTTAATCAATGTTCAGGTATTGTTTTAGTTGCTGGCTTCAGCCTTCAAAGGAACAATATTATTGGTGACTCAAAAGCAAAAGATTGGTGGATGTTGGGAATTAGTTGACTATATGTAGCATATTACCAATGATGACTTCAACAAAACTAAAGCAAAAGGCACTGTCAAAAAATGTATTATTGGAAAATCAGTTGATCAAGTCATATAATAAAGAATAGCAATGTATTTTAACTGACATCAACAGAATGTTTAAAAACAACCCACCTCTATATTAATAGATAGTCTTTGAGAGATTTATAGGATAAGAACATGGTCAAGAATCACACAGACTGAGAGTAAAGGTGTTATATTTCGTTTTCTCATTTTGTCTGCATGAAAAGGTACATTCTTTGGGCATGTGAAGTTCTTCCATTCCCTTTTGAGGAACTATGGGAGTCATAAGATTAAAAGATTTGTACTATTGGAACTTGTCAATTGACAGATCCAAACCAGCTTTTCCTAATCTAAGACTCATTAATCTTTCCTCTTGCTCTTCCAAGCTCTTTTCAAAGACTTTTTGACATTGTCTAAGTAATACAATAATTCCACGTGATTCACACACTTCACTATCTTTATAATAAGTTATTGGGATGTGGCTAGAGCTCCTGAGATTCCTTTAGGCTTATATTCAAGCAATTAGAATCTTGCAGGGGTGATCAAATTGATCTTATTTTCTTCTGCTACCCAGATAGGGTACATCTATTTTGTATAAAGTGTTTTCATATATACATATATGTGTGTGTCTTTGTCTATATGTGCATGCACACACATGTATGTACATATGTGTATGTGTATGGTGTGCATGTGTTTGTTTGCATGTATGTGTATATCACATGTGTGTATAAAATGAGGGTTTTTATAGTCAAAAGTGTCTTGAACTTATGAAGGCCAAGTATTCTATAATAGTTCTCTTGATCAAGGTCTTCTAGTCTGCACACATCTAGAACCTTTCTGTCACCTGTATAATTAATATAGACTGATGAACTCAATAACGATGTCATGGACGAACAATCCTTTTAAGTGCTATCTCAAGTTTTCCATATCCAGAAGGGATCATTTCTGAGGTCAAGTTCAAAAGGGCAAGGGGTAGTTGAGTTGAATCTGTGAGCTTTTCATCTGTGCTTGTTTGCTGCCCACATATGGCATTCTATATGCCTGCTCTACCCACTGATGGTATGTGTATCAATGGAAAAGTGTGCCTTAGATGCTTGTCTCTGTGAGGGAGTTTCCATTGAGGTGAGGTCTTAGGTCTAATAAAATCTATGTTTTATATTCCTTCTCATCTTAGAGTCTAAGTTCCAATAGGGCAAGAGCTGCATCTTAATTATCACTATATTTACCTCAGCACCAAGCAAATTACTGTATACACAATACACATAAGAAATGGCTCTTGAATGGGTAATGAATGAATGAATGAAAGTTTAATGTATGAACAATAAATACCAATGCAAAGGTTTTCATGACCATATGCTTATAAAACATATGTTAGGGTGGAATTAACTTGTCTCTAATATTATTTTACCCTTTAATTTTTAACTCTGTGTGTGTGTGTGTATACAATCACATATAGAGAAAATGGGCAATTTTAATCTAGTACATTTGACTAAACTTTGCATATGTATGTGTGTATGTATGTATGCATATTTATATGGAAAGCTGTATGCCTAAGTATACTGATTATCTGTTATATTAACAATGTCTAATGTGTATACAGTGCTCATATATGTCTATCAATATATAAAGATAACTTCATCTTGGTAACTCCAACACTCAAAACCAAAAAGAAGAATGTAAGAACTGCAAAGAGAATAAAATCTAGACTGATTCCCAATGCTGTTATTAAAATGCTGACTTCAATAGTCTACTACACTAGCAGAATTCAAGATTATAGTGATTTGTTAAGTAATTATAATATTAGGCATTGTGATTTTTAAAAGAAAAGAAAGAATTGAAAGTATATATATTTTGGGCATAAACATGTCTATTAAATAGATCTCTAGACTCCACAAGTGAGTTTTGGGAATGGGAAGAGCATGTTTTGTTTTTAAACTTAGCTGTACAAAGAGACTGCAGCAAATCACTGTTTTGCATTTTTACATTTTAAAGATGAGCAAAAAGAGTCTTTGAAGGTTAAATGATTTTTTTCCTTTATGATTTCATGACTAGTGATAACAAAAGACCCCTAGGCCCATAAAGGGACCTGAAATGAAAGAGTCTCATCATAGATTACAAAGTATTTTTAACACCAGTAATTATCAAAGGCAGAACCTGGACTTAGGTCTTCAAAACTGGGGTTTAGTACTCTTTCCACTACACTACTTTACCTCTCTATTATTTATCAGCATTTGGGAGTAGAGGTTTTTGTAGAGGTAGCACAAATAAAGCCTTCTCGTTTCCAAACCACTAAATTTCAACAATGATCTGCTTTTATTTTAATTGACTCTGTGACCTAATTTCATCTCCCTCTTTGCATTAGTTGCATCAGCTAAATCATGATCATTTACTATATTTTTTGCTTTCTGTCAAGTTGAAAATTGATTTCACATGGGCCAGCCTCCTAGAAGATGTTCTGACTCATTCAAATGAGGTTGATTTCTAGTTTGATTATAATAGTTTCACAGAAGAAATCCACTTAATTTATGTTAAACAGTTCCCTTTGGTGTGAACTGAAGTAATTTCATATTATTAAAAACTAGTCAGAAACTTTAAGAAATATTTTTGTACTCTTTAGTGCCTGCCTATTTGGGTAATTTTCACATTCTGAGCCTCTTATCCAATGATTTTTATTGTACATTTTAGGAATTTATCATAAAAGTAGCCAGAATGGAGTGAAAATAGTATTCCCAAGATTATTAGAAATCTGGGTTTGAACCTCAGCATTCTTAGAATATTTACTATTAGAAGCTAGTTATTTAGTTTCTCTGGTCTTTCTCACTTCCTCATGTATGAAATTTCAGACTTGAATGATTTTTAGCTTCTCTTTCAGCTCTAAATACTTTTATTCTATATATTGGCCAATAAATCGAATATTTATTGAGAACTTACTATAAGCTAGATTCAGTGTTAGGCACTAGGGATTTAAACATGATGAATCAAACAAATCTCTGTTCTCAATAAGAATAAATAGAAAACAACTATTATAATGTCGTGAAATATAAGGTTGTTTAGGAGGCAAGGCACTACAAGTTGGAGGTAGCAGGAAAGATGTCATATATAAAGTAGTGCTTGTATAGCATAGAATTGCAATACTATGACCAAACTGAGAAGGAACTGCTTTCCAGGTGGGGTGAATGGCCGGTTAAAAGGTGCAGAAACTAGAGATGTAATGTCATTTGTAAAGAACAGAAAAAAACCCAGTTTAAATGGCTAACAGAATAGGTAAGAGAAATTAATATAGAGAGAATATAGGAAGATAAATTGATGCCAGATTATAAAGAGATTTTAGAAGCTTACCAGAGGAGTTTATCATTAACAATTTTAATTTCCTAACTGATTTTTTCATAATTGTAAAGATTTTTTTTTCTTTCCCTTTTCAGGTCCTTTAAGTATAGATCCTGATTCTTCAAATCACTATTATGGCACAAATAGCAGTTCTGTTGCAGCTGCCATTCTAGTTCCATTCTTTGCTCTCATTTTATCAGGGTTTGCATTTTACCTCTACAAACACAGGTATTGTATAAAGCATCATGGTCAAATCTTTGCTAATGTAACTGAGTTAGTTTTCGAACAGATTATTATTACAGTATGTAATTTTAATATATCAGTAATATTCTCTTCTTATACTAAAATGACTCTCCAACCCACAAAGCCAGTTGACCAACTCCAAACAATACATGTTAAAACGAAGAAAGGCAACAGACTATGAAAGAAACAATGCTGAATCTTTCTGGTTAATTAGGCTGAATATGAAAAAAGAAGAATTTTTTAAAGTAACTAGAAGTTTTTAAAAAGAAAAGAATAATGAGCTCTCTCCATGTTATGACTATTGTAGAAGGGGATTTCATACTTGAGGTGATGTCATGTAATTTTACTTTTAACTCTAATGTTCTTTGATATTTTTATGAGCTATTTTGCTATATAATTTGTTTTTAAATAGGTACAAGTATAGTAGTATGATGTGATAGTTTGATGTAATGAATAGAGAAGAAGCCTCAAAGTCAGGAAAACTTGGATTCATCAATTCCCTCTGAAAAATATTGGCTTGTTGATGCATCCTAGGAAAGTAACAAATTCTCAGTGCCATAGGCAATTTTATGACAGTTTGGTTAGTTTTTTTTTTAGAACAGTATGTGTGTGTGTGTGTGTGTGTGTGTGTGTGTGTGTGTGTGTGTGTAAGAGAGGAAGAGAGAAAAAGAGAGGGGGGGAGCAGGATTCTTTGACAGTTTGGCGAAGCCTGTGGACTGCTTATCAGAATAATGTTTTTAGGTGCTTATAATAAAATACATAAGATACAAAATTATATCAAAATAAAAATGTCAGAATATTTAAAAATTTTAAAAATGAGTTAATGGACCTAGCTTAAGAACCCTTGATGTAGTATGAAAAGTTCAATAATATAGTTACATTTTACCAGATAATTTAACATGTTCAAGAGTAAGAATTTCTTTCTCTCCATTACTTATTGAGATTGTTTTCCTACTCTAGGAAGCCAGAGAAGGAAAATGAAGCTAAACATTTAGTCATTTGAGTTAAGCATTCAACTCAAAATTTGTATATAATAAATATAATTCTAGATCTTTGATTGTTATAATTCCCTTCTTTTGTTCTCATCAATTGATATTTATAAGTGTGAGGAATGGGAGTACAGTTTATAAAGACAATAACATAGAAATTAGTTCGAAGAGGGAAAAGCAAACCCAATTCTTCCAAAACTTTAAGCTCTGGATGAACATACACACAGACACACACGCAAAAAAAAATATTTAAAAAGGAATAAATTAGGATATCATCCATAAAGCTAGTAATATAATATTTTGAATAATCTCAAAAGGAAGAGAATTAGTGAAGGGAAACAAAATGAAAAACTTAGAAAGTTGTAATAGAAAGAAAACTACTAAACAGAAGTTTGAGGGAAGAAAAGGGAAGATTCTTAAGTAACCATTTAATTGAAAGAAGGAAAAAGAAGAAATAAAAGTAGAGACTGAATAGATAACTAATTGAATGAAAGGAAAATAAATGAATTAAAACCCCCAAACTAGGAAAATTTCAGCTTTAAGTATCAAATGCAGTTACTTTTGATACCTGAATAAAAATGTAAGCATATACATATAAGCCAAATAAACAAAACTCATAGGGGACCTCAATAATTTTTAAGAGTATAAAGGAAACCCAAAGCCAAAAAGTTTGAGAACTATTGGATTAAATATTCTGCAAGATCATTTCTAACTATGATTCCATTATCCTATAATATTCCTGTTGTAGCTAAGCTCAGGTATGTTGTGTTCTGTCTACTGAAATAACATTTCTATGAACTTCTTATTCCGACTTTTAAGTATTATCATGACAGGAATGTTTGTTTTAAGGCTCAAGTTTTCACCTATTTTTCTTTGGAAGGGGGAAAGCAAGGCAATTGGGGTTAAGTGGCTTGTCCAAGGTCACACAGCCAGTAAGTATGTCAAGTATCAGGTCAGATTTGACCTCAAATCCTCCTGAGTCCAGGGCCAGTTCTGTATTCACTTCACCAACTAGCTGCCCCTAAGTTTTTTACTATTAATTCCTTTTTTCCCCCTCTTCCTTTTCAGAACAAGACCAAAAGTACAGTATAATGGCTATGCTGGACATGAAAACAGTAATGGACAAGCTTCATTTGAAAACCCTATGTATGATACAAACTTAAAACCCACAGAAGCAAAAGCTGTGAGGTTTGACACAACTCTGAACACAGTTTGTACAGTGGTATAGCCTTCAGTGCCCCCAAAATGACTGATTCATAGCCATACCTCTGATGGACAAGCAGTAATTCCTTTGGTGCCATATACCACTCTCCCTTCTACTCTTGGCTTCGCTGCGGTAATCTTGAACATCTCCTAGCATATACATGCAGCTGAAATTCCTAGTAAAATGGGTCAGAGTCTTCTGGGGATCAAATCAAAGACACCATCTTCATTCTTGAAAGTGGATTAAAAGTGCTTGGCTGCATCTGCTTGAAATCAAGGCACACTTAAGGAAGACTGCCAAGTCATGCCAATTTGTCATACTTAATGCCTCAGACTTTCATATTCATATGTGACTGGGATGCCTTTCAATGCAATCTTTCGGGCACTTGGATATATCCTTTGGGTGCCGTAACAAAACAAGAGCACCACAGTATGTTTTTGATTTGGTTTTGTTTTGTTTTAATCCCCATGAACAGAAATGTTCTGAAGAAAAAAAAAAGCTTTCCTAAAAGAGAAGAAAACTTTCTGGTAGATGCACACACCTACAAATGCTTTTTGGTGACATCACTGAGATGCTCTTGCAATTGGACAAACTCAGAGTATGTCTCCAATGTTCATACATAGGGCAGTCTGCAAATTTCCCAGTCAGCTGTTGTATTGCAGAATTTTTGATGCACAATTTTTTGCACTAGTGTGTTCTGAATGACTAAAATTCTGATACAAACTATGTATACAGGGTTTCTACACACTGTCCATTGTATATAAGCATTATCTCACATTGTCAAGCTCAGCATTCCATGGTCAGTTTTTTGTTGACCTGTTAGAAAATATTCCCCAGATTTGGCAAAGGTTTGAAAAGAAACGTGATACCGAATAGATTTTGAGGTTTACTTTTATTCAGTTTTTTTTGCTCCATTTATATAGATAAAAACCATTGGGTATGTCAAGAAAGGGAGAAAAAAAAGTCCACCTTCACTTCCAGTATTTTTTTTCCTTCTGATTGTACCATTGTCAGTCACTTATTGTCAGTATCATCCTATTTAACAGCAGGGGGGTTGGCAGCAATTGCTGCCTGCCGTGTAAAAATGTGAATAGTAATTTATTTTAGATAGCTCACAAAACCTGTGAGTTTTAGCTCACAATACAGTCTTCCCTTTTACATTACAGCCATTCTTCCTTTTGACGGGGCATCATTTTTTGATATTGCATGAAAGACAATATAGTCCGCTAGCACACAGAAACCAGTGGGAATTGTCAGTATCAAAATACTATTCAGTTGGGTTTTTTTGTTTTTATTTTGAGGGGAAAAAAGCAACACTGCTGACCTTGGTTCACATAATTTTCTTTATTAACAACATCTCTGCTTCATGCTTTGTAATCCCCCAGTTAAAAAGAAAATGTAATGATTTTAAAATCACAGGAATCCATGTAGCTGAATTATGAATTAAGGAATAAATAATACTTCTTATGAAATTAAAGGGGATAGAACCATAACATGAAGGCAGGGGAAAAATAATAAATGTGTGTATGGGTCTGAAGTTCAAGATTGATTTCTATATTTTGATAAAATGATTACAAACTTTTAAGTTTTGTGTTATTAAGTTCTTAACATTTAAATTTCACACCCTGAAAAACCCCTTCCCTGAATTCCTAATTGAAAGTAATGGAAATGGGAAATATTGTTTCTAAATGGCCTTCTGTTTGACAAGGGGTTTATAGTCAATTCAATTCAACAAAGGTTTCTTAAGTATATACTTTGTACAATGCACAGTACTAGACCATTATCTGGCTATTTATTCTAAGATTTTTAAAAAAGTATTAGTCCATTAAAAGCATAGCTTCAAGGTATGAAAATAATGTTTGAAAAAAATGTCAAGGTTTTAAAAAAAGCATTTTGCTTTAACACTTTCAGTCACATGCTTTCAGTTGTAGGACATCTGAGTGCTTGCTCTTTATTGAAAGGGCATATACTTTTAGGGAGACCAAGTGGATCTCTTCCAGTTTTATTTTTCATTTCAGTTTTGCTGGTGAAAACTGTTATGAATACAGTGTATTCTCTGGACAAATGTCTGACTTGATAGCACTTCTGGAGTTTGCAACATCTCTCTGTATCTCTTAATAGGAGCAGCATCAATAGGATATGTCCTATTGAATGACTGACCTATAGATTAATATCAGAACCTTTGGATAGGGTGTGAATTTTCTGTACAAGTGAGAACAAGGTTACCATAAACATACAATCACTCAGATACACACACATACACAAATACTCACATTCACACACTATGTATATACATATATATAAAATGTATATATCTAAGCTTGAGTCATTCAAATCAGGTGCAAATGCTGACTTCAGAGCCTGAATGGATGCTTTCTGCTCACACACTCCTGACTTGATGGTTGATAACATAAAGGAATCCTGAGCTGGCAGGAGAAAGATAAAAGAAATTACGTTATCAGATGACAGAATGTGTGGATGTATGTGAGTGAATGTGTGTATGTGTGTGTATACAACTCAGATTTCCCTTTAGTTATAAATTCTGAGCATTTTTAATGATTTAATTTTTACTTTCTAATTCCCTTGTGAGAATTTTACCTGCAGTTTTTCTGTAAGCTATGTTCAGTTCCCTACCCAGTCTCCAGAGAGATCCTTGAGGGATGCTGATCCAAAAGTCAGGAAATGTGCTTGCTGAGGTATCTAGAGAAGACTTCGCTAAAGTTGACCAGATTCCATGGGGGGTGGGGGGTGGGAGGGAAATAACATGCTAAAACAGGTTATGTGCTTCAAAGCTGTTTAAAGCTGCTGCTTGTTCCACACATCTTGCCTTTCTCCAGGCTAGCTGCAATAATTTTTTTTTCTTCTGTAAGATATTTTGTAAACAGACAACAACACAAAGCTATTATAAAAGGGGAAAAAAGAACGCTGGCATTACGATCAAGTCAACCCCATCTTCATTCCCAGTAATCCATCTTGTCATTTCACTACATGCTGCTGACATGAAGTAGGTGCAAAAGAACTTTTTGTACAGAGATATATTTTTTATGAAGAATTTGTAAAATTATTAAATATGCTGTAATTTTTTGATTAATGTAGGTAAATTGTTAAAAAAAATAAATGTTTTTACAATAAAAATGTAATTTCCCAATAATGTAAAATGTACCATCTCTAGCTGATTTTCAGTTCCAATCCTATTACACATGTATTAATATTCAAGTGGCCTGTTAAATGAACAATATCTTTTTGGCAAAAAAATAATAAAAATAAAAAAATATATAAAAAGAGTGTAATATAGCCTGTGCAATGCCACCTATCTTGAAAGCAAAATCAAAGTTCTAATTAAATATTTAATTTTAGATTTCCATCTTTTGGGTGATTTTTTTGGTTTCTAAGTTATTTTCTAGGCTTACACAATAGAGGAGGGGTGTGTGTGTGTGTGTGTGTGTGTGTGTGTGTGTGTGTGTGTTTTAGAAGAAGAAAATTTGTTTGGTCTACAAACTAACTGAAATGACTATATTGCTTAACACAGAACAAAAATTTTCATTAAGTTTCAGACTTTGATGTCTAGAGTGAGAAAGGATTGACATCTGGTTGAAAACAGTCTTTGTCAATGTGGGAAAAAATGAGTATCAGGGGTGTGCCTAAATATTGTTTTAATACTTATGATAAAATAACAGTTATGATATGTTCCTAATGGACCTGGAGGTTTTCTCACAAAGGAGTCAGTTATTATTATAACAAGCTCTAAGGTGTGTTGCTGAAAAAAGTACTTAATTCCCTCACCCCCAAAAAAATACACAGTTAAGTTTGCCTTTTGTTTTTTGCTAAAGATTCTGTGAACCATCTGTGAACTTCTTAAAATGCTGAAAAAGGCTATGCCCCACATAAGAAAAATGTAAACATATTTAACAAATCATTACAAATATCCTATTTTGAGAGAATTTCACTGAAATGATTAACTCATATTGCCTTTAAAATTCATAACCAGCTGTCCCCTATTCATATCTGTGGTGAGAGGGAAAAGAATGTTTTACAAGTCCTCAGTGGCCCATTGAGCTCAATGTCTAGCAGTTAAATGGAATGATAGACTAATTTTCCTGAGAGTCAAGTTATCACAAAATGAAAAAAAAATAGCCAATAATACAAATCGTTCCACTGTGATTTCTAAGTAAAAAATAGTTGTTTCTCCTCCCCCAATTCAAAGATTTAGCTCCTTTAGCACACACCTTTGCATACCATCTTTTAAAATAAATATCAACCTGTCCTAAAGAACTAGGATTCCAGATGATACATTTATGTCGTTTACTAACTGGGACTTAGCTGAATGAAGAACTGATCCTTGAGTCTTGCTTCAAGTTGTACTGAAATACTAGCAGAAGAACAATAAAAAAAAAACAAATGTTGCATGACATATATACTAATACATATACAGAACACATAGGCATGTATGACCACATATGTGTGTATACATATATATGCACTCACATGTACATATGTGTGTATTTTAGAAATGTATACACATGTGTATATCTGTATATGTGTGCATACATATATGTATATATATGTATACACACACACATATATAGGCTCACATTCAGAAATGGAAAGAGTCTTATGCTTTGCCTCTTCTGGTCCAATCTCTGTTATACAGAGGAGGAAACTGAAGGCCAGTGAGGTCAGTAAGTCAACGTATATAAAGCAATTATTATATTCCAGGCACTGTACTAAGTGTTGGGGATGCAAAGAAAGAAAAAAAATATATTCCTTCCCTCAAGGAGCTCACAGTCTAATGGGGAAGACAACATGCAAATAACTAAGTACAAACAAGGTAAATACAGTATACATTGGAAGTAATTAGCAGAGGGAAGGCATTAGCCTGAAGGGGGATCAGGAAAGGTTTCCTGTGAAAGGTTGGATTTCTAACTGGAGTTTAAAAGAAGCCAGGGAAGGCAATAGGCAAGAAATCGTTACGAAGGAGAGCATTACAGACATGAAAGGCAAAGTAAACATTTCCAGATTTAGGAGATAGGGTCTTGTGCAAAGAATAGAAAGGAGGTCAGTTGTCCTGGATTACAGAGTACATGGGGAAATACAAAGTATAAAATGCTGAGAAAGGTAGAGAGGGACCTGGTTATGAAGCGCTTCTAATGCCAAACATGATTTTATATTTGATCATGAAATTAATAGATCACTTTGACAACTGAGTGGAGGAAAGATTAGAATGGAGAGGATATTGCAATTGTCCAGGGATAAGGTGGTGGCAATGTCAGAAGGGAAGAGGGAGGCATATGCATGAGATGTTATGAAGGTAAAATAGACAGGATTTTGCATTTAATTGGATATGGGGAATATAAGGAGTCTTTGGATATGGGAGGTATGAGTCTGGATGACTGGAAAGATCATATTGCACTACATAGTAATAGGCAAGTTTGCGAGAGGGGAGATTTTGGGAAGAAAGGTAGAGCTCAGTTTTAGATGTATTGAGTTTGAGGTTTTCATTTCAGAATGTCCAGTAGGTGATTGGAGATGTGAAAATACAGTTGAGTATAGAGGATTGGACTGAATAAGTAGATTTGAGAAACATCAGCTTGGAGATGATACTTGAATCCACTGACGTTTACAAAGTCACCAAATAAAATAATATCAACACAGAAGAGAACAGAGTCTAAGACAGAACCATGGGGCATCCTACCAATGATCAGGGGACATGACCTAGATGGAGAAGTAGCAAAGGAGCCTGAAAAAGATTGTTCAGACAAGAGGAGAACAAGAAGAGAGATTTCCCAAAAATCTCAGAGGAGGACAGTATCAAGAAGAATATTATTGACAAATAATAATAATAACTCAAAGTCTATAGAGAAGTCAAGAAGAAAGAAGACTGGGAAAAGGATGTTAGATTTGGCAATTAAGAGACCATTAGGAACTTTGAAGACAGTAATCTTAGTTAAATGATGAGGTTGGAAATCAGACTGTTGATTTTCTTGTTGTTCAATAATTTCAGTCATGATGCCATTTGGAGTTTAATTGTCAAACATACTAGAGTGGTTTGCCATTTCCTTCTCCAGCTAATTTGACAGGTGAAGAAACTAAGGCAAACAGGGTTAAGTGACTTGCCCAGGGTCATACAGCTAGTAAGTGTCTGAGGTCAGATTTGAACTCAGGAAGCTGAGTCTTCCTGACTTCAGGCTTGGCACTCTACCTACTGGATGGTGAAGCTGAAATTTGAATGCAAGTTCTCCAGCATTGCTTCCACTGTACCTCTTTTCTATGTACCACATAAGAAAAATGTAAACATATTTAATAAAAAATTATAATTTCATATTTTAATAGTGCTGCCACTTAAATGATTAGCTGTATGAGCCCTATAGGAATGACTTTTAGGACCCATTATTTTACTTGCATACCATGGACTCCCTCTCTTTCCGTCCCTTTCTCTCTCTCTGCTCTTTCCCCCTCTCTCCTCCTACTTTTTCCTCTAGAGGATGAAATGTTTTGTGTTAACCCTCAATCCCAGAGGGGTCCGACTGAGTGTTTTACAATGAAGGAGAGGGATGGGGGATATTACTATTATCATTGGTATACCTAGCAAGTCATACTACAATGCATCCTCAGCAAAAGTACTTTATCCTTGTTCTCACTTGTATAGAACAAAGAAAATTTTACAAATATCTCCAAATCAGGAGCAGCAAACAAATATTACCAATTTGCCACATAGAACCACATTTGAAGTGTTAAGAAACTACATTCAGTGCCTACCTCCCAGTTCAGATTAGTCAAAATCAGTTCTTTGGAAGAGTAGCATCATATGGATTCAGCCAGACAAATAGTGAAGCTTTGAAATTCTTCAAACCTGAAGTGAATAATATAGTTTACTATAGAGTTTCAACATTTTTGAGGCTGACACAGCAGTCTGATTTGGAATAACAGCCTTGAAGTTGGATAACAATGTAATTCTTGAACATTTTTTTCATAGTATCCTACTAGGGAAATCACTGATGTTTTTCATAGTTCATATTTTTGTGTGAATATTATTTCTGAATACAGTCCTTCCCTTTTTTCCTTCAACCTCCAAATTGCACTCTCATCTTTACTCTGTAACACTGC
>CM053595.1:177694882-177710858 GCA_028646575.1 Pseudocheirus occidentalis
CTCGGGTACTCCTGACTCCAGGGCCAGTGCTCTATTCACTGCGCCACCTAGCCACCCCTCAGCCTTTTACTTTAATCCTCTATGTATTCCTGTTTCAAAAGTGTTCTTGTAAACAACATATTTTTAGATTATGTTTTTAATCCATTGGTACTGTGATATTTTTAACAAATATACATGATGAAATATTCTCTCCTTTGATGCAATATCCAGATGCCCTCTGGTTTAGCTGAGTCCCCACACTTTCTTCTCTATGCATTATCAATAACATTGCATAATCGAGCTTGAGAATTAGAAGAGATTTCAACAGTTACCTAGTCCAACAATGGTATGAAAAGATTTTATGGATCATATTAATATTAATGCAAAATGTGATTATCCATCTTCTTAAGACCTCCTCAAACTTTTTTTCTCTACTCTGCCCCTCCCCATCCTGTTCCTTTGTATGCTCAGAAATTCCCAAACTTTTGTTACTGTTACCTCTCCATCATTTATCTTTTTCTCACATTCTTTCTAAACTTGGTTCTTTCCAGAATGCATTGCATCCCTTACCAACCTGTCCAATGAAAGTTTTTTCTTCTATAACATTCTATGACACACCAGGTCAGGAGGAGAAGGAGAAGGCATATTATTTTGCTCCTCACTACTATTTCCAGATCTGCTGCCAAATTTACTCAGCAGATGCTTCTCTTTTGAAGTATACTTGCTCCATTTAAATTCTGGCTATTGCATTATCACCCAAATATTATGTCCTCTAGTTTATTGGACTTAACTTCATACAATTCTTAAATTTTCAATATGAGAATTTATACTTCTGAAAATAGCAAACTACAGATCAGGGCTTTGTTTATTGTTTTGTTTATTTTCTAGACTTAAAGTAATAGAGAAAATTCTAATAATGAAGATTAAACTAAAAGTTGTATCTTGTATGTATGTATGTACTTTTTAAATATATTTTGTTAAACATTGACCAATTAATCCCTGCCTCATGGTAACAACTCTCCTATCTCAAAGAGTGTAATAACTAGATAACAGTTTATTCTCAAACTTAGGAACCTGAATATGTATGTTGATATCATTCTGAATACTCGATGACATATCACTCTCTTCAACTCCCATGATTTGTGTCTTCACTCAATCCCTTTCAGTAGTACTATGTTAGATTTTATTATTACATTATAAAGACAGCAGCAGAAATATTCAAATGGTCATGTACAACCTACCCATACATATGTATGCATGCATGCATATATGCATGCATGTATTTGTGTATGTGTTTATACACACATACATACACACATATGTATGCTGAGCAAATTGCAGATAATCTCAAAAGAACAATGTCAAGGCTTAAAGAGGATTCAGGGAGCTCTGAATTACAGTTAAAGGTTTCTCTCTATCCTCCTAAACCACGATGAGGAACAAAAGGGGAAATTGCAAACTTTATTGCACTGCCCCATTTTCTGGGGGCAAATAGCCAACAGTGTATACTATTGAGTCACTATATATTTTCCCTGACACTTCCATGTCATTTGCTTAGGGCAATACAGGATTCCAGTTGTTTTTGAAAATAAAACTTGTGTCCAGGGGATTGCAATACAGGCTAACACATTAAGAAAATCCTGTGGATCTCATAGAGTACATAGGATTTCGTAGTCAAAGTTAAAATGGTTCTAGCATAGCACTTTTCAAATGTGATTTAAGATACTCAGCCTAATATTAATATAAATGTTTCTCTTTTTCTTCTCACTAACACAGCCAAATTGATAAATGCCCACATTGAAAGGATAGAGCATCTTTTGAAGAGTTTTTAGTTAACTAATACTGTTTTAAATATTAATGCATGGTAGTCCCTCAGTGAATAAACTGGTCAAAACTTAGTCTCTAAACCCTAAAATTCTGACAGTTTTCCATTAGCAAGTAGAGTTTCCTATGTCTCTATTTACAATTAATTATACAAGACTAAACCCCAGGATATAGAACTCAATCTTCTTCTCAATGATGTGTAGATTAATTGCCTTGTCAATATATGCCAATGTCTCCAAAGCTTGCACATTAGTACCTCTTAATTTCTTGCCTGCTATAAGTTAAATAGTATTTTATTTTTTAACTTTGTTGAAAGGGGATAACATCTGTTCAAATGAGGTCAAAAGTAGTTCAAAAAATTACTATCCTCAACTCTTGAATTCTGTACTGTCTTAGCCTCTTACTGCTCATGTCTTGCCAAACCTAAACCCTGGGTTATCCTTATGAACAGAATAAAGTCTATCTGCATCTTTCCAACCTTTGGGATTAATATCTATTCCCTTGAATGAATTCTGCATAAGTTAGTTTTCAAATATGTTAATGATTTTCATCTGGGAATTTTAATTTTGCTAATTACTTGGGTGAAAAATAGGAAAAATAACAGTTCTTGCCCTCAAGGGGCTTATGATATGAGAGCAAAAAAAGACACACAGACACAGATAGACACACACACACACACACATGATAGACTGTAGAAAAGGCAAAAGAATGGCCTAGATATCTTGACATTAAAAAATTTGAGTATTGATACATTTAAAAGGTACTTTCTCAGCTCCAGAATAATGTGTTACACTAAATCTCTGAAAGCCTCCAGTGTATATTTCCATTCAAGAGAAATCATTGAAAGATATTTTCCTATATTTTATTTTTAGATTATTTCAGACTTCATTATATCTATAATCAAAGGAAATGAGTCAATAGAATTTGGGAAATTCAATGAGGAAAAGAGAGAATGAATGACCTTTGACAAGGTCTCAAAAATTCAGAGATACTAGCTTCTCTTTCACAATCATGCTGTCTTTTAATGACTTTGAATCTGTCCTTCTTTGTCACTCTTTCTGTCTCTTTATCTCTCCTTGTGTCTCAAGATCTCTGTCTTGTGTCTCTGTCTCTATCTCTCTGTCTCTCAGGAGAGATAGATAAATACAAGTGATTATTATGGATATGCTAATGTATAAATTTGCCAAAGAGAAAATGTAGAGGAAATAAGGGCACATGCCTAGATAGAACCTTGGATGATTTCATATCAATGTGTGGAAGAAGAAAGTTGAATCAAATAATGGGAACAAGTAGTGGTTAGAAAGGAGGGGACAAAAACAGGAAATAGAAAATCTACTGAGGACAGGAGCAAAGAGAATATTAATGGAGAAGGTTTAGTCTATAGCATAATACACTAAGGGGGAGGTAGGTGACACAGTGAATAGGGAGCCAGGCCCAGAGTCAGGAAGACACCTAAATACAACCTCAGACACTTATTAGCACTGGGACCCTGGGCAAGTCATTTAATCCTGTTTGTCTCAATTTCCTTACCTACAAAATGAGCTTAAGAAGAAAATCTCAAACTGTTCCAGTATCTTTGCTAACAAAACTCCAAATCGTGTCACAGAGTTAGAAACAACTGAAGTGATTGAACAACAAATAATATGCTGAAGAAAAATCTAAAATAAGGAAGAATGAGAAAAAGTCATTGGGTTTAGCAATGATAATAATCATTAATAATAACAACAGCAAAAATAGTAACTGTTTTTATAATTAGTGTTATATATTTCTCTGTCAGGCACTTGGCCAAGCACTTTACATATATGTCATAAGATCCTCACAGAGGATTACCAGTGACCTTGGAGATAGAAGTTTCAAGTAGTATTGAGGATGGAAGTCCAATTAAAATAAATAGAAGAACAACTGTGTAATGAAGAAATGGAATCAATGGATCTTGAATAAACTAGACTAGGAAAGAGAAGAGAGGAGCAGGATAATAGCTTATAGCTGAGGCCATTTCACTGGAATACCCATTTTAAGGTAGAAAAGAACCCTCTGCAGAGAGACAGACAGACAGAGAGAGAGAGACAGAGACAGAGAGAGACAGAGACAGAGAGAGACAGAGAGAGAGACAGAGAGAGAGACAGAGAGAGACAGAGAGAAATCAATCATTTCACTATGGTGTCACTCTTTTGAGTGCTGGTCCATGAAGCAGAGAAATGAGAGACAGTCTGGAAAAGACTTCATGAAATAAAGAAATAAAGATGTACAGCACTTTCTATAATTACTTTTTGTGAATTCTATGTAATAATGTATTCCAACCATGGACAAAATGTGTGAATCCCATTTTAGTTTCTAAATTCCATTAGGTTGGAAATTTTAATAGATTATTAGAAATTCTCAGATCATTTTTATAGTTCCATAGCTTTAGTTTAGCTAAATAATCCTAAACCTTATGTAGCAAAGAATTCTAACATTCTTTTGCACATAGAAATAGATGGAGTAATAGCATTTTCATTCATCCTGATAAAAGCTACAATATTTTCTAAAGAGATGGTTCAGAGCGAATATTTAACAGTAATTTAGGTGATATAGAAGTATTGTGTAGTTAATTATGATAGTCTCCCATGAGAGAAAAATGCAGGCATTCTAAATTGAGGCCTGCCTACTTAATATAGCTGTGTTTGGTAAAGTAAGTCTGAGCAGTTAATATTCTAATTCTCCCATCTTTACTTCAAGAAAGATGGACTTGAAATTTATTTCTGCAAGGTAGCTTATTTCTTTGGTTAGAGTTTTCATTCTAATATGACAGATATCCTTACACAATCATTGAAATATTCACTATCTTTTTTTAAAATGTAACAAAATGACTAATAATAACAGGTGACAATTTATGTGATAGCCAAGTAAAATAATAGGAATTCTGTAAAAGGTTTAGAGTAATGGATAGCAATCTATCATAGGTAGAAAAATAAGGAGTGCATTATGAAATGATTGAAGGTTGCCATATTTTGCTACTAGAGTACCAAAGAACAGAAACAGGTGTTTAGAACACATATTGAATATACTCTGGATGTCCCAAAATAATTTGTATTTTATATCATTTTGCAGTTTTCAGAGCATATTCTTAATAACCTGATGTATTTCATGTAAGTGTTTAACATTTCCCATTTTGCAGATGAGGAAACTGAAGCTCAGAGAGATAAATTGAGTTGAATTTGACCTTTAGCAGCAAGTTTTGAAGGAACCTCACCTATTTTAATCTTATGTTCATGAGATGGTATATTTGGAAGGAGACATTAGAGATAATTTAGTATAACTCCTTCAATTTAGAGCCAAAGAAACAGAGACTTGGAGGGCTTGTGATTTTCTCATTACACATGGCTAAAATATAGCAGAGTTGGAAAATCATTCAGGCTCCTTCACTCAATCTAGCTCAGTATTCTTCCTAGTATGTCAATAAAGAAACAGGTTCTTTGTACTTGGTGTATACAGACCAAGAAAATGATCTTTCTATTTGGCTTGTCCAATCGGCTCAATACCAATGGTGAGTAATTCTAGAATATTTGGTCCAATTCAGTTTTACCTCCCAGTCTTTTGGGCAAGCAAGCCATCATTGAGCTTTCCTTTTTCCCCATGCCTTATAATTAGCAGTTTGTACTATTTCCCAGACTGTGCTAAAATTCAATCAGCTTTCCTTTTGATTGATTTTGGTGGAGTTGTTAGTTGTTTCAGTGCTTCCAATTCAGACTTTCCTTCTATTAATAGGCTTGTTAATCTTAGTATTTAATGATAAGAATGACCAAAGAATAGATAGACACCCTTATATTCTCTACCACTAAGTAATTTTCTATAGTTCTTTACAGATTACATTATTCCTGTCATTTTTTTAAATTACTAAAGATGGTTTTAAAAAATATTGACTTAGGTGATGAATATTGTACCTAGGCTGAATGAATGTATACAGAGCTTGGAAAGCAATAACCTCAAATCTTATTAAGCTTAAAAAGTAAGCAATTTTCAAGGCAGACCATGAGAGATGAAAGAGAATTTCACATTGGCCATAATGAGGAACACATCATCATTACAATGTAAGTATTTATTGATTTGTTAGAAGATGGAGCAGGCTCTGCCTTAAGTTATAGTAAATGTTATGGTGTTTAAATGTGATTGTTGGAATATTCTAAATTCTTCATTCATAGAAATTCCGGGAAGCTCAGGGACTCCCAACAAGAATGCATGAATTGAAGAAAATATGTGTAGTCATCTAAGAAAATCTAAAATCTAAGCTTCTTTAATAAAATGTTAGCTAATTTGGGGAGATAAGTGGAAAATGTCAATAAAGATAGGGAATGGGGCAGAGTACAATGAGATAGGAACTGTCTTTAAATACTGCCTTTTCAATCTTTCATGCTTTCTGGGGCTATTGATGACTGATTAGGAAAGAATCTTCATCCTTTTACTTAGAGCAGGGGTTCTTGACTTTTTATGCACCTTGGGCCACTTTGACAGTGTAGTGAAGTCTATGAATCACATTTTAGGGAAAACGTATTTTTTTTCTAGTCCAAGCCCTTTATTTTACAGGGAAGGAAATGAGGCCAGAACGATTAGACCAGGAGTCTCAATGATAGCCAATTTCCTAGACTTTACCACCATTACTTAGCTGATTTCTCACCCTTCAAGTTTTCTCAAAACTTGCCTAGCCTTCTCACCCTAGAACACCCCTTCTCTCCTTCAATCCTCTTCTTCCATTGCTAAATTCCTTCCAGGAGGTCTATTTTGAAGAAGGACCCAGTCCAAGTCTCTTTTATTCCTCTCTTGGTTTCTGACTCCCTGTATTTCACCACTGTACCTTACCCTCTAAAGGTACCTATTTACCCTACTTTTCAGCTTATTTTTTAATTAACTTGTTTATTTTAGTTTGCATCATTCATTTCCATGAAATTTTGAGTTACAAATTTTCTCCCAATCTCTCCCCTACCCACCACCCCAAAACAGCAATCCCACTATATACTCCCTCCCTCTCAATTTCCTTAATCTCTCCTCTGTCCTTCCCCATCACTCTTCTGGCTTTCCAGTATGGCAAGATGGATCTCCCTACCCCAGTGCCTGTATATTTTAATTCCCAGTTGCATGTAATAAATAATAATAATAATAAATATACATACATACATATATTTTTTAACATTTCATTATAGAACTTTAAATTCTTGATTCTTTCCCTTACTCCTTATAATAGCAAGCACAGTAGCACACTCAGAATTCTTGCCAGCACAGGTTCTCTGATCTGCTTTTCTAAAAGTAAACAACTTGAAAAGGGTTAACAATATTACTTTAATCAGTCAAACATATATCATTTGCCTAGTTCAGGGGGGAAAAGTCAGCACCCTGAACTTCAGAGAATGCAAACAGAAGTTACAAGCAGACAAAGAAACAGATCAGTAGACGGGCTTCCAGCCATCTGAGCATTACATTCATATCTAGTCATTTACCAGAGAGGGAAGCATCAACATCTGGGTTTTCAAAGCTGGGAGGGCTCAATAGCTTCCCAGAGTCTCATCTGGCCAAATCACACAACTCTTTCCAAAGAGAGCCCTAAAGCAAAACCTCACATCAGCAGTATATATAGCCTTCTCATTGATCAAAGAATGCCACAGCCCTCTGGACCCACTGCCCAATCACAAAGTAATAAGCAGTGGGCATCTCTGAAGAACAAGCCTCCCACCACGGGCTCCATGTGACCAAATTCAGCCTATTAGGGGGCAGAGTATACTTTCAAATCAGGGAAGTTTATCAGAGTCACTTAAGCCTAACCAAGGGCCTAGGGGCACGGAAGATCTTCAGATACCCATAACACTCCCTCATCACCTCCCCCCACTGGAAAGACAAGCAATTCAATACAGGGGAAAACATTTTAAATACATAAATAAAATACTTAGAATTAACAAGGGAAACCAATCATAATGAAATGTTTCTTCATCTAGGAAAAGAACCTACTGAAATCTAACCATGTGTCCCAAGTTAAGAATCCTTAAGCTAGAATTTTTAAGGAGAAATCATGAAGTTGGATCTCTCTTGTTCTGCACCTTTATGCCCAAGAAGTAATTGTCTAATCAAGACAATATAACATCAGTTTCTTTATTATTTGTCAGCTAAAGTGACTAAATATTGAGGCTTCATTCTAGAATTGTCAGTCTAGGGAGATAAGGAAACTCAGAGGCTAACTACTTTAATATTATAATATTAATTACAATTGAGGAAATTCAAGCCTTGGATGATCATTCTCATAGGTAGGTAAATGTTTATTAAAGCTGGAATTAGAACCAAGGTCTTTCAATGCCAGAGCCAGCAACTAGTGAGAGATTATAAAGCTTTTTGGATAGTATTAGATTTAGTAAGGAAGAATATAGGTTCAAATCCCACCATTGATAGTGTCAGTGTGGGCAAGATGGTAACTCTCTTTGAACCTCAGTTTCCTTATCTATAACATGTAGATAGCAATACCCCTATATAATACCTGCGTCAGTATTATATTCAAGCTCAGATGAGATAATAAGTATACAGTATATGGCAAACTCTATAATGCTAAATGTCAGTGTTTATTACTTAGAGCTTTATTTAAGGTAATCAATTGTTGCCTGTGTTATAAAGAGGGAAATGCTATAGGAGGGCAGCTAGATGGGATAATGGGTAGAGTCCTGGCATTGGAGGTAGGAGTACCTGAATTCAAACCTTTCAGGGGCCTGAATTGGACCAAATATTCTAGAATTACTCACCATTGTTACTGAGCCAATTGGACAAGCCAAATAGAAAGATTGTTTTCTTGGTCTGTATACACCAACTACAAAGAACCTGTTTCTTTATTGACATACTAGGAAGAATACTGAGCTAGATTGAGTGAAGGGGCCTGAATGATTTTCCAACTAAGATATTTACTAGCTCTGTGACCCTGGGGAAGTCACTTAACCCCAATTTCCTCAAAAGTGCTAACAAATTCATTTATTTTATTTGTTCAGATAAGAACAATGTTCTTGTTTTTGATTTTAATGTTTTAATATTTGATCTGAATTCTTGACTTTGACTTAGATATTTTTTTCTTTGTTGCTCCCAGTTGCCATACCTTCTTATCAAGGTTATCTCATTTCTTATTTCTATTTTTGCTCTTATTTGTGTGCATATTTTCTCCATTGAGAACAAAGATTTCACTTTTGTCTTTGTATCCCTAGCTCACAGCACAGTGTATGGCACATATTAAGCCCTTAATAAATGCTTGCTGTTTGATAGATTTATTGCATAGACAGTAAAACATGTTTTTAAATTGCTTTAAATTTAATGTAGTTTATATACTCATTCAGTAAGGAGTGATTAATCTAGAATAAGATTTTAATTGATATTTCCAAAAGGTATATACTTTTCAACTGAATCTACTGTCTGAGAGGTTAGATGGCCTTTCCTATTGACAAAATCATAGGAAATCCAATTCCATTTAAATGAATTCTTTGAAGAGGAGACATGGTGGTAAGCTTTAAAGACCACTGAATTAAGAGTCAGAAGATGCAACACTTACTATGCAGTATCTAGAATCTCAGTGTTTTTGTGACCTTAAAAGCAATTCACATAAACTTTCTTAGCCATAGTTTAATTATCTGTATTTAGGAAGGACTCTGATACCCAACACGGAAGGGTGATATCTCACATTGAAACTTTTACAGCACTGTGCATCTTTCCTTTGTATGAATTTTCATTTTATCACAGATTTTTTTAAAATTCCATTGCCACTGTCTTTGATTCCTCCACAGCTATCACAAATATTTGCACATAGTGTGTGATATATGTTTATTGAGTTCAAATAAATTTAATTGTAAATTAGAACAGAACATTACAGTAAGAATGAAGACAGTTTGCCTCCACTTATCTCTGCCACTAATTTTATGTATTACATTGGGCAAATTACTTGACTTATTTGGACTTTATTCTCCCTTGTTAAAACAAAAAAGAGTTCCTTTAGAGCTATGAGATTTTTAGTCCTATGCATCCTCCTGCCACAAGATTTAGCGTGTTTTTAAGTAGAAACCAAAAGTGCTCAAATAAAATAGGTAAATCATTCATCTTTCTGTGTTATTTCTTTGCTTAAGATATATTCTGCTGTTGCATGAGGGCCCTGCTTGGATTGCTAAAATAATCCCGACCTGTCTCAGTTTTTGATAAATGTCATAAGAAATGAGGCAGTCATATATATTTAAATCTGAAATTCCAACCCAACTTTTCAAAGTTTTTTTTAATTTTTTTGCCTTATGATATTGTGGAGATTGTTTTATATTTAGTTATACACTGAATGCATTTTAAGTTCAGAACAAGTATATCAGAATGGTGAAGTTCAGAAGTTCAATGGTGAAGTTCATGAAAAAAGAGCATCTCACCCTCTAGACTAAAATTTTATTTCAGAGGACAGGGATTATCTTTCTTTTATTGATTCCATTCCCAATGCTTAGCACACTACCTGGCACATAGACCTCTAATAAATGCATATTAGATTGGATTTATTGAAAGTGTGGTTGGTAGCACATCTCAGATGCAAGTCATTATTGGTAATATGCAAAGAATAATTTAAACCCAGCATGCATCTCTGCTGTGTCCTTTGGGTTACCTGATTTTTTTCTGTTATTTTAAGATCATTTCATTCCATAACGTATAGGCTTCATGTAATTTTAGCCTTGATTTTAATTTTTTAAGTTAAAAAATTAGCTTGTAGAAAATCTTTATGTGAGTCAACTATATATATATAAATTAACAAGATACCCAGAGTGTTTCAAGCAGACTTTCACAAGAGATAAACAATACTGGATATCATCTTTACTATTCTGCCTACAACTGAATGATGTATGATAATGTATTAAAATCTAAATGTAATTAAATTAAAGGGAAGAAAGTCTTTTGGTTGTTAGAGCAAATCTCTTAAAGACTCTTCTCCAACAAAATGTATTCTATCCTTTCCTTGACACCAATAAGATTTCCCTGTAATATGTAACAACAGAGATAACCCTTCTCAATAACTCTCTAACTTGTGATATTTGTTAGGGCCTAGTATAGGGAAGCTGAGTGCATACAAAAAGTCTTCACTTCTGGGAGATGGAAAAGAATCAAAGAGGAGTCAATCCTGATTCAGACCAAGCTGATGTGAGTTTCTATGTGGATGGTAGAGATCTCCTGATGCTCTTCTTTGCAGATACCATAGCACTGATTATATGAAGTCTAAGTCCAGTGACAAAGCTAAAGCTTTCATCTTAGTTGAACAGTAAGGGACACCGGTAGTTATGGGAGATAGTGTGAGAGCAAACATGATATCTTGAGGGGTAGAACTGATTCATCAAAATAAAATCTCACATCCTGTACTCACATTTCACATAAAGGACAAGAAACATCAATGAACAGACACACACACATACATAATCACACACACACACACACACACACACATGCACACACATATAACAGTCTTCCTTTCTCCCTATGTTTCTGCTTGAGAGGGAGCAGCAGCCAAGGGCTGAGTCCAATAGAAAATCCTTTGAAGGTTTTTAAAGGCTGGGTATGGGTAAAAGGGCCATCTTTGGATTACTAAATTTTAAAATGGCCATATTTTTTCTACATGTACATCTAAAAAGAATGGTAAGCAGAGTAATGAACTAGAATCAGTCTATAAGAAACTTCATCCAAGTCTTCCAAGCCTAGGCCTTTTGTTTGTTTCTTTGATGACAAAATTTATTGTACTAGCTTTGAAAACATTTACCTCTCAATAGAAACTGGTTCTTTTGCTCATTGCAAGAAATGCATTTTTGGACTCTGTAGGGAAAAAATAATATAGAATATTGAATAAACAACTGCAGTTCCACAGTTTTATTCCTATTTGCTAAATATTCCTGTGGCCTAAATTAATTATTTTCAATCATAAAAAACTAAAAAAAATGACTAACTTTAAAATATGCAATGGACCATAAGATTTAGGATATTTATTTCAAAAAATACAGTTTTAGAATTGAGGACAGAAATATGTCAAAGAATTTCTACTACAATTTTATCTATGCAAGTATTATTTAGACAAAAGATGACAGATTGCTTAACTTCTCCACATATATGTCAACCTGAATAATAATTTAAACAGTAATCTACTTATCAAAAAATGTTTGCCAGTTATTCCATGGATAAATTATGTAATTTGGTGTTGAACCAAAATGATAGAAAGAAGTATACCTAGCTCCCTGCCTATTAAAAAACACACAAAGGCAGAGTCAAGATGGCAGAGTAAAGGAAGAGATTCATCTGAATTCTCCCACAAACCTCTCCAAATACCTTTAAGTAATGACTCTAAATAAATTCTAGAGCAACCAAACAAACATATGGAGTGAAACAAATTTCCAGCCCAAGGCAACTTAGAAGGTCAGCAGGCAAGGTCTGTTGCATCCGATTAAAAATAGAGCATATTTCCATGCTGGATTGCCAGCATAGACCTGTGCTGCAGCCCCAACAAACCAGAAGGAGGCTTTGGGGTGAATGAGTCAGTGGTTCTAGTGGCAGTAGGTCAGAAAGAGATTTACAGGAGACTTTTCAGGGGCAGGACTCTGCTGCATTGCCTACTTGGATCTGAGTTACAGTCCTAGGTCTTAGTTCCAGTGTGAGGAGGAGTGTTAGCACAAAAGAGCTTTCATCTGCAGGGTACCTGCTCACAGTTCCAGGATGGAAAAGACTGCTTGTGGTCACTCATAAACCAGTTCACAGTACCAGAGAGCACTAAACAGATCTCCCCCTAAATCATACCACCTTGGAAGAGCACAAAACTTATATGTGCCCCAAATTGCATCTGAAAACAGTCACACAATAAATGAAGCTTGGAACACCAGTACTTCCACTTGGGAAGCAGAGCCATATTTTAGCACAGTGTTAAAAAATTTTAAAATAGACTAGAAGTAAACAAACAACATAAAAAATTCTGACCTTAGGAAAATCTTTTGGTCATGAGGATGATCAAAACACATACTCAGAAGAAAACATCTGAGTCAAAATTTCTCCATCCAAAGACAACAGAAAAATATGAAATTATCTCAGAACATGGAAGAGCTCAGAAGGATTTTAAAAATCAAGTAAAATAGGCAGAGGAAAAATTGGGAAGAGAAATGAGTGATGTAATAATATCATGAAAAGCGAGTCAACAGTTTGGTAGAGCAGGCATTAAAATAGTGCAGAAAATAACAGTTTATAAAACAGAATTGGTCAAATGGTAAAAGGGGGACAAAAATCCAATGAAGAGAAGAATGCTTAGAAAGGCAGAATTGATTAAATAAGAAAAGATATACAAAAATTAACTGAAGATAACTCCTGAAAAACTAGAATTGGCCCAATGGAAAAAGGAGGTACAAAAGCTCACTGAAGAAAATAATTCCTAGAAAGTTAGAGGAAGTTAGCAAGTGGAAGCTAATAACTTTATGAGACATCAAGACATCAAGAAACAAAGTCAAGCTAATGAGAAAATAGGAAAAAAATGTGAACTATTTGTTTGGAATAACAACTGACCTGGAAAAAAAGATCCAGGAGAGATAATTTAAGAATTATTGGACTACCTGAAGGCCATAATGAAAAAAAGAAAGAGAATAGACATAATCTTTGAAGAAATTATCCAGGAAAAAGGTTTTGATATTCTAGAACCAGAGGGTACAATAGAAACTGAAAGAATCTACTGATCACCTCCTGAAAGAGATCTCAAAATGAAAATTTCCAGAAATATTAGAGGCAAATTCCAGAGCATCCAGGTAAAGGAGAAAATACTGCAACCAACCAAAAAGAAATAATTCTAATATTGTGGATCCACAGTCAGGATAACACAAGATTTAGCCACTTCTACATTAAAGGATACAGTTTTTTATGAAATCTGCCTGTTCATTATTTCTTATAGAACAATAGTATTCTATTATATTTATACACCACAACTTGTTCTTCCATTCTCCAATTGATGAGCATTCCCTAAATTCTACTTGGAATCTGTTATTCTGGAGGGCAAAAGTGCTAGGTAGGATAACAGCAAAAATCACCTTTGCAGCAATGCTGAGTTTAATCTATGAGGGGGAAAATGAAAATTCAAATGAAATAGAGGACTTTCAAGTATTCTTAAAGAAAATATCAGAGCTGAATATGAAATTCAACTTTCACATACAAGGTGCAAAATAAGTATAAAAAAGTAAACAGGAAAGAGAAATCATAACAGATTTGATAAGATTAAACTATTTATATTCCTACCTGGGAAAATGATATTTATAACTCCTAATAACTTTCTTACTGTCAGGGAATTCAGAGGGAATATACATTGATAGAAAGCAGTGATGCAAGTTGAATATTATGGTATGATTATATAAAGAAATAAAATTTAAAAATGAGAAATAATAGTGCACTGGGAGAAGGGGAAAGTCAGAATGGGATCAATTATCTGACATTAAAGAGGCCTAAAAGAAATTTTACAATGGAGGGGGAAAGAAGGAGAGCGGGGAGGAAAGCACTTGAAACTTAATATCATTTTGAATTGGCTCAAACAGTTAATAGTAGGCACTGGGTATACAAATCAATAGTACCATATAGGAAAATAGTAGGGGAAGGGGATAAGAGAAGGAGGAGTGAATGTGATTGATGTGAGGGCAGTTTGGGGGAGGTAAAAGTCAGAAGCAAAACAATTTGGGGAATGGATAGGGTGAAAGAAGAGAGAGTAGGAACAATAGTAGGAAGATAGCATGAAAGAAAATACATAGTCGTAATAAAGTTTTTTTATAGTGAGTTTCTCTGATGAGGACTCATTTCTCAAATACATAGAAACCTGAGTCAAATTTGTAGAAGTCAGAGCTATTCTTCATATGATAGTCAAATATAGATATGAATAGGCAGTTTATATACAAAATAATTGAAATCATCTGTAGTCATATGAAAGAAGTTCTGAATTACTATAGACAAGAGAAATGCAAACTAAAACAACTCTGAGCCACTACCTCACACCTGTCAGTTTGCAAAATATGACAGAAAAGGAAAATGACAAAGGTTGGAGAGAATGTGGGAAAATTAAAACACTAATGTACTTTTGGTGTAATTGTATACTGATTCAGCCGTTCTGGAGAGCAATTTGGAACTATGGCCAAAGGCCTATAAAATTATGCCTATCTTTTGACCAATGCATACTACTTCTAGGTCTGTGTTCCAAAGAAATAAACTACAAAAAGGCAAAGAATCTATGTGTACAAAAATATTTATAGCAGCTATTTTAGCAGTGCCAAAGAATTGGAAATTAAATGTAATACTCATTTTTATAAGATTTTGAGTTCCAAATTTTTCTCCCTCTGTCCCTTCTCTCTTGTCTCCTCAAGACAGAAAGCATTATGATATAGGTTATACGTGTGTGATGATATTAAACATATTTCCACATTAGTAATGTTGTGAAAGAAGAATCATAACAAAATGGGAAAAACATAAGGAAGAAAATACAGAAACAAAAAAAAGAAATAGTATGCTTCTGTCTGCACTCAGACTCCATCTCTCTCTCTTTCCTCTGCTCTCTCTCTCTCTCTGTTTCTCTCTCTCTCTCCCTCCCCCCTGCTTTCTCTCTGTCTCTCTGTCTCTGTCCCTCTGTTTCTCTCTTTCTCTCTCTCTGTCTCTCTGTCTCTCTCTCTCAATCTCTCTTTCTGTCTCTCTGTCTCTCTGTCTCTCTCTCCCTGTCTCTCTCTCTCTCTCTCTCTCTCTCTCTCTCTCTCTCTCTCTCTCTCTCTCTCTCTCTCTTCCTTTCTTTCTCTCTTTCTCTCGATGTGGATAGCATTTTCCATAGTGAGCCTTTTGGAATTGTCTTGGACTATTGTATTGCAGAGAACAGTTAAGTCTATCATAGTTGATCATTGTACAATGTTGCTATTATTCTGTACAATGTTCTCCTGGTTCTGCTCATTTCACTCAGCATCAGTGCATGTCTTTCCAGTTTTTCTGAAATCTGACTGCTCATTATTTCTTACAGAACAATAGTGTTCTATTATATTCACAAACCGTAACTTGTTCTGCCATTCTCCAATTAACGAGCATCCCCCAATTTCTAGTTCTTTGCCACCACAGAAAGAGTTGCTATAAATATATTTATAGAGGTAGGTCCCTTTCCCTTTTTTACATACTCTTTGCAATA
>CM053595.1:177711358-177726847 GCA_028646575.1 Pseudocheirus occidentalis
ATTTGAAAATTATTGGTCTACCTGAAACCCATGACGAGAAGAACTTGGAATAAAGCCTTTATTTCCTCAGATGTTTTTTTTAAATAGAAATATTCTATTTTTAAATTTATTTTTAATTCATTCATTTACTTTTAGTTTACAAGATTCAGTTTCACAATCCCTTGAGTTTCAAATTTTCAGTTTTTAAATCAATAAAATGGAGATAATAAAACTTGCACTGCGTTCTTTAAATGCTTGCCATGAGGAAAGAATTTTGTGAAACTTAAGTTGTAAAGGAACTGCTGTTGTTACTAAATGTAATGTATAATTCATTTTATTTTTAGATAAAGCCTTACAAATGAAAAAAAAATAATTTATATATCAGCATTCCTGGAAAACTACAGGTTCTAGAAATATTCATCAAGTTGAGATTAGAGCAATAATTTCATATGTATGAAAATAACAGTCTCAAAAATAGTCATATATGAAAAATTTAAGGTAAATATTCAATTTCACATAAGAATATATTTACCTCATCATTTAATTTGTGCATATACTATAAGTAAAACTTTTAGATTACCAAAAATGAGAGCTAAAGACTTCAGAGGAAAAGGAGAGTATTTGTTTTCCTTTATTAGAATATAAAACAAAAAAAAGTTTAGCACCTACCAAAAAGAATAATTAGTTAAAATAGAATGATGCTAGATGTTTGGGTATCTCTCCCCCTTCTCTCTGTCTTCCCCCACATACCAATATTGCACAATAAGTCAGAATTCTTGTCTTCTCCTTACAGATTTGTATTTGATTTCCACCCATTATTAGTACATTTGCTAAGTGTTTTTTCCTGGTTCTTGCTCTTGACATTAAAAAAAATCAAGTCCTAATGTTATCTACAGAGATTCTGAGGAAATATGGAATGAGAAATGAAAGGAATTAATAGGAGAGAAATGACTGGTATTACCTCCTATATCTCTTTCCAACTCCCTAAAACCTGTCTCCCCTTTTTCCCAAATCTACATGAACATACACATGTAGGCACATGTTCAATCTTTTCCCTTACAGATTCCCTAGGGGAAATCATGAACAGCCTCATTCATGGACAGACTTGTGCACTACTTCGGAAATCTACCTCAACTCTAAGACATAGCACATTATCTTGGTAACTAAGTGGTTTATTTAGAATTCTGTATGGAAATTTAACAGTGTCAACACGACTTTGAATTCCATTTTGTATTTCATATTTAATGTTTTTTTACTGACTTATGCTGCTCACAAAACTTTCCTTTTGATTTGTTTTCAGCTGACATGCAGTGGAAAAACTTTTGTGCATCCCTATAAAAGACGTTTAAAATTTTCCAGAACACGCCTAAAATGTAAATAGCAGATACTCAACTTCATGATAAAAACCCCTTTTGGTATTCATAAATCTTCATGCCTGTTAGAGAATTTTGCTGACATATCTCAAAGGACAGAAGCATGAAACTCATCTTATTTGCTTTTTTTATTCAGTGGTCAAAAATGCAATAATATGTTATGCACTCAAAAACAGATTTCTTAAAGAGTGGAAATATCACTGGAACAATCGATAGCTAGGGTCCTATTAATGTGGTTATTTTTATCATTAATTTGTTGAATCTAATTTCCCTCCCTCTATAGATAGCAAATATCAATTATCTTAAGAACTAAATATGTATATGGCTTTTTACATGACTACACACAAAGTTTTTGGAAAATGGTGTTTTGAGGAATGGATATATGAATTTAATAAGATGTGTCCTTATGCAATTTAAACAGTAGTAGAGGCTCTGCAAAGTTAGTTACCTTATGTAAAATAAATCCTGCTTGATTTTCTGAATTTGCTCAGTTTGACACCAGCTATGTGATGATGGATAAGTCTCTAAATCTCTCTGAACCTTGGTATCATCATCAATAAAACAGAGAAACCATACTCTCCAGATCATCTTCATGAGACTCAAATGAGGTGACATATTTAGAAAATTTTTACCTCTAAAGATCATTATAAAATATCCTTCAACTCATCATCATTATCTCTGTACCTTCCCCATCAGATTCATAATATTTTCAGACGTTTTTGAGGATGGGGATTTGTTAATTTTTTATTTGTACCCCTAGCACTTAGAATGGTGGCTGGAATATAGTGTATGTTTAAAAAATAATTGTTGATTAAAACTCAAATTAAGTCAACATATATATTTATATTTGGTGACAAATACAAAAATGAGCTTAGGTAAGAAGAGCAAAAACACATCAAGATGTGGTAGAGAAAAGAAAAAGAGGTTAAAGACACAGGTCACAGAATTCTCATTCCTTTACTTCACATAAAGTTCCTTCAAGGAGAAAAAAAATGAAAGAGAAGAGTCATGCCAAGCACTGAACAGTAACACAAATGAAATAAATTGTATTTTGATAGTTTTTTCCAATACTCTCCACTGCTATACTATGTTATCATTGTTACTCTATTATTCTTCTACAATATCATTAATCTCTGAGTATAAAGCTACAATTGAGCCTGGCTGATCATTCCATTTTTTTGTAAAATGCTGGGCAACAAGAGTTTTCAATTAGTAATTATCCCCAAATTTCTTGGGCATGGCATAGGCAAGGAGATAAAAGAGGAGAGTTTGATTTTCAAACTGGGTACATTCCAAGTGTCTTTCACATAGTCATGACAAGTAGTGACAAGTCTAAGGCTAACAGGTATTCTATAAACCTTTCTTGCATTTTCAGCTCAAAGGCAGCCATAAGAATCATATCACCCACCAAGAGAAAACACTAAAAGCCGCTTTAGGGAGCATCTTGATAACAAGGCTTGCACAGAGGCAATCTAAAGTATATAATTAGATAATATCAGATTTAATAAGCACAACTTCATTAGGTCTACATAATATACAGCAAAGCATATTTCCCTCAGTGTGGGGGGCCACTTCCTACTTGCAGATTATAATGAGTGCATACAGCTCTAAACACCCCCACAGTGCTCACTAAATTAGAGAAATGCATAACAATCTTTTAGTCTTGTGGTTTTTAGAACAATTCAGGAAAAGAGGAATATAAGGATGGGTACCCATGCTTAATATCCATTCCTTATGAATAAAGAGGGCAGACCACTCACAAGTCATTTTTCTGCTTATATTCTCTGACTATGCTTCTCTATTTTCCAACTATGGCCATAGTGCCTGAGCTTAGTGTAGTGTCAAGAGTATGTGCTTTTTAGTCAGAAAAAAAAACTGAGTTTGAAAGTTAATAGCTCTATAATTTGGATCAAAATACAAAACCTCTCTAGATATGTTGAGAAGGTATCCTCATCCTCATCATTAAATTTTGCTTGGTATTTAAAGGAAGTCAGGGAAGTCAGCAGGATGAGATAGAATAAGTACATTTGGCAATCTTGAGCATAGGTATGATAACTGATTCCATGGGTGTCAGTATCATGAAAGGAAATAGCACAGAAGGTGAAAAGAAGAGGGCTCAGGATAGAACAAGTTAGTGGGCATGATCTGGATGAATATCCAGCAAAAAAAAAACTGAATAGTGGCTCAATAAGTAAAAAAGGAAACAGAAAAGATATATGTCCTAGAATGAAGAAAGAAGAAAATATCAAGAAGAGGGTAAGTGACAGTATCAAAAGCTACAGAGAGGTCAAGGAGGATGTAGAATAAAAAAAGATCATAATATTTGACATTTAAAGAGACTTCTGGGAAATTTGGAGAGAGCAGTTTTGGTTGATTGATGAGGTCAGAAATCAGTCAGAAGAGTTAAAAAGAGAGAGAAAAGAAGTGAAAGAAACTTTTGTAGACATTTTCCTCAAGGAGTTTAGGTACAAAAAGCAGGGATGATATGGAATGATAGTAATTAAATTTTGTCTTTCACTGCCTAAATCAAGAAAAGGACTTTGATGTTGGAAATACGTATTTTAGGCAGTAAGGAAAGAGTGGTCTAACAGGGAGAAATTGAAGATAAGCGATACAGTAGAAATGAGACGGTGGGAAATATGGTGGAGAAGATGGAATGGAAGAGGAGTGACCACTTGTGCATATGGAATGTCTGACCATGGCAACAAGAAGGGCTACCTCATCGTGTGAGGCAAATATGAAAGAGAAGTTAGTGACAGAGTGTATCAGCAATGCAGCATTCACAATGCCTATAGTAACTATAAGTATGCTGATGTGGTTATTAATCACAAAATGTAACAGGCCCTCTACATGAGAAATATAGTCAGAGCATTTATTCAAGTACCAGAAGACTGAGTCCCCAAACCAGAAAGTCAAAGCCAACACAGTAGTTATGAAGTTGGCACATGTAGTTAAAGTAGTAAATACCAACATTCTCAAGCATTCAAAACAGGACAGGTGACCTCAGGCAAAGATCTTCCTCTCTTCACTCACAGCAACTGCTCAGCATCTAGGCAACTTGCTCCCAGCACCTCTGACCCCTCCACAGTTCTCATCCCTAGAAGTCCTCAGCAAGAGTCCTTAGCAGAGATTCTGACTGGCTCAAAGAAAAAGGAGTTTGCACCGCTGCCACTGCTGCCACTGCTGCTGCCGCTGCTTCCAGTCACCAGCATGGTAGCTTGGTTCCAGGCGTTCACTTGCTCCACCCCTTTCTGTTATATAAGCAAGTTCAAGGGGCATGGAAGATATTCCAATCTCAGTATCATTACACAGAGGTACAGGAAATATGATAAAAGGAGGTGAAAAGAAGGAATTCTCAGCAAATGACCTCAATTTTTTCAGTAAAATACGAGGCAAGTATCTCAGCTGATGTATTAAAGAAGGTGAAATCATAAGAGGTTTGAGGAGGGATAAGAAGAGTCACTGTGGTGAGTAGGTTAATAAACAAATTGAAGAATTATAAAAGGATTACTTAGCTATAGTAAGGATGCAGATGATGTTACATAACAAAAATATGCAGAGGACTCATCATGGTTGTGGGATTGTCTCCACTTTAATGCCACAGCACAAACATAGGAGGTAAGATAATGGATTATGAGATTGATCCTACTCAGAGTTGAGACTGAACAGGACATTACCAGGGATATGAAAATAGGGGGAGGGATTCAAGAGAAAAGGAAGGTTTAAAGTTGAACTGGTTCACCAATGGAATAAGATGAGTAATGGAGAAGAAGGCAGGCTCAAAAAGAACTGAGGCATAAAAAGATTAGAGGTTTGATGGAGATGTAAAATACAAATAGATTATGATCAAAGAGGAGAATTCTAAAAGTACTGTATTTGTGGGTGATGCTAAGATCAGAGTTATGACTACCTTAGCCTGTTCCTGTATTAGGGTGGAGGAGTAAGTCATGGGTAATGATGAAGTTGAAAAATTGTGAGTCTAGGAGGTTTGAGAGATTAACATCAATAGGTATATAGAAAAAACTGAGAGTCAGATAATGAACTCATTGAAATAGGAAGGGGAATGACCAAGGATCTAGGTCCTAGATTGTTAGTTTACAATAGCCATCTACAATATTACTGGAAGAGAAATGGGGATTAAGTGAACCTCAAAGGAGGAGCAGTTATTCAGTTTTGGTGGTAGAGTATGAATCTGAAGGGACAATAGAGAAAATGGAGTAATCCAATTGTCTAACATAAAAAAGTGAAGTGACTTGCCTAGGTTAATAAAGGCAATAGTGTCAGAGGTAGTTCTTGAAGAACAGTCTGTTTATTAGATTGGATTATGCCAACTGAATTTAAATATCTTTGATCAAGGGTCTTTAGCCTACCAGTAAGCCTCCCTTTTTTCATATCTCAAATGGAGATAATAAAACTTGCTCAATCTATTTCATAGAATCTTATGAGGATCAAATTAAATACAACAGGCCTACATTTTTTCAAGGCATTATGACAAGTCTCAGAAATATAAAGAAAAAAAATTATTCTCAAAGCCGTTATCAAAACACAAAGAATTATATTATATACATAAGATGGTTGATAGCAAACATTCTTTGAATATACTATGGGGTAAAATCTAACTTTTAAAAATTAAACATTTAAAAGTCGGTTAAGTAATTATATCCTCTGGTTAATAAGTAGTACTTTGCTTTTAACAACCACTGATTTTGCCTTGTTCATTTGATACCACTGACATATTATTGTTCATTTGAGATAAGAATTGAATTAGACTGCTTTTACCTGTATATAAACAGAAAGTGATAAGCATATTTTTGTGTGGGAAGCTAGGCATGACTTATTAAGCATAAGAAGCTCCTAACAAGGGATTCTCTCTGCCAAAGCATTTTACATGACTAACAATCTTAGAAAGATATCTGAAACACTGAAAGGTTAAGTCACTTACCCAGGAATACACAATCAGCATATTTTAGCAGAGGCAGTCATTCAACTCAGATCTTCTTGTTGCAAAGACAAGCTTTCTTTATTCTATGTTGCTGCTTTAGGAAAGAGGGATTAGGTTTGTTCTAATTCCCCCTGGAAAGCCGAGTATTAGCAAAATCTAAAAATTAGAGAAAGTCACACTTAGGCTAGATACAATTTAGCCCAGATGGCCTAAGAATTAGAATTACTCAAAGTAGAATGGGCTAATTTGTGATATAGAGGTTTCCTTTGTAATTAAGGTCTTCAAGTGCTGAAGAGAATAGAGAATACTTCTTTAAAAATAGGCTACAATCTCTCTGAGGGCAGTGACTATTTTCATCTTTTGCCTCATTATCTTTGCTTCCTAGGATGGTACCTGGCACAAAATTTAGCATTTGCTAATGAGTTTTCAATTATGGTTGGAATTACATGGCTTTTGCCATATACCATGTTGCTATTTAGGTGAACAGTATAAAAATGAAAACACAGGAAGCTATGATATACAACAGACATGGAACATCATGTTTTCCCAATGTTTTATTTGATCAGAAATATGATTCCTAGATAGAAATATGCAACATAACAGATTTTTACTGTTTACTTTTATTTAACTATTATTTTATCTTTAGTGTCCTATTAAAGAATTCTAAGGATTACACAGTCAAACCATCCACAAAACATTATTCAGGTGGTACTAACAACATGATAAGGGAAGCAACATGGCTAGAAAGAAAGTTTTAGAGTGGGGAAGATCTGAATTAGAATCTAAGTTTGAACTAGCTGTGTAACCCCGAACAAATCATTATACCTCTCTGACCCTAGGGTTCCTTATTTGTAGAAGAAATAAATTGGTAGACTCCCATTTAGCTCTGCTTACATAATCATTTGTTCATTTGTTTTTAACCAATAGAGAAGTTGCTATGCTTCAAGAGAAGCTATAAATTTGCATTGATGATGTTCTTGTCATAAATGAAAACAGAAACAAAGAAATTGCAGTTAAATAAAGGAATGGTACATAGGTTCTCCCTGTAATAATTGGCAGAATTGCTCCCAAGAAACAAGATTCCTCACTTCACAGGACCCTTATTTTTCTCTCATTTTATTGCTTGATATGGTAATTAATTTAAATTTGAAGGCCCCTTTTTGTTATGTCAAGTAAACAGGTACTTAGCCCTTAGTCAAGCCTCCCTGAAAGAGACAAAGGGTTTGAACTCTGTCTCCTATTGTTGACATAACAAAGAAGGGGTTGGCTGAAACCTGAAGTCAATGCTATGTGTGTGTATAAGGAGAACCCCAGAGAGAGGTAGTCAGAATTTTCTTCTGGCAGACTCCTGGTGGAGGAAGCAGAAATTTCTCCCAACAAGATCCTGGTGGAAGAATTGTGGAGCCAAGACAGAGACAGAGAGACAGAGAGAGGGAAAGAGAGGGAGAAGGAGAGAGAGGAAGAAGAAGGGAGAGGGAAGGATAGAGAGGGAGAGAAAGAGGGAGAAGGAGGGAAGAAGAGGGTGTTTGTGTGTGTATTTCTCTCAGCAGCATCTGGAAGCTGCTACTGCTGACTGAGAACTGAGTTGGAGTTTTCTTGAGACCAGAATCTGGTGAAGTCTGAAGCTGCTGCCAAAAAGGCTGCCTGGGAGGCTGCAGTAGCTGCTGCCAGATTTCTTCTGGGTCCTAGGGCCAGCTGAACTGCTGGAGGACTGAAGAAGCATGACTGCAATGCTAAGACTGTGGCTTGGTTGATCCTTGAATTCCTAGGAACAGAAGTTGTGAAGGTTTGGAGATGTACTGGATCTTATGAACTTCAGTGTGTAGCAGGAACTTCCTGGAGGACTGGACAAGGACCTGGGAGCTGTCTGCCTCTGAATCCAGGTGACTGTTTGGTGGATTCAGGTAGGAGATGGGACCATGGAAGGAGGTCCAGGGAATCTGAGAAACCACTCAGAGCCAAGATGAAGAAAAGTCCTCTCCTTGGATATTGAATGCTTGGATGAAATGAAAGTTTGCTAGAGATGGCAGGGTTGAGGGTTTGTATTTCTAATTATTCTATTCAGCGATTAGCAATACTTAGTAACTGATTGCTAAATAAGTTTACCATGAGTGGAAGACTGACTTGTAGTGTAAGTGAATGACTGAGTAAGGAGGCAAGCCTCCTTAGGGATATCAGATGATTATTCTTTTGTTCTTTGTTCTAAATACTGTGGACACTTTGGTGAAAAATATGTGGTCATTATAATGATAAGTTGTTGTGAACACTATATTGTGATTTTCTGTGATGAGATGTAATGTTGTGAATATTTTATTGTGATTTTTGTGAATGTTTTCTTTTGATTTGTTCTTGAATACACTGTTCATTATACTTCATAATCAGAACCTTAAAAGCTGTTCACAGTAGCAATCTTTCAGGAAGCTGCTCATACATGGAGTTACAGTGCTCATGATGAACACATACAAAATAACCACCACAAAATTAACAGTTGCTTGTGGCTAATGTATCTTATGGAAGATGAAGAATTAGAGGAATTCCATAAAGGAATTCACAAGATGCTGCAAACCAAGTTAACAATTAAATTTACTACTATACATATAATGGTGGAAATTGGTAACATAGTAAAAATAGATAGATAGATAGATAGATAGATAGATAGATAGATAGATAGATAGATAGATAAAATGGGCAATTGGTTCAAAAGATAAAAAAAATGGAAAAGGCCATACTTATTCAACTTCACTCCTGTAACTCAATTCTATAGGAAGTCAAATGAAGTAAAGCCTCTACTATGTATAAAGAACAATGCTAAGCACTAAAGATAGAAAGGCAAAAACAGCCTTTGTTTTTAAGGAACTCACATTTTAATGGAAAGAAAACTTGCAATTAAAAATATATGAATAAATTTTGAGAGAGAATTCTAGAAAATGTGAGAAATAAAATGGTGGACTTAACATTTTCTCGAGTCCCTGCAACTACTCAAATCACTTCAAAACAGAAACTGTTTTTTTAAAATGAAGCAACTTCAGTTGTTTCCATGGTCTACTACACCCAGAATCCAAAAGAAGACTAAAAAAGAAGAAAAAAATCACCTGGAAACTAGCACTTAGTGACCCTGAGCTCACTCAGCACCCCTTAGCAGCAAGGATACACTCCCTAACAGACTCAGGACACAAAAGAGGCTTACATCAAAACCCGTCAAAACACAAAAAGGTGCTGTCACTTAAACCAGGGAGCCAAAACATAGAAAGAAAATTATAGACCAATTTCCCTAATAAATGTAGATGTAGAAATTTCAAATAAGATATTAGTAAAGAAATTGCAGCAATTTACACCATGAACTGGTCAGATTTATACCAGGAATGCAGGGCTGGTTCATCATTAGGTAAACTGAGCAAAATTGACCATATCAATAACAAAACTAACAGAAATCATTTGATCATCCAAATGGATGCAGAAAAAAAGAACTTTTGACAAACTACAACACACATTCTTTTAAAAACACTAAAGAGCATAGGAATGAATGGAGTTTTTCTTAAAATGATAAGTAGTATCTATCTAAAACCATCAGGAAGCATTATATATGAGAATAATAAGCTAGAAGCTTTCCCAATAAGATCAGGAATGAAACAAGGATGCTTATTATCACCGCTATTATTCTTTTTTATGTGATAATTTTGTTATATTGGAAAGGAACATCAAGTTGTGTATAGATTTGCAGTTTCATGTGCAATCATCTTTTTTATTTTACTATGTTATGGAAATGCTTGTTTTATTCCACAAATTAAAAAAAAAGATGTATGTATGGGGTAGGGGTGGAGGGTATTGGGTATGTGTGCATTGGTGGTTTGTCTGCCCTGAAAACTGTAGCTATGCTCCTCTGGGGCAGATTCCTTAAACCCCAGTTCTCCTAAAAACTAGTTCCTCTGAAATTAGCTCCTGAATCTCCATCACAATTGGGTGATAAAATTCACTGTGCATGTTACTTGACAGCACAATTGTAAAATACTGGATGGACTTCTAACTTTTGAGTTTGAATGACCGTTCCATGACTGAGCCTCTGGGTCCCTCTAAGATTCCAATGAAACATGTCTGATATTGCTGAAATGGACACCACTGACTTAAAACCAGGTCTGGATGTAACACCCACGGGTTGTGGTTTACAACTGATTTGAAATGACACATGTTGTATACCATGCACATTTTCCTAACATTCGATGATTCACTAAAGTTTCCGCATAAGATTTGATAGGTGTCTTTTTCAGACTTCCACAAATGACACAGTCTCACATACTCTTTTCTTTTCATCACAATTTTCTTTTCTAAGGCAGGATCATTGACCAGTCTGTTGGCCAGCTGAACAAATTCCTGAGGATGGGAGAACCATAATCCTTCCTGCCTCTTCATGCTTAACAATGGCTGCATTGCCAGGAATATTTCTTACCAACACAGGGACTTCCAGGTCCATTGCCTCCAGAACTGCAGCTGACACTACTTCTGCAATGGACCTATTCAGGACAGTGAAGCAATATTTCACAATGGCATGAAAACCTTCTTGAGACATCTACCCTATCAATTGCACCCCAGCTGCCCTTTCCACTCTGGCTTTCACTTCTCTTGTAAACACGGGATCAACTTCAGGTCCCACAATAACCATGTATACAATGGGTTCTTCCTGGTGCCATTCTGAGAAAGCATCCACCAAATAAAAAAGATCTTTGACTTGTCTAATTCCACATATCAAAATAAATATATGCAAATTATCTGCACGTTGGTAAATCTCTGCACTCCATAGAAATGTGTTCCAGTTAAAGGTGGCATTTGGCATCGTTGAAATTCCTTGGCTTTGGACATGGATTTTACCCTTAGCATGCAGCCATTTATTTAGCGCCATTTCCTTCATTGATTCTGTAAAAGCCACTGCAAATCTGGCTTCTTCTAGAATAATGCCCATTATATGGTCCTTTTCTTTGTGGTTAATATCTTCCTTTATATCTGTTCCTCCAAAGATGATTCTGAAAGGTATTCTTTGACCTTGCAAAAGTTTGCCTCCTCTATACTAATGTAGGGCCACTGCCTCGCACTTCTCAGTGCCAGTTAGGCTGCTTACTGCCAAGGAGCTTTCAAAATCAATGGCATCTCTCAGGATACACGTGTGACCTATGGCTTCTAGATGTTCCAGGATCCACAGGGCCTTCATGTTATTGCAGTTGTTCGCTAGTGGCACAATCAGGAAGAGGATCCACATGGTGCCAGCTGGGGACACAAGGAACCCTGGCCATGGATCAGCCTGGCCACAGCTCCAGCTCCCAGCACTGCCCCCAGTCCCAGCCCCACCTCCCCACCACTATTATCCAATATTGTACTAGAAATGTTGGCTGTAGCAATAAAAGAAGAAAAATTAATGGAAGGAATTAGAATAGGCAGCAAGAAAACAAAACTATTACTCTTTGTAGATGGTATGATATATACTTAGAGCATCCTAGAGAATCAACTAAAAACTACCTGAAGCAATTAACAACTTTAGCAAACTTGCAGGATAGAAAATAAATCCAATAAATCATTAGGATTGTTTCATATGACCAATGAAACCCAGCAGCAGGAGATAGTGAAATTCCATCTAAATTTACCATGGACAATATAGAATATTTGGCAGTCTACCTGCCAAGACAAACCCAGGAACTATAAGAACAAAATTTCAAAATGCTTTTTACACAAAGAAAGTCAGATCTAAACAATTCAAAAAATATCTATTATTCATGGACATACAGAGCTAATAAAATGAAAATGACAATTCTGCCTAAATTTATTTTCTTATTTAGGGCGACACCAATCAAACTACCAAAATATTATTTTATAGAGCTAGAAAAAATACTAACAAAATTTATCTGGAAAAACAAAAGTTCAAGAAAATAAAAGGATTATTTTTTTAAAAATGCAAGATAAGGTGGTCTAGTCATACCAGGTCTAAAATTATATCAAAAAGCAGCAATCATCAATACTATTAGGTATTGGGTAAGAAACAAAATGGTGGATCAGTGGGATAGGTTAGTTACACAAGATATAGTAGTCAATGACTATAGTAATCTACTGTTTGATTAACCCAAAGACTCTAGTTTCTGGGAGAACTCAGTAACCAAAATTGTCTTGGAAAACCAGAAAAAATAACATGGTAGAAACTAGGCATAGAACAACATTTCACACCATATACTAAGATAAGGTCAAAATGGGTACACGATATACACATAAAGGGTTATAACATAAGCCAATTAGGAGAGCAAGGAATAGTTTACCTGTCAGAGCTATGAAGATGGGAAGAATTTATGATCAAACAAGAAATAAAGAACATTATAAAATGTCAAATGGATAATTTTGGTTATATTAAACTGAAAAGTCTGGGCACAAAAGTAGTGCACTTAAGATTAGAAAGAAAAGAGAAATCTGGGAAACATTTTTCATGGTCAGGGTTTCTGATAAAGACTACATTTTTCAAATATTTAGAGAAATGAGTCAAATTTATAAAAATACAAGCCATTCTCCATCCATAAATGGTCAAAGAATATGAATAGGCAGTTTTCAGATGAAGAAATTAAAGCTATCTATCAATCATGTGGAAAAAAGTGCTCTATAATGCTATTAATCAGAGAAATGCAAATTTGAACAACTCTGAGGTTAACACCTCACACCTATCAAATTACTATGACAGAAAAGGTAAATGATAAAAATTAGAGATGTGGGAAAATTAGAAATTTTCTAATGACATGAAGACCATTTCCCTAGACTGTGAAACTTTTTTTTTCTTTTTTAGCCTCAATAAGCAGCTTGACCACAAGCTTTTATTTTATCTATACTTTGTTTATTTGAAGGGTTTTAAAGGTTTGTTTCTTGTTTATTTGTTAATTTGAAGGGTTTTAACCTTTGTGTAAGGTTTTACACAAACAGGGATGTTTGAACCTTTTTTAAAAATTTATTTTTAGTTTTCAACATTCATTTCCACAAGATTTTGAGATACAAATTTTCTCCCCATCTTTCTCCACAGACCCTTCCAAAGATAGAAAACATACTGAATATCCCTTCCCACAATCAGCTTTCTCTTAAATCCTCCCCCCTCTAGATTTCTAGTAGGGCAAGATGGATCCTATGCCCCAGTACCTGTATATCTTATTTCCCAGCTGCAAGTAAAAAAACATTTTTTAACATTTCTTTTCAAAACTTTGATTTCCACATTCTTTCTCTTCTTCCTTCCTCAACCACCCTCACTGGGAAGATAAGCAATTTAATATAGGTTGTACATGTGTAGTTTAGCAAAATGTTTCCATAATAGTTATAATATGAAAGACTAGTTATATTTCCCTCCAACCTATCCTGCCCCCACTTATTCTATTTTCTCCTTTACCCTGGCCCTTTCCAAAATGTGCTTCTAACTATCCTCTCCCCCAGTTTACCTCCCCTTGTATCATCTCCCCTTTATCCCATATCCCCCTACTTTCATGTAGGGTAAGGTGCCCAAATGAGTGTATATGTTATTCCCTCCTTAAGCCAAGTTCAATGAAAGTAAGGTTGACTCATTCCCTTTCACCTTTCTGCTCTTACTCCCCCCCACTGAAACAGTTTTCTCTTGCCTCTTTTATATGAGATAATTCACCCTTTTCTATCTCTCCCTTTCTCCTTCTCTCATAATATTCCTCTCTCACCCCTAAATTTTACTTTTTAGATATCATCCTTTCCTATTCAACCAATCCTGTGCCCTCTATTTATATATGAACACACATATACACACACTCACATATATATCCATACACACATACACCTTCCTATACATACAAATATAATTTAAACATATATATTCCCTTCAACTATGCTTATACTGAGAAAAGTCTTATGAGTTACAATGATCATTTTTACATGTAGGAAGGTAAATAGTTCAACTTTAATAAGTTCCTTAATGATTTCTTTTTCCTGTTTACCTTCTCATGCTTCTCTTGCTTTTTATATTTGAAAGTCAAATTTTCTGTTCAGCTGTTTTTTTTTCATCAAGAATGCTTGAAAGCCCTCCATTTCATCGAATGATCTTATTTTGCCCTTTAGCATTATACTCAGTTTTGCTGGGCAGATGATTCTTGGTTTTAATCCTAACTCATTTGACCTCTGGAATGTAATATTCCAAGACCTTTGATCCCTCAATGTAGAAGCCACTAGATCTCGTGTTATCCTGATTGTGTTTCCAAAATACTCAAATTTTTTCATCCTGGCTGCTTGCAATATTGTCTTCTTGATCTGGGAACTCTGGAATTTGGCTATAATATTCCTATCAGTTTTCTTTTGGGGATATTTTTTAAGAGTTGATCAGTGAATTCTTTCAATTACTATTTTGCCTTCTAGTTTGAGAATATCAGGGCAATTTTCCTTGAGATTTTCTTGAAGGATGACTTCTAGGCTCTCTTTTTGAATGTGGTGTTCAGGTAGTCCAATAATTTTTAAATTATCTCTCCTGGATCTATTTTCAGGTCAGTGGTTTTTTCCAATGAGATATTTCACATTGCCTTCTCTTTTTTCACTTATTTGGATCTGTTTGATAGTATCTTAATTTCTCATAAAGTCATTAGTTTCCATTTGCTCCAAACTAATTTTGAATGAAGTCTTATCTCCAGTGAGGTTTTGAAATTTCTTTTCCATCTTGGCAATTCTATTTTTTAATGTATTCTTCTCCTCATAGGCTTTTTAGGTATCTTTTGCCATTTGAGTTAGTCTATTTTTTAAGGTATTGTTTTCTTCAGTATTTTTGTGGTCCCCTTTAGCAGGCTGTTGACTTGCTTTTCATTATTTTCTTGTATTATTCTTATTTCTCTTCCCAAATATTCCACTACTTCTCTTACTTGATTTTTAAAATCCTTCTTGAGCTCCTCTATGGCCTTTAACCAAATTATATTTTTCTTGGAAGCTTTTGATCCAGTAGTTCCCCCCTCCCTTTTTTTTACTTCTACTTGCTCCATATTTTTATCCATTTTTCCCCCAAGAAAGGATTCTATGGTCTGATTGTGCTTCCTCTGCTTGCTTATTTTGCTAGCCAATTTCTTGAGTTTTGAGCTCTTTGCCATGGTGGAAATCTGCTTCCAGAATGGAGAGGTTTGTCCCAAATAGCTGTGGTTTTCATAAATGTTTTCAGAGGTGTGAGAAGGGCACCCTCTCTACAGC
>CM053595.1:177727347-177738693 GCA_028646575.1 Pseudocheirus occidentalis
TGCCTTAAGAGAGTACTGAGTAGTGACTGATATTGTAACTTAATTGTACCCCACGGGTGGAGAATTTTGACTCTTGTACTTTGTGTCCCTTAAGGAGGAGCTATAGTGGGCATTCATATATGTGAAGTGGAATAAAGATGATGACATGGAACAAGATACTGGGGAGTAACCAGATATGCCAGAGGAAAACCAGGAGAGATAGAGGAATAATGTATGAAAACTAAGGTTGGAGAGAGTATTTAGGAGAACAGTCAAATGCTGATGGAAAATCAAGAAACCAGACAAAAGAAATTTAAGAAAGGTGAATAATTTAGAACAATTTGAAAATCCTACATGATGATGAAGCCTATACACCCTTAGTGGGAGAGAAGAAATTGCACTTAAGGGCTAATTAGGGGGAAAACAAATGAAATATGAGTTTTCATAAATAAAAAAGAGAAAAATACTCTAGAAGGAGATGGGTAGGGGAGGAATCCATTTACTATTTTCTTTCAATTAATTTAGCACAGGAGAAGAGTATTCAAATCTAGAGACAGAGATTAAGGGGAGCATGAATTTCATAAATTACCTGAGTCTATCAAGTAGAGGTTTAAAATTTTATTTTTAAATAAATAAAAATGATACTGTGGCAAAACTAGTTAGAAGTTGACAAAAAATAATAATCAAAGAATAGCTATATCTGACAGAAAGAAATATCAAAATGGCATACACCGTAGGTTGTAGAAGTCAATTTTTTCTAGAGTCTACCTTTTGAGTGACAACATGATTAATGGCTGCAGCATATCTAGGTGAACTCTCTTTAAGGGTACAATTAAGTGACAAGATCGGCACATAGTGATAGAAAAAAAGTGAAAGAAAAACACATAACAAAGTCAAAAGCCAACATTTATGTGTGCCACATTTCAGGAAGAATATTGACATGCTAGAAAGATTCCAGAGGAGTATAGCCTGTTGTGTAAAGAACCTGGAAACCACAGTATGTATGAATTAGTTGATGAAACTGAAATGATTTTAGCTAAGAAAATGACTTAGCAGGAACAAATAATTGTCTTTCAGAATCTGAAGCATTTGTCAAAGGAAAGGAATGATTAAACTTGTTTTGCTGGTCTAAGAAGTAACATGTAGGTTTGAAGGCAGGGCAAATATTGTAGATAGACTCAATATGAGGACAGTGTTTAATGTTATGCCTTTCCATAAATGGAATAGGCTATCTTGGGAGGCAGTATAACCTCCATCACTGGAAGTTTTAGTAGGAACCTCTATGGTTCCTTGTGAGAGCTATTTCAGAGTTGACTCTCATTCAGGCATCTATTCAACTAGATAACTTATAAATTCCCTTTTGTATCAGATTCTGTGATTGTGAAAATGGAATTGCAGATTAAAGTTTTAATATTATTTATTTATATCACCCCTTTCTTACATTGACCATGAAAAATTTTACAAGTAAGAAAATCAAATCCCATATTTCATTACTCAAGATCACACCAGTGCTATGTACCAGAAGGGCTATTTTAGCCCAAGCCAACTAACTTCAAATCTTGAGCTCTTTATACCAAAAACCACACTGCCTTCATGGACAAATGAAAAGCATGAAATCTTAGCCTGAGCACTCTGCCACTCTTGATTTCAGTGTTCTGTATCAACAATGCAGTATTCACAATGCCTATGATAACTATACACATACTGATATAGTTATCAACCACAAAATGTAACAGGCTTTCTACATGACAAAGCTGGAACACTTATTCAAATACCAGAAAACTGAGTCCCAAAATCAGAAAGTCAAAGCCATCACAGTAGCTACATAGTTAATGCAGTAAACACCCACATTCTCAAGCCTTCAAAACAGAACAGGCTACCTCAAAGATCCTCCTCTCCTCACTCATGGCAACTGCTCAGCATCCATGCAGCCCATTCCCAGGAGCTCCAGCCCCCTACAGTTCCCATTTCCAGCAGTCCTAAGCAGGAGTCCTTACTAGAAATTCTGTCTGGCTCAAAAAAAGGAGTTCATGGCACTGACATTGCTTCTAGTCACCACTCTGGCTCCAACTCACCTCTAGTTTCCTCCTGCTCCACCCCTTCCTGCTATATCAGCAAGTTCAAGGGACATGGAAGATCTTCAAATCCCATAACCATTACATGTTCCCATAAAATAACTTGCTGTGGCCAGCACAGTCTGGGCCTAGCTATCAGCTGAGTAAAACAAAGAGAAAGTGAGAGAGAGAGCTTCCAACTGAATATCAGAAAGAGAAAAAGAGAGACAGGGATGTATTTCATAGTCTGTTTATTATAGAGCCATTACAATACTAACCCAAGGATACAAGAAAATTATAGAGCTTATATTCCTATTGCAGGGATGAGTATGTGACTTAGGTCTAGACTTTCTCCTACCCTAGCCCAAGGCTAATCATTCATTAAGATCTTTATCCTAGAATCATCTCCAGAGGCACAAACACACTGAGAGTCCCAATCAAGACTTGCAAATTAACTTTCAGTACTTTCTTTAGATATTCACAAAACCAATGAGCGTATCCACCCAATAAAATTATATTCTCCTTGCATATCTGCCTAATGACCTTGTAGAGCTGGGGAGCTAAGGTGGCCAAGGCCCCTGAAAGTCTTGGCCTATTACAATAACTGATAGTATTATTATAATTTAATTCTTTTTAGGATATTCACTGTCAAATTGAAGCATGTCTAATAAACCTATGAGTCTTATAGATCAATGTAATTGAAAAAAGTTAAGACTCATTCATTATTAAAAGTAGTCTTGTGTGCATACATATGAGTGTGTACATAAGCATGTAGCAGCAACCACACTGCCATACCCAGAATGGCTGCTAGCATAGGTTCTTAAATCTGCTTTACTAGGAAAGATAACTGTTTAAGGGGTCAACAATTTCTTTAAATTACATTTGCTACTTCAGGAGAAAAGTCAGCCCCTTTAACCTCAGAGAAAATACAAGCAGAGAAATAAAGACCAACAAGTAGGGATCTGAGTACCTGAATCAACTAGACACTTTACATATATCCCTGGATCGAGAGAGCCCTCACATCTGAGCAGTCAGGGAGCTCTGAACATATGGTCACTCAGAATCTCAACCAGGGAATCACAAAATCCTTCTCAGAGCCAGAAGGCATCATAACCCTCCTGACTCCATGTGTAATTAGAAATTAGCAAAAGATGTGAAAGTCTTTCTACAAGCAAGCCTCTCCTTAGCAAGCTTCCCTTAATGAACTCCACATGAGGCCTACTAATGGGCAGGGAAGTTCTTAAATCCCATTAACATTACAGAGTTATATATCTGTAATATGGACATCATTAACTATAAATAGTTCATCTAAATATCTGGGTGACAGATAGTATGGCTGTACCTATTGAGTGATCTAGCAGATCAGGAAAGGTTTCAATTTGTCACATACGCTCAGCTCTGAAGGAAGCCAAGGATGTTTAGAGGTAAAGCTGAAGAGACACTGCTTTCTGTGCAGATTATATCTGTGAGACAGAATGTCCTATATGAAGAAAGTCCAAAAAGTCTGGTTGGTTGGAATCCAGATTGCACTCAGCCTGAAAAGTTAAACTGAAATCAGGTTAAAAAGGGCTTTAGTTGCTAATAAAATGAGATTGTATTTTCTCTTAAAGGACATAAGGATCCACTAGAACTCAGTGAGAAGAGGAGTGACATGTTCAGAATAATCCCTAGGAGTATCACTTTGGCAGTTATGTGGAAGATGGTTGAATTGAACAAGGAAATCAGTTAGATTAGTAGGAGACACTTGGTTAGCAGTGATAATGGACTGAAATAGGTTGGTGGATATATGAATGGAGAGAATGTCAATTCTCTATTTTGTAATGTCTATTCAATAGAATAGACATGGTAGAAGCAGCATTGACAAGATTTATCAAATAATTAGACATGCGGATTAAGGGGAAGGGAAGAGCCAAATATGATTCTGAGGTTGTGATCTTCAGTGACAAGAAGTTTTTTGTCAGAAACAGGGAAAAGACTGGGTAGTGAGGAATTAGAGACAAGGAATATAAACTACTTTCCCCCCCAATAATTTAATTGCAAAAGTAGACAAGTCTAAAGAGAACTTAATGGAAATGGTAAAGTCAAGGGAAGAGTTTTATTTTTGCTGCTGTAGTTGTAGTTTATGTATTTGTTTGCTTTTAGGATAAATTTAAGTATGTTTGTAGACAGTGGGGAAGGATCCAGTAGATGGAAAGTTGCTGAAATAAGTCTAGGGGAAAAGGAGGAGAGAGGGAAAGATGAGCAGAAAGACACATAGGCAGAAACAGACATGAATGGGACAAGTTCCTAAAGAAGACCATTGGGAATGAAATCAAAGAAAAATGTAGAAGTGCTGGCTTTTGCTAAGATCAAGATCACCTCTTCTACAGAAATTAGAATTAGAAAGCGAGAATGAAATCTTGAAGAAATTAAGAGGTAGAGGTATAAAATAAAGAAGATTACAGAGTTTTCCTAGGGTGTGGTCTTCATATTCTCAGTAAAGTAAGAAGTAAGATCATCTGTTGTGGAAAAAATGACTTTGAGTTGGGGGAAAATGTTGGAAACTTCATAAGAGAGAACATGATATATAACTGATCTTTTCTACCGGGCAATTAATTTTGCTCATAAATTTGAATCAATTGCTTATAAATTTCTGAAAGATGCATTTTTTCAGATATTTACAAGAAATATTTCCCCCAGCTTATCTTTTTTCTTTGACTTTATAGTTTTTATTGTCACCAAAACATTATTTTTATGAGTACATTTATATATTATAGCATTAATCTATTGTTTCTCTTATGATTTCTTCTATTTGTAAAATATGTAAGAATTTTTTTTTCCTTCTCACAACTGAGGAGAAAATTAAGTTGATTTACTTTGCACTTCCTGCAGGAGATGACCCCTGAGTAAGGCCATGAAGGAAGCTAAGACTTTCAAGAGATAGAGGTAACAAAGAATTTATTCCAGATGGTGGAAAGATGGATGAGAGATTGGGCAATCCTGAGTCAAAACTTTGAAACAAAAGAGGGAATACAAAGTTCAACAAAGAGCAAATAAGCCAGTTTGACTGGAACATAGGTACTCTTTTCATTATTTTGAGACTTATTTACATAAGGTTCAGGTATTCTCCAAAACTTCTTTAAATTTGTTCTTTTCCTTCTAGACTAATTAGCACCATCCTTGCCAAGGTTCTTTATTTTAATGGACATTGATAAGCTAATGCCCATTCAGAAAAAGGTAATAAAAGGTTTTGACATCATGTTACATGGAGATTAGTAAAAAATTAGTAAAAAAATCCATTGATATTTAGCCTAAAGAAGGGACACATTAACTGTCTTCAAATATTTGAAGAACTGTCTCAGGAAATAGGGAAGACACATTCACTAGGCTCCTTTGGGCAGAACTGGAATCAATGAAAAAAAAGCTGCAATCAGGCAATTTTAGGCATAAGGAAATAGGAATGTAATTGCTCACACAACTCAGTTGTTGTCACAGAATATAGTCCTATATGATGAGGTTTTATGTGTTAACAATATGTAATGCTCTGTGACCCCTCTATGAGATTTGAACACTTCTGTGATGAGCTGGGCTGGATAGTTTAAAGAGCTAAACTTTGGACAAGTTTCAGCAGTTCCAGATTAAGAGATACAGTAAGCCAGCTGCTGCCTATAAAGGGAGGGGAAGAGTAGGAAAGGGGAAAGGAGGCTTCTCCCTCTTCCTCATACCTTACTGTGTCATCAGCTTTGATCGAAAGGTGATGTATGAGTCTAGGAACCTGTGGCTATAATCAGCAGATATAAGCAAATTCCTTCTTGTGGATCATTCCAAAAGTTAGGTTTCACAGCTTGGTATCAGGAACCTCAGGTTGAGCAGCCCTATCTAAATCTTCTGCTTTGCCCCTCTCCTAGCCACTCCTCTCTCTTTCCTCAGGAAGGGGAATCCTGAAGCCCACTAAAAGTGACTGCCTCTTTGTATCTATCAGATACAAAGATATAATTTTATATATATATACATATATGTGTGTGTGTGTGTGTACTTCATCACACTCTTGAGCAATATGTCCCATTGGTCCAATAGGTTCACTTCAAAGCTACATGACTGATAAAGTGTTGTGCAGAATCAAATTCTTTTCTTCCTTTATACTGTAGTCTTCTCCATGTGCACCTCCCAACTTGTCATCTCCTACACCCTTCACCTATAGAAATTCATCTCGAGGTTAGTTATTTAAGGTATCTAGAATCAAGACTATTGTGTTTGCTCAGATATTCAAATTATTCACTTCTTGGCTCAATCAGAGAAGTGCTCATTCCTTGTAAGGGATTACAAAGTGTTACAATAAAATAGCATCAAATTTTACTACCTTGATTGAGGTGATGATTGGAGGAGAAGAGGAACATACTGTTTTACACAGGCTTGATATTGGGAAAATCTAATAAATAACTTTAGTTATCCAAAAATGGAATGTGCCTCAGGATGTAATTCATGCTCCCTCACTAGAGACATTTATACAAGAGCAAGCTGATATCTTGGCAGGTAGTTTATAAGAGGAAATTCTTATTCAATTATGGCTCCGACTAATGAGTTCTGCAATCCCTTTCAATTCAAAGTTATTTTCTTCTCTTTTATGATGCTGTTTATATATATATATATATATTTTTTTTTTAAAAACTCAGTCTTCCTATCTTTTTCAGGCTACCAAAACACACACACACGCACACACACACGCACACACGCACAAACAAAAAATGACCGCCCAATCTCATTGCTGACTAGCATAGCTTTGACTGTTCCATCTAGGACCTAGGCAGCCTACTAGCTTTCCATTTTGCAGGGTTCATCTTATCAACACCATATTTATTATGGGCACCTAGCTGGTTTTAAGTCTACCACATAACTCTCCAAGTCGGGCAGTCTATTATGCTCCGTGGTTCCAATGACATGCTGGGATTCTTTTATTCCTAATATATAGATCATTGATCCATGTGTAATGTGGTATGAGATATAGGACTAAAACTGCTTTTCTTTTCCTGGGAGATATATTTATTCCAGTCTTTGCATACAAGTCATCATTTATAATATTCCCCAAAGCATGTAATGTCATTATAGGTCTCTCTAATTGCCTTTAGGTAAAACACAGTTTTGATTTTTGGAAATTCTAATATATCATGATTTTGAGTCATATTATATAACTGGGAAAATATTAGTGTTTAAATGACACTTTGGTTTGTTTCTTTCAGGGAGCAAAATGTAGTGAGAATGGTTGAGAAAAATGGGTATTATCAACTATGTGCTAACAACCATATCATGTTTAATAACCCATTAAAAGGTTTCCAACAAATTAAATGAATACTTTATGAAGGATTCTTGCAAAGACTTGGCCAAATGTTGGATGGAATGAGGTGTGCATAGGTTACTAACTGAATTACTGGTGCAGGTAATCACATCCGTGAGCCAGTCAGTCAGCTAACAACCATTTATGAGGTACTTACTATGTACCAGGTACTGTGTTATGCACTGGTGATATAAAGAAAGTTTAAAAAATGGTAAGGTCATGGAGCTATTAAATTATTGCAATAGTAGAGTAATCATTAGTGACATTGTACCAGTTGAAATTCTAAGAGAGAGAGTTCCAGGTATGATTAATCAATTTATTAGCTAGATAAGCAATAACCAATAAATTGAAGTCACTCAGCTCTCTCCGTGAAAGGCAACCCTAATTGATGGACATTGTAATGAGGAGGTGAATTAAGAGTTCTCAACTTCTCCCTAAAGTCCTTTGGGGTTGGGGAAGAGACAGCTCGGGAAAGTGGTCCAGACATGAGAGCCAGCTGCCCCTAGCAATTGTGGCAAGCAAAACCACCTCACTCAGGATCTCCCTGGCTTAGCCTTCCCTTTGCAAGGGAGGTCACACTCAATTTGTTTAGAAAGCAAGAATACAAGAGTCATCCCCTGGCTACTTTCTGCTTATGGAATAAACAGAGCAAGGGTCCATTCTTAGGCAGATGCTCTGGGAGCTGGTAGTAATTGTATTCCTCAGTATGGGCAAGGAGAGGTTTCTCTTTAAGGTAAACTAAATGACAAGGATTTTGATAGAAAAAAGGATATTATAAATTAATATTAATAATCAGATGATTTGATCATAATATTAATTTCCCTCAACACAGACCTAGAGTCTTTTCCACTTTGTTTCTTTCATGTTTGTGATGTACAAATGGTATTTTCCTTTTAGAAAGAAGTAAGTAAAATGCCATATTTTCAAATTTAGTAGAAATGTATATTGGAACACCAAATACATGAAAGTTTTGTTATTTGAATGCTTGAAAGAAGTTTCTTGTGATACCATAGAGTTCTGGTTCCTTTTATGCAGTAGTTTATTTATTACACATTTAATTTCTCTTCTTAGAATTGGTTCATTCAGTTATCTATTTCCTATAAATTATATTATTTTAAAATATTTTATTATTTATCAATTTCTTTTCTTGGGTTTAAATGTAGCTCTCTATAATAATACTTGAAAGTTTAAAAAAGTTCTTTTGCATGTATCTTCCTGTTGATTTTCTGATTTAATTTGTTTTCTCACCCCTTTTCCATTCTTTTTTTTTTTTTGCTTTTTGTAGGGGAGAAGGCAGGGCAATTAGGGTTAGTTAAGTGACTTGCCCAAGGTCACATGGGCTAGTAAATGTTAAATGTCTGAGGCCAGATTTGAATTCAGGTCCTCCTGACTTCTGGGCCAGTGTTCTATTCACTGTACCATGTAGCTGCCCCACTTCTCATTCAACTTATTAGTCACCAATTTTCTTAGAATATAAATAAATAGGATTTTTATTTATAATTTTATTTTTTTCTTTAGTAGTTTTTATTTAATTCCTTTCAGTTCTATAATTTCTTCATACAGACACAACATACACCACACTGGTCTACTACCTGAATGAAGGTCAGATATTTTACATTGATTAGGAGTATTTATGGTATGGGGGTGTAGGCTCTTTGTAAACTGTTCCACCCTCCACTAAGTCCATAAATAATGTTCCCCCAAATGTGGGGTGAGTCCCTTGCACCCCAGTTCCACTTAGCCACCTACAATCAGAGTAACTTTTACAAAGAAAAATTTACTTCAAAAGGTATATTTATATAGAGATATAGCTATTTGTGTATGTGATTTCTTGCTCTACTCTCCTGGGTGTCTAAAAATTTACCCTCATCTGGGATGGATGATATCAGTTGGCCTGCATTGTATTAGGGATTTTTCAGTGGAACCAATACTTTCTCTTGTTCTCTTTTCACCTCAAACTTTTGCTGTCCTTCTAAAATTCCCAAACTTCTTCCAAAATTTCTACCTGCACCCATATTAATCACATCAGAAAAGAATTTAGCAGGTGCTGTATTTCTTTTCACATCAGGAAGAGGGAATAGATTCTTAAGTAAAAACAATAATAGCAAGCATTGAAGAGCAATTTGTAAGTATACTACTGCCTGAGCTATTAGTGATGGTGAATAGGATCAGTGCTTTTCCTGAGCTCACCCCTCTGCTGAAGGGAGAAGAAATGATGCACCAGTTTAACAGAAATAAGATGATTGAGTGAATCCATCTTTAAAAGGCAAGTGACAGAAAAAACAAAATTCTTTCCAGTAGTCCTATTGTTTCACCAGCAATCATAATCATTTCTAGGTGTGTGAAGAAGGACAAAGGGCATTGATCCTCTTCATCTTTTGATTTGTCATCTGAAACCAAACCTCAGCAACTTGTGAAGGAAGAAGTAGAGGAACTTACTTCCAAGCATCAGGTATCCCCTTCAATATTTCCTCCCAAAGAGTGGGGAACAAGATTAACTGCTCATTCTGGCTTCCAGCCTCTGTTTCTCACAGAAAACTTCAAGAACACAGGCTCAGAAAGCCAAATTCCAAAGATGCCCAGTAAATGTTGAACTCTAAGATAACATCTCCCTAAGTCTCTTATCTCCATGGCAATGTTATCCAGGTAAGGAGTATGGGAAATAAAACCTATGTAAATATCGAATCACAATTTAGCCTTTTCAAATTACTCAAATTTTTTTTCTCTTGTGGCCTCTAATTTGCATTGCAAAGATTTTCTCCAGATATCATTTCCCCAACAAAAATGTTCATGTAAGAGGGTTTTCCCTTTGGTTGTAAGGCTGAAAGTGTCAATATCTTTAAAGTAACTGATTAAGAAGTATTCAGGGATCAAGTGTGACATAGCTATTCTGATGAATGCAAAGATCCAAGACAAATCTGAAGAAATCATAATAAAAAATGCTATCCACATCTAAAGAAAGGACTGATGTAGTCTGAGTACATATCAAAGCCCATTTTTAAATTTTAGTTTTCTTGCTTTTTTTGCAACATGGCATATATGGAAATAAGTTTTGCATGATTTCACATGTATAATTGATATCGCATTTCCTATTTTCTCAATGAGGATAATGAGGGAGGGAGAGAATCTGGAACTCAATTTTTAAAAAATTAATGTTAAAAATAAATAATAAATATAAAAAAGAAACATTCAGGGTCTTTTACCATACTGTTATCAGACTGTGGCATTTGAGTTAATTGGCTTGTTCAAAAACTGTTATTAGCACAAATAGATTTGGTTCAAACTCTCTGAAAGTTGAAGCCCTGGTAACAAATCAATATTCTAAAAAGATATACATATATACAAACATGTATATATACATATATACACACACACATATATACACATGTATATATACATATACACATACACACACATACATACATACATACATATATATTTTGGGCCAAGAAGAGATCAATTGATGACAAAATATATTTAATTAAGGGTATCTACGTAGAGCACATTACTTCAGGAAAACACTATAAAAACTGAATAATTGTGCCCTATTTTTAAACGAAAGCAGTTAATATCAGTTAATATTGTATTAATGAGTAGAGATCATTATATTTGCTGTTTGTGAATTTTCTCATATACTAATTATATCTTTATTTCTAAGTATATATAACATGCTATATATATTATTTTACTTATGTTTAGAAAACCTTTATTATTTCATGTAATTTATTTAGTAATGATGGTGACTCCAAATTTGTTTTACAAGAGATGCATATTATATAATATATTCATATCTACTAATAAATAAATAGATAGATACACACATAGATAAATAGATGGTAGCTGAGTCTTGTAGAGCAGTCCCTGTGGAGATACTCCTAGAGGGATTATACCCATTGTTACTGACAACTCAGTAAAGAAAGCTCCTGCCATCAAATCCCTTGGAGATCACTTCATTTGGTGACCATGTCCAATCAGTTGTCAAGTTCTGCTGTTTTTACCTTT
>CM053595.1:177738793-177748843 GCA_028646575.1 Pseudocheirus occidentalis
TTTTTACCTTTATAAATCTTTTGTGTAAATCTACTTCTTTCTTCTGATACTACTACCACCCTAGTACAGGCCCTCATCACCTCCTGCCTAGATTATTGTGATGGCTTTCTGGTTGGTCTCCCTGGCTCAGGTCTCTCATCACTCTAATTTATCCTCCATTAAGCTCTTAAATTGATCAACCTAAAACTCAGGAATGACACTGTCATACTCTATTAAAAAACAAAACAAAACAAAATGCCTTTGGCTCCCCACTATCCCCAGAATAAGAAATAAAATAATAACCAGTAAATTCTAGGTGACTTACCACTTTATTGTGCAAGACACGCCATTTGGGGTGGGTGGGTAGTACACCATTCTTAGAAGCAATGCAAAGAGAGGTCCATGAGCAAATTGTATGGTGCATATTTCTGCAGTAACTCCTAGTACCAATAATCATTTCAATATATTGCTTTCAAATGGATAACCATCATATATAAAACTGGTAAGAATAGATATCTGCCATTATTCCAGCAAATGTTTAGAATGAATGTGCTAAGCACAGGGGATATGAATGGAAAAAATAAGACAGTCCTACTCTCAAAGAGCTCATTTTTTGTTTAGGGAGACACATATGGAGACAATACTGCAATTAAGATGGAAAACCCCTTGTTCCTTAGGATGCAGCAGCAAAACAGAAGTCAGTAGCTCTCCTTTAATGTTATTTCCACACATAAATTTCTATTCATTTCTTATGTTGAACCATTTGACAATTCCAAGGGTTTTGATGGCAAGAACTTTTTTACTTGGCTTACTGTGGCTGTAACATCTGTAGGAGCAATTACGAGGCTGCATCTCCACAGAAGTTGCAGCACAGGATGGTATCTAGGACACTAGGATAAGTACAAGGTCCTGGGAGATTCAGTTATCATCTGTGTGTCTATGTATGTATCTTTCTATTAGTAAATATAAATGTATTTATGTAATATGTGTCTCTTGTAAAAACGGATTTGGAAGTTGGCATGTTTGCTAAATCAATTACTTAACAATAATAATTAAGTAAAATGTTTTTCAAACATAAATAAAATATATTCAACAGTAAAAGGAAAGTAAGGAAAAGGGGAGAGTTTGGAGAAGGGAATAATGAGTTCCATTTTAGACAAAAGGTGAGATTAAATATCTGTGGAACATCCAGTTCAAGATGTCCAATAGGCAGTTGGAGATGTGAAACTGGAGACGGAGAAAAAGGTTAGTTAGAAGACTTTGGTTTGAGTTTCAACACTCGAACTTATTAGCCATGTTACCATGGACAACTCACATAACTTCTTTGAGCTTCGGTTTTCTCATTTGAAAAAAAATCATATTTACATAAAACTTTTATGGAGACAAAATAATCTTAAAGGAGAAAATTACTATATTAATAAAATTATTTAGTTATTATATAAGATTGTCTCAGAGCATGATCAAAGTAAGTAGATTGCTGTATAATAATGACAAGAAATGATATGAAATATTATCAAGGAAGTGCATAACCAGAAAAAATAGAGATTACCCAGTGATGTAGCAAGAAGAAGAGAGAAAAATGGATGGTTGAGTGCTATCATGGTATTTATGAATGATAGTGAAAGACTTGCCATCTCAAAATTTTGTCACGTAGCTCTAACTTTTGTTGCTGAATATACAGGAGCTATTTACACTCATTGATTCTCCTTTTACATCATCCACTGATTTCTCAACCCCTTGTATTCTGACTGTCAACCCCATGACACGACTGAAAATTCATCTCTTAGATGTCATCAATGATACCCCAACTACTAAACCCAGTAGTCTTTGTTTCTTAATTCCCACCTTTCTTGACAGCTTTTGACAACAGATCATCCTTGTCTCTTATATGTGCTACTCTTTCCTTGTTTAGTAATACTGATTTCTCCCCATTATCTTCTATCTAAATGACTGATATTTCTCAATCTCAATTCCTGGATAATCTTATAGTCAAGAAAACACCCTCATGATGTCATTGGTTCTCTTCATGAACACAGGGTCAACAACAACAGTAACAATATAGACTCTAATCTACTCTTCACTCTTCCCCTTTGAAATCTACTCTCTCCCTTGGTTTGAATTATTAATTTCATACAGATGATTCCTTTGTGTGCTTGTGCGTGTGTGTGTGTGAGTACATGTGTATACATACACACACATATCCTCAACTCCAGGCCTATTTATCAAATGTGTGCTAAAAATTTCCAGATAAATATACCACTGGCACATTAAAAGCAATATGTTAAATATAGTACTCATTTTCTCCACTGACCTTTCCCTCTTCTAAAATTTCTTTCTTTTCTTTTTTTCAAATTAACGTCCATATCATCTTTCCAGTCACCCAGGTTCATTTCCTTGGAGTCACATTTGACTATTTCTTTTCTTTAATCCACCACACCTCATCATTTAACATAACCTATGCATTCTGCCTCCACAACATTGCTGATATCCAATTCTTCTCCCCTTTCCTTGCTTTCTCTTGATTCAAGACTTAACCATCTCCAACCCAGACTACTGAAATAGCTTCATAATAGAGTTTCCTGTCACATCCCTTTCCCCTTCATCCTACATACATTTGATAAAATAATTTCCCAAAGATACAGGTCTAGTCATGTCATTACCCTGCTTAAAAGCCTTTATCTTTTCACTAAAATAAAATCTCCTTATCCTGCCTTTTAAGACCCTGCACAGTTTAGCTTTAACATACTTTTGGAGCCTTATACACTTTTCCCTATTATGCAAATTACATTCCAGTTAATCTAAGCTAATAGTTGCTACTTCAGTAGGGCATTACACCTCTCAACCCTCTGTATTCATATAAACCTTGACCTATATCTAATATTTCTCCAAAATAAAATCAGGAGCAGAGCATAAACACAATCTAATTTGTTATTCATTTATAGATACTTTTAAAAACTTTTTTAAAAAAGTTTGAATAACAAGTGACTTTTATCTAAAATATAATAGACTTTAGGAATTGGTTCTATTCAGGTCTTTTCTTGGGAAGACTCAACAAAGCATTGTTTAGTCAAGTTGCTGTGATCTAAAAAAAAACTACATCTTTTTAGTACATAACTCTTATAACTTTGCCTTTTTTTATCTAACACTGAATTTTAAAAAGCTGATGTCACTTTCCACCCTCCTAAATCCAATCATTGTTCAATGCATATCTTTTATATTTAAAAAGATCATTAACTCAATGTTATCCCCCATTATTCTCATTAAACCACTGGGGTATAATATAAGACACTATATATTTATTAGAGCCTGAAAATAGGTATTAGCTCCATACTGTGGGCACCATTTTAATCCAGCTACTGAGTGAGCCCAGTGGAGCTGTGTTTATAACCTGAGCAATCACTACTTTTTCACAGCACCAGACGCAGATTCTGGGTTACACTTGAGGACCGCTTAACTACTGAGTTTTTATCCCAATGCTGCTTCTCACCAAGAAAATAAAACTCCTTTTTAATAATATGATATATGTTCTTACTGACTTATCTATAAATAATTTTTCATTATTTTAAATTTTAGAGTGCTCATACAATAATTGTTCACTTTTCCATAATGATTTCTAGTTTGTAAAGCCCCTTCTCAAAAAAAAGTCATATGAGGTATGTAGTGTCCTTATTTACAGGAAAGCAAACTGAAGCACACAGTCAGAGAAATTTGTGCCATTTTTTTCACAGTCACTCCAGTCACATAATAGAATCAAGACAGAAAACCCTATCATCTCATTCAGAATCTAATTTTCTTTCTACTACCCCAAATCGTCTTACTTCTCCTTGTATTTGCAACACTCCTAAAATTTGCTAACACATGAGGGAAACAAAGCCTGACTAATAATAATAATAATAATAATAATAATAAAAACATCAAGCATGAAAGGATTCAGTACAGAGAGAAGTTAACCAAAAAGAAAACTGAAATAATAAGATGACTTCTAGGAAACAATGAAATACTAAGTCATTTCTTTGCTTTACCAGCTTGTAGATTTTTGATAGTTTTTTTTTTAATCTAGAGTTCAAGATTTAGTTTCCCTATTTTGTCTTGGAAATGAGACATCAAATAAGGAATGTAGTGTTAATCTTACCCTAGGCCCCTCCCCTAGTTTTAGCCTAATTCTTTATTCAGATCCCGTGGTATTTTGCATGTAGGGCATGCCTGCTGCCTACAAGTAAAGAGGAACTATAAGGACTCTGAGTTGATGTAACTATTGATCTTTTATTTCTTGGTTAATTTTTCAAATGCAGGAACTAGACATCTTGGGAGTCCTTCTTTCAAACAATCCTTTTCCTCCCTTTCCCTAAAAATCAAGCAGAGTTTGTTGAAATAAGTGTAGTGTTTTTTTAGTCTTTTTTGCCATTTGAGTTAATTTGTTCTTTAAGGTGTTTTCTTCAGTCAGGTTGTTGACTCACTTTTCATGATTTTCTTGCATAATTCTCATTTCTCTTCCCAATTTTTCCTCCACTTCTCTTATTTGGTTTTCAAAGTCCTTTTTAAGTTGATCTATGGCTTGTAGGAAATCTTCATGTTCCTTGGAAGCATTTGGTGTGGGATTTCTGACTGTGTTGTCTTCTTCCTGTTCCATGTTTTGATCCTTTTTGGCCCCAAAAAAGGATTCTAGAGTTTTATTGCTATTCTTACTTTGCTTCCTTTTCCTGCTCAATTTGGCCAGTCAATTAATTGCTTAATTTTTTGTTCTGTGGAACTCTGCTTCCAGGGGGAAAAGCTCTGTCCCAAATTGCTGGGGTTTTCACAACTGCTGGAGCTATTGGTGGAGGTGCTGCAGCCCCCACCATCTTTGGCTTGCTGAAAGCACACCCCAGGACCACCATCCGAGACCACAAGAGCCCTTGGACCTGATCAATCGTCTTGGCCCCCCTGCAATCTGCCAGACAGGAGCTCTGAAGCAGCCCAGTGGAGGCAACAGCAAGTTGCCACTTGCAGTTGTGTCTGCCACTTCCCTCCTGCTTCCCTCTGCTTCCCTGCCCTGGGGGCAGTTTGGCAGGATTGCTTTTTTTCCCAAAAATTTAACTTGAATTCCACTGACCTTTCTCTTAGCCTTATATTGATAAATGTGGAAACTGCCTCATTCTGATCCACTCTCCTGAAGACTCCAGCTCCGGCTCCTCCCAGCTACCCTGGGGCCAGGCTGTGGTTTCAGGCTGGGCTGGTTTCAGCTCCCAGCCTGCTGCAATGAGCCCCACCTGCCAAGCTGCCTTCAGCAAGAGATGTGTTTTCTGTATTTTTGTGAGTTTTGGAGCCCTAAAATTTGTTTAGAGTCATATTTTATGGGTATTTATGGTGGCTGTGTGGGAGCTGCGAAACTTTGCGGCTTATATGCCTCCATCTTGGCCCCACCCCCTATATTTTTTGTTTTTTCAAATCTTTTTCTGCATCTCTTGATGTAATCACCTGTAATTTTTGGTGATTTTGTTCCTTTTTATTTGTTTTATACATATAGTCTGTGTATATTTCTCCTGATATTGAATCAGTCTCACATACATGGCATAAATTCTACCTGGTCATCATAGGATATATTTTTTATGTATTGTGTTAACCTCTACACTAATATTTTCTTTAAAATGTTTCTATCACACTTCATTAGTGACATTTATCTGTAGTATGTATCTGTATTATCACTACCTTTTTGCATATCAAGACTATATATCATAGAAGAAACTTGATAAAATTCCTTCTTTTCATTACACGTGATAGAATTTATCTAGGGTCATTTTTCTCTTTCACTCTGCAGATTAGAGATTTTATTTTCTTCCCCTGAAACTGAAATTTAAATCTACCACTTTCTGATCTTTTAATTTAAGTAGTTTTCATTTCTTTTTGGTAAATATTCTTACATTCCATTTCAATTATCATTGTCTTAATGAATGGTTGCGACTGAATGATTATTGACATGTAACTGGGTAAAATTACTTCCTTAAAATTTTTGTCACTTATTGTGAATTATCCTTTGGCTGTTTTGATTCTGCCAGCTTCAGTTCCCCATCTTTCTTTTAAAAAATGAGACTGAGTTTATCTTTTTATTCCCCAAAACATTATTTTTCAATTCATTTGTGTGTGATTGTTTTATACTTTCAATTTTATTACTCTTTAAATTTCAAAATTTCTATTTAGATTAATTTTCTCTATTTTGTGGATTTACATGTTTACATTTCAATGTATATATTAACATCTCATTTTTGATAAAAAAAATTTGCTTTCTGGATATATTCCAAACTCTCATTTTTAAAATTTAAATAGTATTTTATTTTTTCCCCAAAATATATTTAGAAATTTTTTTAGCATTCATTTTTGTAACATTTTGAATTCCAAATTTTTCTCCCCTCCTTCCTCCCATCTCTCTCCCCTTCTGAATGGTAGGCAGTTTGATATAATTTATACATGTGCTATCATATAATACATATTTTCATATTGGTCACTGTTGTGGAAGAAGAAACAGATCAAAAGGAAATAAAACCATGGGAAAGAATGAAGTTAAGTGAAAAAAATATGCTTCAGTCTGCATTCTCAATCAGTTCTTTGTCTGAATATAGATGTCATTTTCCTTCATGACTCCCTCATACTTCTCTTGGATCATTGCATTGCTGAGAAGAGCTGAGTCCTCTATAGTTGATAATCACATGATGTTGCTAATACTGTGTGCAACATTTCTGATTCTGCTCATTTCGCCGTTCTAGGGTTTTCTGAAATCTGCCTGTTAATCATTTTTTTTTTTTTTTTGCTTTTTGGAGTCCAGTTGGGGTTAAGTCACTTGCCCAAAGTCACACAGCTAGTAAGTGTGGCATGTTTGAGGATGGATTTGAACTCAGGTCCTCCTGACTCCAGGGCCAGTGCTCTACTCACTGCTCCATCTAGCTGCCCAATCATTTCTTATTACATAATAGTATTCCATTACATGCATATTTTACGGCTTATTCAGTCATTCTTCAATTGATGGGCATTTCCTCACTGTCCAATATTTTGCCACCACAAAAAGGACTGCTGCACTGATGTTGCCTTGAGACCCACTTGGGGACTCTTGTGTCTGGTGCTGCGCTATGGGAGTGGAATGGGGATTTGCTAGTACGGAGGGAGACCATAGGGACCTGTCAGCTTACCTGGTGTCTAGTGTGTGCTGAGGCCAGTTGGGGTTTTTCTGTATTTTCCTGGGGCTACATTGAAGCCTGTGGAGGTCTGACCTCTGGAGGACTCCTGCCCAACCAGGGCTGTCCTGAAACAAGTGGTGGTTCTCAAAGGTGTAGTCTGCTGGTTCCCCAGGCTATGCTAAGGCATGAGGGGTTGTGGTGTTGCTGTTTGCATGCTCTAGAACTCAGGATCTCTCAGTAATTTGCAGGATGGAGCTTGCTGCTGGCTTGCTGGGATGCTTTTTCACATTTCATGCATTCTCCTTTGACCTGAGTGAAATGGACCTTTCTTGCGAATCATTCAAGTTTCCTAAAGTAAAAGATTTTTTTTCCCCCTTTTTTTTCTGGTTCTGTTGTTCCAGGATTTGTTTCAGGCCTCTATTTTTATGGATGTTTGGAGGTGAATATGGGTGAGTTGTAGTGGTTTACTGCTTACTTCACCATTTTGACTCCCACAAATTTTCTTATTCTTTATAGAGTAGATAAGTTTTCTGTGAAAGTGGCTCCACAGTATTTTAACTTTTATTTTTTCATGGTAATTTAACTCTTTTTTCCCTGTACATTTTTTTCTCATTAACTTCAAAGTTGTTTTGTTTGTTTGTGGAATGATATTTCTGAGTTTTAATTTTGGGCTTTCTCTCAGGAAGTGACCACTGTATTGTTTCTGGTTTTGTTTTTCTGTTTCTAACAGGCCTAGGCATTTCTCAGTTATGTTGTCTTGAAATATTACAGGTAGGCTTTTTCATAGTTGAACATTTCCGTCAATCTCATGATTCTTAGAACAACTCTCTATAACCCATTTTTTCTAGGTTAGTTTTTGTTTGTTTTGGGTTTTTTTTCTTATGAGAGATAGTTGATATAATCATTTATCTTTTGGGGTTTTTTATTGTTCTTTTCATTATTTCTTACTTTTGCAGAATCACTGATTTCTATTTGCTATAATCTAATTTTCAAGGAGTCTGTTATTTGAGTACGGTTTTGCATTGCTCATATTAAACATTTTGACTTCCTTTCAATTCTTTTTTCTGATACTATTCCTTGATTTATCTTTTTTTTAAAGTTCTTTATATCTTTTAGGATTTAAAGTAGTTTGTGAGAATTTAAATTTTTGTTTGAAGATTTACTTATAGATATTGATACACTATTCTTGGTTGTTGTTCTTGTTGATTTCTGTCTTGACACTCCGTTGTTCATATGGTTCATTGTAAATGTTTTATTTGGTTTACTCATTTTCCATTCTTGTTTCTGAATTGGAACTTATGCCAGGGTCATAGTCTCACTAACGATAGAGATAAAATGCAAACAAGGTAAATTGGAGGTAATCTCAGAAAGAAGCTGGTAGTTTTAAAAGGAATTGAAAAAACACTTCCTGTAGAAGGTGAGAATTTAGCCAATGAAGCTTTCCTTAAAAGAGAGAATTCTAGGCATGGGAACCTGCCAGTCTAAAATCATGGAGTTAAGAGATGGTGTATCTTGTCCAAGGAATTACAAGAAGACCAATGTTACTGAATTTTAGAGTACATAGAGAGGAGTAAGGTGCAAGAAGATTGAAGAGGTAGTAAGAGTAATGAAGGGCTTTAAAAACGAGAGAATTTCATATTTGATCCTATACTTTTGCCATGTCCAGATTTCCCTGCATTGTTCCATGTCCTGGCACTGGCAGATTTCCAAGCCAGGCTTTTCTGAATTGATATTTTCCCAAATATCTGACTGCTTCTGGTTGTCTATGCATACATTAGCTAAAAAAATAGTTCCTTTCTGGCTTTCCTGCTTGGTCTCTTGATCTGTTTTGTGATTCTTGATCAAGCAGTTGTGTTATAGCTGTACATCTCTGCTCCTATTCACTGGTTCACCTTGAGGAGAATGTCAAACTAGTTCCAAAAGTCATTCTACTAAAAATATTTTTTCCCAGTATTCATGTTGTTTTAAACACGAGAAGGTTCTACTTCCCCTCTACCCACACAGCATACCAGTTAGGCAAGGAGAAATCAGTCACTATTCCCTACACTTGCCAGAAGATAGTAATCTTTCAGGTTAGAAGTAGTGTGACCACACTTGAGAGGAAGGCAGAGTAAGAAGCAGGCCAGAGCAATTTTATTTTTTTATGTACAATTGTTCATTTCATTTGCTATGCACATTTTAATGATTCATTTTTAAAATTAACTTTTGTTTATTTTTAGTTTACATCATTCATCTCCACAAGATTTTGAGTTACAAATTTTCTCCCTGTCTTTCCCCTCCCCACTACTCCAAAACAGCAATCCCACTCTATATCCCTTCCCCCAATCTGTTCTTTCCTATATCCTCCCTGACCACCCCTCTGACTTTCTGGTAGAGCAAGATGGATCTCCCTACTCCAGTGTCTGTATATCTTATTTCCCAGTTGCATGTAAATAATAATAATGAGTATTATTATTATTATTATATTTATATTTTAAACATTTGATTTTACAACTTTAACTTCCAGATTGTTTCCCTTCCTCCCTCATCACCCATCCTTATTGGGAAGACAAGCAATTCAATACAGGCCATAAATGTGTAGTTAGGCAAAACATCTTCACAATGGACATATTGTGAAAGACTGATAATATTTCACTCCATCCTATCCTGCCCCCCCACTTGTTCTATTCTCTACTTTGTCCCTGTTCCTTTACAAAAGTGTATGCTTCTAAGTACCCTCCCCCCAACCTGCCCTCCCCTCCATCACCTCCTCCTTCATTCCCCTCCCCCTACTCTCCTATCAGGCAAGATACTCAATTCAGAGTGTATGTCATTCCCTCCCTAAGCCAAATTCAATGAGAGTAAGGTTGATCCATTCCCTTTTGCATTCCTGTTCTTCCCCTCTATTGTAACAGTTATCTCTTGCCTCTTCTTTGTGAGATAA
>CM053595.1:177749343-177775843 GCA_028646575.1 Pseudocheirus occidentalis
CATTCCTGTTCTTCCCCTCTATTGTAACAGTTATCTCTTGCCTCTTCTTTGTGAGATAATTTACCCCATTCTGTCCCCATCTACTCTCATTATATTCCTCTCTAACCTCTCAATTTCACCTTTTAAATACCATTCTTTCCTATTCAATTGATCCTGTGCCTTCTATCTATGTATACCTGTAAACATACATACACATATACCCTCCTATATAGACATATATGAATGCATGCATGCATACATACATATGTACATATTTATATTTATTTATATTCCATTATATATGTGTGTATATATATACATATATATGTATATATGTGTATATATATATACACACATTTATATTCCCTTTAACTACCCTTATACTGAGAAAAGTTTCATAAGCTACAATTATCATTTTTCCATGTTAGCATGTAAATAGTTCAACTTTGATAAGTTCCTTATGATTTCTTTTCCCTGTTTATTTCTCATGCTTATTGTATTTGAATATCAAGTTTTGTATCCAGCTCTGTTTTTTTCAGCAAGAATTCTTGAAAGTCCTCCACCTCATTGAATGAGCATATTTTCCCCTGAAACATTATACTCAGTTTTGCTGGGTAGGTGATTCTTGGTTTTAATCCTAGCTCCCTTGATCTCCAGAATATCATATTCCAGGCTCTTTGATCCCTTAATGTAGAAACTGCCAGATCCTAGGTTATTCTGATTGTGTTTCCAGAACAACTTTAGAAAGAGAATAGAACACAACTAGTAAGTATCTGAAGCTGGATCTGAACACAAGTTCTCCTGACTCCAGGGTCTGCGCCATACCCACTGTGGTACCTTGCTGACTATTTTGTGGGTTGTTCATTCATGTCCAACTCTTTATGATCCCATTTGGGTTTTTCTTGGTAAAGATATTAGATTGGTTTGTCATTTTCTTCTCCAGTTCATTTTACAGATAAGCAAAGTTGGGCCTCAGGGGATAACTTACTTGCTCAGGGTCACACAGCTAGTAAATGTCTTAGGCCAGATTTGACCTCAGGAAAATGAGTCTTCCTGACTAGGATCTGTGCTTTTATCCATTGCACCACCTCATTATTCTTTATTCTGTCATTAAACTAGCTTTGTGACCCTAACAAGTCATTTAACCACTGAGGCCTGAATTTCCTCATCTGTAAATTGAAGAGGTTTGATTAGACAAATTTAAGGTCCTTTCTAGTTTCAAAGCTCTAAAACTCCAACTCACATAATTTTCTTTGATATTTTGAGGTCACAATTTTCTCCTCAAACCCAACTATTTTTTATAACTTGTTCTGTGTTCTCTATTGGTTGAAATAGTTTGGAAAGTTGGAAAGTAATATGCATTTCCTTCACTGTTCTTTTCCTCTATTGCTCAAGCACGCCAATTGGTTATCCTAAGGTCACTCCTGAGTGGATTGGTGACAATGCATCCCTTTTATTTAGATGAAATTTCATTGGAGTAACTTTTTTCATACATTAGAAAGTTGAAAATGAAATCTATATCCATTACTTTCTCCAATATCTTTAAATCTACAAGTTAATATGGTGTGATACTTTATAGAGCTGTTATAAATTTTTATTAGTTCATTTTCAATGCATTCTCTAAAATTTAGAATTATATATGATTTGTTGATGAACTCCAAATAAATAGCTGCAATCCATCTTCAGTCTCTATAAAATGCTGATCTATAGGCTAGCTGGGATCAACTTTTACCCAACAACAAGTTCTTTGGTCCCTTTTGGAAACACTGCAAAGTGTTTCATGAGTATAGTATCTATACTCAGAAAATGCTTCTGGGAAGCATTCCACTTAAAACTGCTAGTCAACCCAATTATTTTATACCATATCACACTATAGTGTGATAGGCTGAGAGAGAAAACAGAAAACTCTCTGATTCTCAGAAGAATATTATGTTCTAATTTGGTATAAATTTTGGTCTCAAATGTTGCTAAAGATGGGAAAATGTCTACAACATAAATGGAAAATACAAACAAAAATTGTACTGAATTCTGTAATTATAATCAGCAGGTTTGGCCCTGAAGAGGGAAATGTATTTGGTCATTAGATTTTGCTGTGATGAATGCCTATGGATGTGATATTGCAGGCACTATAGAATGATCCATTTCTTTTTTTGCTATTATTTCTCTTTTTCAATCATTGATCCAAGTAATTTTTTTCAGAGTATTCTAGAATAAATTATCTATCTAATTTTGCTCCCATGAAGGTAGAGTAAGATATTCATTTCTGAAGGGCAAGTAATAATTATTTACATTGTTGAAAAAAAAAGCTGTCTCCAAAGAATTACTTATTGGCATAATTATATTAGCAGAGACCCACAACAAAAGTGTGCCATTTCCTCATATCACCACTGTGCCTGTGGGAAAGGCAAATATTGCTTGTAAAGAAGCTCTTAGAAAAGCTTAGTTTAGTAGGGGTTCAACAAATGTTTCATTGTGATTACAAAAATAAATCTGCTGATAAAAAAACGTCTCATTGACTCAACAATAATCCTATTGATTAGTAAACTCAAGACCTAGCCAAAATTGGCCAGGAAATTCTGGGAGCAATTAATGTACCCAGTGACTGGAGCAGGAAAATGAATGTCCTCTTCTAGTTTATGCAGTACAGTGAATAATGATCCAAAAGCTGACAAAGCATTAAAAACAACAACAACAAACCAAGAGTCTTGAGATTTGGCATTTGTCTCCATAAGGTTTGCAACGATCACCTGGAGGTCTCAGAAACTACATAGCGTTACACTACAGTGTGAAATAGCAAAGAGAAAGCAGCAATAGAAAATGAACATTTTTCCTTATGTAGGAAATAGATAGTTTTCCAAACTCCTTAACAAATGAAACTTTAATGATTAAGTCCCTCAGAAGAACTGAACTAATTGAACTGCTTGGCTCTGAATGTCTATCACTGCATTAATGATTGTGAGGTATTTGGGCACAAAACAAAGAACAGAGTCAAAATTTTTAAATGCACAGTGCTGTCTATAGTAACCAACTACAGAGATTATAAACTATCATTTCTTGTTTGTAAAGCTATATTTCATTTCATTTTTCATGAGGGTTTTTTATTAATAGCCACGTTGAACAACAGTAGACTTTTTGGTTAAAGAATGGTTAAGTAATGTGGAGATAGAAGTCTTATAAAGGTCTACAAGCCTTTGGTTTCTTTCAAATATTGGCTTTCTGGGAGTTTAGAAGGAGGTTTGGAGGTTACTGGGGCAGTCCCAGATCAATTTTTTTAAAATTACGTTTTGTGTTTATTTTTAGTTTACCTCATTCATTTCCACAAGATTTTGAGTTACAAATTTCCTCATCTTTCCCCTACCCACCACCCCAAAACAATGATCCCATTGAATATCCCATTCCCCAAACTTTTCTTGCCTATATCCTCCATCACACTCCCTCTAACTTTCTGGTAGAGCAATATGGATCTCCATATCCCAGTGCCTGTATATCTTATTTCCCAGTTGCATGTAAATAATAATAATAATAATAATAATAATAATAATAATTTTTTAAACATTTTTTTTAAACTTTAAATTCCAGATTCTTTTCTCCTTCATCTACCACCCTTACTGGGAAGAAAAGCAATTCAATATAGGTTATACATATGTAGTTACACAAAACATTTCTGTAGTGGATATATTGTGAAAGAGTGACTATATTTCTCTCCATCCTATCCTGCCCCCTACTTGTTCTATTATCTACTTTGTCCTTGTCCCTTTACAAATATATGTGCTTCTAGCTACCCTTACCCCCCTAACCTGCCCTCCTCTCCATCATCCCTCCTCTCATCCCCTTCCCTCTACTCTCCTGTAGGGCAAGATACCCAATTCAGAGTGTATGTCATTTTCTCCCTAAGCCAAATTCAATGAGAGTAAGGTTGACCCATGCCCTTTTGCCTTCCTATTCTTCCCCTCCATTGTAAATTATCCCTTGTCTCTTCTATATGAGATAATTTAATTCCATTTTGTTACTCCCCATCCCCTCTCATTATATTCCTCTTTCACCTCTCAATTTCACCTTTAAAATATCATCCCTTCCTATTCAATTTATCCTGTGCCCTCTGGCTATGTATACTTGTACACATATAGACATACACTCACATATGTATTCATATGCATATATACCCTCCTATATAGACATATATGTATGTATAAATATATGTACATTCATATTTCCTTCATATATCCTTATACTGAGGAAAATTTCATAAATTACAATTACTGTTTCTCCATGTAGGCATGTAAATAGTTCAACTTTGATAAGTTCCTTATGATTTCTTTTCCCTGCTTATCTTCTCATGATTTTTGTATTTGAATGTCAAATTTTCTCTTCAGTTCTGTTTTTTTTTTTCATCAAGAATGCTTGAAAGTCCTCCACCTCATTGAATGATCATCTTTTCCCATGAAACAATATGCTCAGTTTTTGGGGTAGGTGATTCTTGGTTTTAATCCTAGCTCCTTTGTTCTCCAGAATATCATAATCCAAGCCCTTCTATCCCTCACTGTAGAAGCTCCTAGATCCTGTGTTATCCTGATTGTGTTTCCACAATATTCATATTGTTTCTTCTTTGCTGCTTGTAATATTTTCTCCTTGGTCTGGGAACTCTGGAAACTGGATATATAAAATTCCTAGGAGTTTTTTTTGGGGGGGGTATCTTTTTCAAGAGGCAATTTGGTGAATTCTTTCAATTTCTATTTTGCCCTCTGGTTCTAGAATATCAGGGCAATTTTGCTTCATAATTTCTTGAAGATTGATTTCTAGTTTCCTTTTTTTATCATGGCTTTCAGACAGTCCAATAATTTCTAAATTGTCTCTCCTGGATCTATTTTCCAGGTCAGTGGTTTTTCCAATGAGATATTTCTCATTGTCTTCTATTTTTTCATTTGTTTGGATCTGTTTAATAGTATCTTGATTTCTCATAAAGTCATTCACTTCCATTTACTCCAGTCTATTTCTGAAGTAATTATTCTCTTCAGTGAGATTGAGAAATTCTTTTTCCATCTGGAAAATTCAGGTTTTTAAGGCATTCTTCTCCTCTCTGCCTTTTTGGGCCTCTTTTGCCATTTGAGTTAGTCTATTTTTAAGGTGTTATTTTCTTCATTCAGGTTTTTTAACTCTCTTTTCATGATTTTCTTGCATCTTTCTCATTTCTCTTCCCAATTTTTCCTCCACTTCTCTTACTTGCTTTTCAGAATCCTTCCTGAGCTCCTCCATGGCCTGTATCCAGTTTATATTTTTCTTGAAAGTTTTTGGTGCAAGAGTTCGAACTATGTTGTCTTCCTCCTCTTCCATGCTTTGATCCTTTTTGTCCCCAAAAAAAGGAGTATAAAGTTGGGTGGCTGTGCTTGCTTTGCTTCCTTTGCATGCTCATGTTGCAAGTCAAGTACTTGAATTTTGAGCTCTTTGCCACAGGAGAACTCTGCTTCCAGAGGGGAAAGCTTTGTCCCAAATCACTGGGCTTTTCACAGCTGCTGGAGCTATTAGGAGGACGCTGTCTTTATAGCCCCCACCAGCTTTGGCCCACTGGTCACACACCTCAGGACTACCACCCAGCACCAAGATCCTGATCCAGGCAGGTTAAAGCAAGAGCCCTTTGCATCTGAATGGTCACTTGGCCACCCTGTGATCTGCAGGCCAGGAGCTCTGAAGCATCCAGGTGGAGGTGGCTCCAGGGCCATGGCCTCTGCCACTTCTCACTCTGGGAGCAGAGGCTAGACCACATTCTGCCCCCTTTCCCCCAGATCCAGGAGAGTTCCATTGACCTTTTATTTTGTCTTTGGTATTTATGGGTTGATAATTCTAGAATTTGCCATAGCTGCTGGTGATGCACTCTCTCAAATGCTCCAGCTGTTGCTGATCTGGGCCACCATAGGGCTAAAACCATGGACTCACATGGACCTTGACTCTGCTACCAGCCTGCTGCAATGCCTTCCTCTCTGCCTGCCAGGCTGCTTTCAGTGGGAGATTTCTTTCTCTCTGTTACTTTGTGGGTTATATAGCTCTAAAATTTGTTTAGAGTAATATTTATAGGTATTTGGGGTGATTATGGGGGGAGCTACAGAGTTTTCCTGCTTCTAAACCACCATCTTGACTCTGCCCCATGTCAATTTGATGAATTCTGTGCTTTACTTACTGAGATTGCCCAAAGTAGATCTTTGTTTGCAGACATTTGAGGGGTACCTTCCTATGGATTTTGAGTATGCCTAGTGGAACCAGATAAGAGGATTAAATAGGCTGAGTGGAAACATCTTCTTCCTTTTCCAAGAAACTCACTGCATCAACAAAGCTCCTTTTCTTTTGAAGGTCCATACTCAAAGCCTTTTGAGCTTGGTATGAATAAATTTATGTATCTGCCTCTGCCAAGTACCACTTTCTATGTGAAGGCTTTCCTGTACTCCCAATAAATTTCCTGGGTCCCCCCACTCTACTCTGATTACCTTGTTATTATTTTCTACATATTCTGTACATATTTATTTATGCAAATGCTATCTCCCATAATAGAGACACAGAAACTCCTTGAGAATAGGAATTATTACATTTTTGGCTTTGTATCTCTAACATCCTAAAGAGTATTTGGAAAATAGTAGGCACTTAATAGCTACATGAAGACTGATTCTTATGTGTCTTTGCAATAAGTCTTTTAATATCCTGGTTGTTGCTGTTTCTTAACTGGGAAAGTTTAATTTCAGAATCTATTTGAAGGCAAAATTGAACTCAGATCTTCCTGACTCCAATACTAGAACTCTCTCTACTGTGCCATCACCATCTCTAAAGGAAATAGATTTACAACATCTTATACCATATAGCAGAACAAAATCAAAAAAAGAAATGGCATATGTATATTTAAGCTCCAACCATTAAAAAAAAAGAACTAAATCAGGTATTTTCAGGGCTTCAGGTATGGGAATAATTTTTTTTGAAATAAAATGTTATGTTTTTCAACATTACCTATTTTGTGCAATTTATCAATCACCCCCCTTCTTCCTTCTAGAGATCAAGCTCTTGTAACAAAGAATGTGAAAAAAAGGATAGTTCATGAATTTACATACATAAATGTGAGTGTGTGTGTGTGTGATTTGTATTATTCCACACTCATAGTCCTCCAATTCTGCAAAGAAATATGGGGAAAAGGCTTTCAATATCTTCTTTTTGAGGTCGTTTGATCATTGCATTTTTACTTAATTCTATTTCTATTGAATTCTTGCTATTACTGTTGATGTTTCCATTTATTAGTGTAGTCATTATGTTGTTTTTCCTGGTTCTGCATTAGTTTATGTCTATTTACTCTTCTCTATACATTTCATATTTATCTAATGGAATTTTGTGACAAAAGTGACTAAAGTGTTCACATCCTTTAACAAAGATATTCCTACTGCTATGCTAATGCCTCCATTATGAATTGAATTTTAAAAGCCCCAAATATATATAAATATTTATCGTAGAAATTTTGCAAAAGCAAAGAATAGAAACGAAGTTGATTCCCATTGATTAAGGAATGACAAATCAAACTATGACAAAAGGATATTACATGGTGCATGAAATGTATATGATGAATACAGAGAAGCATGGGACAGCTTAAACTAGTACAAAATGTAGTAATCAGAATCTATATAAAAAAGCTTTTAATGGTGAAAAGGGGAAATGATTTTTTAAATCAAATATCTACATTATTGATTTCCATTTCCGAAAGACATTTAACTTAATGTGAATCAGATAGCACAATAAAATCAAGGGAGCCTAGAAACTGTTTCCACCAATAATATTTGATATTCTAGCTGAGGATTAAGATCAATTGATTTTTTTAAAACTACACTAATTTATAATATTAGCTGGTGTGTAAAATCTTAGAGCATAGGGAAAGATCATAATCTTCATAGAACAGGAAGAACTCACGAATAAGAAATTGAATTTACAAAAAGCATAGCAAAAGTCCCAGTTAAGCCAGATCATCCCAAAGACATGGAAAGAAGACAATGAACAACCACCACCCCCAAGTGAAAAACATCAGCTAATATTTTTTATTCTCTATCTTTCAAATTAGTATATTTGGACTCCAACATCAGTTCTTGCTGAAGTGCTTGAAGAAGTGGAAATGTTACTTCTAACAACAAACATCAAAGGATGAGCTGAGAAAAGCTAAGTATGCACAGAGGGGGTATGTGTTAAAGAGGGAATAGACCTTCTTTTGAGGATATTAAGAGGTTAGTTCCCACCATAACTGAAGTGAGGAAGAATACCAAGCACTTGGAAGAAGTCAGACAGATTATTGGTACCCCTAACAAAAATAATTTTTAAAAAGATTAGGAACATTTCAGTAACATATGTACCCACTTTTGCATATGCCTAGTTTTTACATCTCAACAAAAATCATTCTAATAATAACCTGTCCACATTATTGAGGGTATTCTGAAGAAGGTAAAAGAAAGTATTTGACAATATTTTGTCAAAGAATCCTATACATAAGGCCAGATATTATCACACATTTTTATGATCACACAATTAACTAAAACTACAGCCAAAACACTTCATATCTTAGGGCATCTCAAAAAATATAGTCCCTTCCATATATTTAAAATCTTAGAGCTTGAAAAAGCTTTATAGACCATCGTATGAGCCACCTTATTTTAAGATAAAGAAACTAAGAGGCCCCTAAGCAGATTAGTGACTTATTATAGGCTACTCAGTAAGAAGTGTCAATGCAAGGATTTGGACCCAAGCTTATTTTCTCCCAGTCCAGTACTCTTTCCACTATATTGTACATCCTTAGTTTCTGTGCACCCTTTTTGCAGCAAAGCACTTCCTTTCTTTGATCTTTAGCATTTTTCTGGACTTTTGTTAGATTCATAGCTTGAAACATCTGTTTTTTAACTCAAGTAGTTTGAGAAATAACATGCCATCCCTTAAGTGGTAATTGAACTGTTCTTTCTCACACTTCTATATATTCTACAAATAAACAATTAATTCTATATGGCAAGGTTAGAATACAATTAAAAATTTTAGATGACAGGATAAATTTCAGGAAAAAATGATGAGATAGAATTTCCTGCTATAGTATGACCACTAATTAGTCAATAAGGCCACAAACTATGATTTTCAGTGGCATTCTTTAAATGTCTATATTTTAAAATGTGGCATGCCTAAATTGAGATGTGTTATGGTACACAAGGACTTGAAATCTAGCCTTGAAGTCACAAAGATCTGTGTTGAAATTCTACTTCTTACACATACTCTCTACATTGGATTGGATGTTTCTTTACTTCCTAGTGTTCTGGGTAATTCTCTATGAAGAAAGATGTGATGAATGAAAAATACAAGAGAAAGAGAAAGAGGGGACAATAACGTGGCACAGTGGGTAGAGCATAGGCCCTGGAGTCAGGAGGACCTGAGTTCAAATCCAGCCTCAGACACTTGATATTTATTCATTGTGTGACCCTTGGCAAGTCACTCCACTCTCAATTGCCTCACCAAACCCCCCCCCAAAAAAAGTAAAGTAAAAATCTGAGAGACAGAGTTTCTAGTTAAGTAATAATCAGTTTATTAATTAAGAGGTATGTAATAATAAATTTGTCGTCAGTGGTTACTCCCAGAAAACCAAAACCACCAATGGAAACACTTAATGCTTTAAATACCTTCATATAAGGGGACGCCATACTAAGTGAAGAATGGTGGACATTTAATGAGGAGGCAGTCTAGGAGTCTTCATCTCCTCCTGCCAAGAATGTGGCTAGATCATAATGTTACTCCCTAATTCAAGTACTGGGCCACCTGCTCAGTACCTGAGTTTGGCCCACCTGTGTCCCACCATTAAAGCCCCTTTTATATTTTTGCCTCTCTGCCCCTATTTCTCTGTCATACCCTGTAATTGCTTAAGGCAAGTCTGGGCAAGTCACTTCCCAAGGCACCCCAACTTCCTCAAATTAGCATTCTGTATTTTTCCAAGGACTGGCCTGGGGTGCAAGATTAGAGATCACCTCATCCTCTTCCACTAATTAAGCAGGGTCCCCACATCCTTTGCCCAGAACACAACCCTGGTCTATTCTGGGACTTTCCATTCCCTGTGATCCAGCATCCGGACCCCACACCCCCCTTCCCAGAACATGACCCTAGGACTTTCCAGTCCCCCTCCTCGTGATCATGCACCCCACCTCTTCTGGGAAGGAACCCTTATGTCATTGGGGGTTGGACCCTAATGCTTTTGTACCACTGAGTTGTATTCCCAAAATGGCTAACCAATCCACTCTTCTAGCTTCTGTAAACATCATAGCTTTGGCTAGCCCCCTTCCCTGGTTGTGGTTCCTCTTTTTGGTCCATATAATCAAGTCTGTGAGATCCATTAGGGACTGCCAATTTGAGTGAGAACTCTGGCAGTCCTGTGCTTGATCAATAAATCCACACCTAAATTTACCTTGAACCCAGGTCTCAGCTCTCTCTTATTCTTGGCACAACAATAAGATTCAGCTGCCTCCAGCAATCTGGATAGGGGAATTCATCTCTACCCAGAACACTCTGTTTAGTTTTTTCCTTCATGAGCTGGGTTACAGTAAATTCTAATGGAGGGATACAAGGACAGGGACTCATTTCCTCTGAGCAATAACTTGCCTAGACTGGATTCTGTTTGCACTCTACACAAGAGTATGTTCTTCTAATTGGTTGAGGACCAGCCCAAGTTCAAGGAGTATGTCCCCTAAGGATTAAGGCAATCTCATCAATCACCTATGTCCTTCAGAGACTGAATGATCTACAAGGGCTGAGACCTAAATAAGGAAATAAAGGAGAAAAAGCCTTAATCCTAATTTAATTAATTGGTTATTAATAGTCAAATAATTTTCTCTCATACAGAAGATCTTGCCTTGCATTTGTAAAGTGAGATTCTTCATCTGGGATTTCTAAATACCAATGATATGACAGATGCAGTCTTTTTCCCCCTATATTTAAATTGATTCTAGGGTTTTTTTTTCACAATTTTATAGGTTAGAGATAGGTCATCAGAAAAGAAAAGGGAGGAATGCTGACATTTAAAACAAAATTAAAATCTATTTTTACTGGTGCTCTCTTGCACTGAATTTTCAGTGCCCAAAGTTGAAGAGTTAACAAACTTCAATACAGTCTTGAAAATAAGTAAAAATGACCTTTCTACCAATTAAACAACTATTCCTTCCACTTCACGATGCCCTGCAATTTGAAATAAGGATGATGTATAGACCTGGGTATATGCAGGAAAAATGCATTTGTAAATATACAGCATTACAGATGTACAGTGGAGACTTTTATCTTTTCCTACCGAGTAGAAACCCACAAAAATGTGTACTGTGAGCTAAAGGTAGGAAAGTGAGACAAGAAATAATGATTGATTGAAACATCTGATTATCTAATAGACAAAGAAGGCATGTACCCAGAGCATGTGACCCAAGTCAATATGAGCAAAGTTACATCCTCTAGTCATCCTAAGTAATTTCTCAGTTGTTTTCTCTTTGTCTTTTCTCCCAGTCTGTTTTCTGTCTCTATCTCTCTGTCTCTGTCTCTCTCTGACTCTTTCTCTGTCTTTCCATTCTATCTTTGTTTTTGTCAGTCCATCTGTTTCTGTCTTCTTCACTCTCTTTGCCCCTGTATCTCTGTGTCTCCCTCTCCTCTTTCAATTATTTTCTTTGTTACTCTCTCTGTATGTCTTTCTGCCTCTCATTCTGTCTGTCTCTGTCACTCTGTCTTTCTGTGTCTGTCTCTCTATCTGTTTCTCTCTGACTTGCTCTCTCTCCTGGTCTCCTTTCTCTCTCCATTTCTCTCTTCCCCCCACCACAGATATTAGAATGAAATCAGGACCTTCTACCACATTTATTCAGCATTCCAAAGGAATAGGGTTAAGCAAAAAATTCTAATTCTCTGAGATAGAAGACTGGAATGTTCTACAGGGCAAAGTCAGGGCCAGCTTACTAAATCAATTCGTGTTTATATGTGTCCCAAATGTCTCTGGGACATGGAGAAATGCTTGATGGAAATTGAAGTTCTAGAATTTAAACAGTCTTTGGGTTGGGATTTTGCTAATAAGCAACTGCATTGGAGGAAGGAAGACTGGGTCAGGAGAGGTAGGGATAAGATTTGGTTTCATTTTCAAGAGGACTAAACAGAATGATGACAGGTTTATGGTGCACAATTATGAATTTGTAATCTGGCAGTTGGGGAGATGAGATGTCACAGGGATCACTTTTAATCGAAATTAAAACTGAGGGTGTAGCTGTTGCTATAATTTTTCTCACTGCTCCACTTACTCGAATTCCTGAATATGGGTGTATGGCTAGAATAGAATGAAGCTATAGACTGTAGTCTTTCTTGAGAGCTGTAAAATAATAGTTAAATTGCCCTTTCCTCTCCCCTACTTTTGTTTGCCACTGGCAAGAATTTTCTATACAGTTTCTGTACTTTTATCCTCTTAATACCTTTTTTTCTTCATATACAATTTTAACTCAGCAAAAATGGCTATATGATTTCAATTTGCTATTAATTTCATAGAGAAGTTTTCCATTGGAGCACATCAATCCTCTGGGTCTTTGAGGAATATGACTGGTAGTGTTCAGATATAAATAAGAGAAAGGTTTGAATTTCATTCTTAAATAGCTAGTTTTATCCTAGCTTGAAGGGTCTGATCTGTAATTGTGTTAAGAATCTTAGGGCTGGGTGGATAGGTGATGCAGTGAATAGAGCACCAACCCTAGAGTCAGGAGGACCTAAGTTCAAATCTGGCCTCAGACACTTGACACAAAAAAACTAGCCATGTGACTTTGGGCAAGTCACTTAACCCCAATTGTCCTACAAAAAAGCAAAAAAAAAAGAATCTTAGGGCTTTGATTTTATTAATAATGTTTATAAGTTCTTAAATAGTACAGAAGAGTAACCCAAGCAACTCAGGACCAATCTTAGATTATTTATTGTCATAATTGAAGAAACTCAGGAGATGAGAAGAGGCAGGTGCCCCAGGCAGTTTGGTCCCAACCAAAACTGTCAAGCGAAAGCCTTCCTCTAACAATCTCCACCACTCCCTGCCCCCCACCCCCAAATGAGGAGCAGAGTAAAAGTATAGACAACAGGAGTCATACCTAAGAGAAAAAAATAGCATCTTTCCACAAAATTCCAAATGTGAACCATAGGAATAAACATTCTTTTCTTTCATTCCTTTTATATTGCCAGTCCTTGACCCATATAAGTATACTTGTCCAATCCATTGTAATTATCCAGGTACCTTTCTATTGCTATAGGGAGCATAGTGGAACCTCCTAAATTAAAATCTTCTAAGTTTGTTGAGAAAAAAACTCATTAACCTGAATGGAGTGGACAGGTTATAGAGGTCATAGTTCAACCAATTCATTTTACAGATTAAAAAATTGAGGTCTAAGGTGGTAAAGTACTTTTCTCAAAGTTTCATAGGAAATAAATAACAGAATGAGAATTCAAATTCATGCTATCCATCGCCAAATGCAACCAATGTTGAGGAACTTATAGCTAATAGATTTGCCACTATAGTAATATAGCTATCTTACTACAAGTAATTGTAAAAGAATTCAATAAAGATTGAGCTTTGATTGGACATCTTGCCACATGCATGAAATTTACAGAACTTCTCTCCAGTGTGGATGTTGATGTTCAAAAACTGATGACTTATAAATAAAAAAGTCCTATGCTCTACATTCATAAGAATTCTCTCAAGAATGAGTTCTCTGATATAGTATGGTAAAAGCCTCTTCTAAAGGTTTTGCTGAATGAACTGTATCCATAGGGTTTCTTTCCTGTGAATTCCCTCTTGTACCACAAAGGATAAAGCTGGAGACAGAGTATAAAATTGATATCCCTTTTAGCTCTAAGGTATGATTTTTTTGAAGGTTATGGATTCACACCTAAGTCTAAATCTGTGCAACTATGGTCTTCTATTATGAGAAGCTTCTTGAGGCCATCACTCACAACCTTGCTTGGTAAGGCACTCTCTCAGACACATTTCCCTCTGTCATTGCTCAGTTCTCACCAGCAACTTAATGTTTCCTCAAAACTGAATGAAAACTTGCCCCCTGTTCCTGAAAACACTGTAAGTAAACCAGAGCCCTACTCCACTCTGACACTTGGAATACTAACCTCTTCCCAACATTTGTTTGTGAAGAACTTGGCCTCTAACTTCATTTGCATGAGCCAAGAGGCATCAACTACAATCTTTTCAGTAAGATGCAACATCCTTAGACCTTACCTGCCTAAGGTCTGCTGAGGCCTTCTGTCTGACCTTCCACCAACTCTTCCTATATGTGCTATTTCTCTTAATTAGAATATGAGCTTCTTGAGGGAAGGTACTGCCTTATTTTCCTATATGCATTCTGGCATTTATTACAGCACTTAGCACACTTAATAAATAAGTTGAACAGAATAATGTCTAAATAAATAAATCTATTCTGTTCCATTAACCTTGACTGAATTATATTGTCTTTCTTACACATCTTAGAAATGGTTTATGATTGCTCTAAAATACCAGAAGAAAACACCCATTCTCATTGTTCTGACTGGATGCTATCCAATTTCCTGACCATTTGGGTAGATCCTATTAGCCTTTCTCAATTCCGTCCCCTTGCAAAGGAGGTGCCTCATTGAAGAATTACAATGAGTTTTGGTCTGAGGGAGGTCATTTTAATGTCACATGTAGAAAAAGATCTCTAAAAAGCTGAGCTTACTTAGTTCGAAGAGTTTCTGTCATTTCATTTCCAGTTTTTCTCTTTTCACAAATTTCACAACTATAAAAAAAAAGCCTATTCCCTCCAGGTGGCTGCTTTGATGTTTTCCTTAAAAAGCTGAACTGGGAATGTGAGGTGGCTTTGACGGAGCTTTTTGAATCTCTTAGAACATAAAAGGGAAAAGCCAAGGCTGAGTGTTAGTGCCACCATAAGGCTGTCATGCTAACCAAAGGGTCCTTTAATCTCTACCCTTAGAGGCAGTCATTTCAAAAAGCATCATTTTTTTTTATTCTATCCTATTTTAAGATTTTAATTGGCTATATTCATCTCATGAAATAAACAGATAAGAAAAGCTACATCCTATGTGTTCATGGCCTCCCAGATTATAGCTCTGTACTTGTACATATGCATATATGTGTGTGGGAATGTAGTGGCCTGGAGTGAGCTCTCTCTTCTTCTGAAGGTGAAAGGTATGCCGAGTCCACGTTCATGAACTCCGGATGCCCCCTAGTGGATGCAAAGTATAAAAAGTACCATTACAAGAAGATGATGTTTATACTTTGTTTGAAGCCTTCCTCCTCCTGAATAATCCACCCTCCCAAATCAACAACTCCAAAGCTATATTCTCTTGCCTCATTTGTATCTTACTAGGATTCACTGTATAAATCTTACCTCGCATATCCAGGTGGCTGCTTTCATGGAGAAGATTTGAGTAGCTCTGGGGAACACTGAAATTTCCTCCCAACTGCCCTATAACTGATGACTGAAATTCCACCACCATTATTTTGTCTTTTTAAGTTTATACATTGCCTTATTTTTAAAATCCAAATGGCATCTGGGTTTACTTCTATGACCTTCGGAGTCATTGTCACTCATTAATTAATGGCTGAATATGAATTTAGTGAGTACCTCTCTGTTTAATTAGAGGAACAGTGAAAATAAGAAATGCTTAGTAAAAATGGCTAGCATATATATACACATATACATATATACATATACGTATACATATACACACACACACATAAATATGTATTACACTTTAAGGTTTGCATAGCACTTTACAATTATTATCTCATTAGTCCTCACAACAACCCTAGGAGAAGGTGCTATTGTAGAGGTCAGGGAAGCATAAAATGTTGAGGTATAGGGTCGGGGTGCTCGAGACACCAAAATACCAACACACTGGTCCTACCAAATGAATTCGGCTCAAGTCTTTTTTGAGCCAAAGAAAAGTTTATTAGAAGTTCCTTGTAGTAGACTCTTAAGGAGCCTTGGTATCTATGATGCTTTTATTAGGCAAGCTGGCCAAAATCTTCCCACACAGAGTAAGTCTGCACTAGATTATTCTCTGGGCTTCTTTCTTTTCATGGAGACAAAATGGGGTCTTATATATAGAAAGGTTGTAGAAGGAAGTTAGATGTGGTCTAGAGAAGGAGTTTGGGGAGGGTCTTCAGGAGGGGTCAAATGAGGTCAGACTCCAGTGATGAGAGATTAAGGATGGGAAGCAGCTGGAGGGTGACTGGAAATGAGACAATGGAAGGCTAGAGTAGTTTAAGGGTATATAGATATTTGGGGAGGATCAAGGGTGGTGATTTGCTGGACAAAGGCTAGTAACAGAGGTTTGGGCTGAACCACAATGTAAAGCTTATAGCCTCAGGCTAATGCCTCATTAAATGGGAAGATTCAGAGTTCAAGGGGATTCCCAGAGCCTGTACCTCATCACTATTAGTATACCCCCTTTATAGAGGAGGCAATTGAGCCACACTAATTAAGATACTTGCCCAGGGTTACACAGCTGATAAGTGAAGGAGGCCAGATTTGCACCCTGCTCAAATCACTTAGCATCTGCCTCAATTTCCTCATCTGTAAAATGGCAATAATAATACTTCCTACCCCTGATGGGGTGATGAGACCTGGACCCCTAAAAGGAAAAGATCATGTCTTTGAAAACAATCCAGTCCCTGAATTTTCCCATACATTTCAACAGCCCAAATCACTGGAGTCTCTGTTCAAGGCAACTGACCCACCTAGATCACCTAATTTGCTTACTTAACATTCCTTTCACTTCACATTCCTTTCACCCCAGACTACTTAGACATCCCAATCACTCCTTAATCTCATCACTTAATTAGCCAACTGCTGGACCTTTTTCTGTTGCATCACCCCAGACTACTTACCACTCTTTAATTTCATCCAGGTCTTTTCACTGTCCTTTTTGTGTAAGTGCATCTGTCTCACCCCTATTAAGTTGTAGGTTTCCTAAGAATCTCACCTCTTGCAACAAATTTTGTCATTTGACTGGAAGAAGGTTGAGTGAATAAATTCAATCCAGGTAGATGCCACCCTGTACCCTGATATTTCAGGGTTCCCCACAATCCCAAACTGCATCACCTCCAAAGGTTGTTTTGAGCATCAAGTCAAGTTATTGTAAAAATATTTAGCTCAGTGCTTGGCACACAGTATTATATAAATATGAGCTATTATTATTCTTATCATCAACTATCCATACAGGTAACTCTTTTAGTAACTGACTCCGAAACCCTGGAAGAATGAATTCTCTTATCCGGGGCTCAGTAACCTTCATTTGTAAAATGAGTAGACTGAATTTTCTAATCTCTATGATCACTTTGAGATCTAAAGCTGCAGGAAATGTTTACTCTTTGGAATTTTGCTTTGGGATTAACTTGGAAGAAGACAGAAAAGGGGACATGTAGAGAAGGGGAAGATTGAGCAGCAGCTGGCCCAGTGAAATTCTATCCTGCCAGTCTGTTCCAATTTGATGCCCTTCATCTTAGCTTTCCGGAGTCAGGAGTAAAATAGAAAGAATTTCAATTTTCTAAGTATTTTATTAGTCCAGAAGGCTCCTGCTAGTGCTTAGGGGAAAACAAACTTTTAGTAAAGAACATAGATGAAATACTCTCCTACTAGAAAGATAGGACTTCATATTTAATTAAGTCTATCCCTTCTTCATCATACATATATGGATAAGTTTTCCATCTGTTTCCCCAAAATGTCAATAAAAAAATGATCCAGAATCCCTTCCTTCTGCTATTGTTTATTCACTTTATAGTATCCTTTCAGATGTGTGCAGAGTACTACACTCTGTATAGTCTGGGCTTTGGGGAGCAGACTTTATGAACTCTATATCAATTTTACTTCATTTTCATGTTGAATTCCTCAGGCAATTAGCTTACTTTGACCAGACATTCTGTTGTTTAGCATTCTTGCATCATTCTGGGGGACAGGACATGACCTCCAAACTGCTGCAGTATCTATAAATTTTATCCTCATTCTTTCTCTTGTCCTTATGTTTTTCTTTAGCTAAAGGCTTATGAAAAATAATAAGGCTAGGAACTCCTAGAGGTAAGATTCAGCTGCCAAGGTTCTTTCTAAAGCTATAATGAAACATCCTTGGGCCCAGGATAGATGAGAAATATATCCTTCCCTTCCCATAATGCCCTAATCTCCTTCCTCTTGACATGGTTGCTGCTGCTATATTTTTTCTTCCAGATCCTGGTTTCTGCTACTTGTCCTGCTAGTTTACACCCTGGCTACTATAACATACCCTATTGAGCAGTTTAAACCAAGTTCCAGAATGTAATGGAAAAAAAATAGTCTTGGCAACCTGACACCTTGAAGGACATTCTTGACACAGTTGACTGCACTTCTAAGGGATGACACTATCACAAAGCTGAAGGGTAGGGAGGGGTGGTTCTTTAGAGTCTTAGTAGAGAGAGGCCCCCTTTAATAGCTAAGTACTATTTTGACTGGATAGATTCCTTTATCTGTAGCCCCTGCAGGGCCTGCTACATAGCTAAAGAATAAGATAGATAGAAAGAAATGATACCTCTTTCTTTTATCCTGAGCTATTCCTTTTGATAAAAAAAAAAGTGATAATGAGGCTCCTTAACTTCCCTAAAGCTTCAGTCTCTCCACTCTCTAGCATTTGCTTTGGACACCCATTTCTTTGATAATTGTTCTTTTGATCCAATCTGGATATTTTAAGAAAAATAAATGTGAAAAGAAAAAAAAGAGAAATAATCATTAGTTCAATGTAAATTTGAGTGAATCTGATAATAATGGAGAAACACAAAACCTTCTGCTAGACATGCTAAGAAGCTACTAAGCAGGGCTGCCTCCTAAGCAGTTTTCCAAATGTTCTTTTCCATAACACTAATATCTTCCTCTTTTCCCTTATGCAGTTTATGTAGCTGTGATTAGGGTTTCCTATGGTTCTGTCTTCACCTGGGATTCTTTACATGGATTCTTTTTTTCCTTAATTCTCTTAATTCTAAGGAAATGACAGCAGAAGGATACAAGACACTCATGAGCAGGGGAAAATTAGGAGAGATCTTAGTGCAGAATAAAGAGGTGGGGGTTGATCTGTGCAAAGGGGGAGAAGAGAGTCAGTTACCTGAAGAGAATTGTAGCTATAAAGAATTTTGTGGATCCCTTCATTTTACGGTGAAAGAAAGACCCTGAGACAGAGATATGAAGGCCTCTTTCCAGATCATAAAGGAGTTAATCACAGAAGTAGAGTCACAACTCAAATCTTCTAGGTTTTTTTTTCCTTCATCTATCTTAATCATTTTGTAATAAATTAGTTAATTTAATCTCTAATGAAAGTATTTAAAAAGTCTGCTCAAATGTTAGGTTCTGTGCTTTTCAATTTTATGAAATAGTATGCAAAGTAGGTAATTATTAGACTTGTTGCTAAGGGAGCCAACAACCAGGTTATGGAAGAAAAGATGGCTATCCCTTCATTTATAGAGCATAGAAATACAAATATAGAGCTGTGGTGATTAGGCCAGCTCCTCCGTTTTGCAGATGAGGAAACTGAGGTACAGAGAAGAGAAAGGATTTCTACAAGGTTACAGATTTAGTAAGTGACTATGGCAGGATTTGAACTTGGGAGCCAGCATTTGTTTCCCAGTTCAGCACTTTATACCTGGCTACCTACTATAATTGAAGAGGGTACCCAAAGAGGATTAGGGCTGCCTGAGACCCCAAACTACTAACATGCTGGGTGCTGTGGAAAGAATTCCACTCAAGTCTTCTCAGCCAAAGAAAAAGTAAAGTTTATTGAAAGTTCAAGTTTGCCATATGGGGTAGACTCTTAAGGAGTCAGTCTATGCTAGGTTGTTCTCTGGAGCTTTCACACAGTGCAAGTCTGGATGCAAGAGTGGATTGATATTTTGATAGGCTCCAGGGTGGGAAGCAGTTGGACAATTGAGGGCCAGGCTAGTAACAGGTTTGGGCCTAGCCACAATGAAATACTTATGGCCTCTGCAAATGCCTCCTGAATATTCAATCAGACGTCAAGGGGGTTACCAGAGAATGCACCTCAAAGATTCAAGGAGAGCTCAAAAAGAGGGGGGGTCCCAGAGCCTACACCGTATCATAATTATCTATTATATCCCCATTATGTGTAATTATGTGTCACATATTCTGCTAGGTGCTAGAGATACAAAGATTAAAAATTAAATAGACTCTATTCCTCAGGAGGTTTCATGCTACCAGAGAAAGTTTACAAGTATACAAAAAAAAATTACACACATACAAACATGTATGCATGTATATTATATACATATGCATATATACACACATGTATGTATACATATATGTATAGGCAGGAGAGAAGAAGAGAGAGAATTAGAATATAAATGATGTTATGGTGCATGTGAGTATGCCTCTGTGTATGTGTGTGCACTCACACATTAGTGTGCAACAGTTTGGCTTGTTGTTACCTTACTCTTCCCACTGATGAGACAGAAAGAAGTGCTAGAGGCAGGGGAAGGAAGCAGGATGCAGGATGTGAGATGTGAGATAAGATGCAAGATGTGACCAGCCAGAAAAGTGATCAAAGAAGGCTATGCATCATAGCCCCCCACAGTGGACTTACCTCTGTGCTTTCACAAAGCATGCCAATTACCAGATATTTCAGAACAGCTCATCCCCTTTTTTCTCCCATTCTCTTTGTTTATCTGTATGGACTCTGGAGCAGTACCCCTCTTCTCTTTTTCTGTTTTCCTTGCTTATCTGTACGCCTACAGATCACCTGATATCCTAGGCTTTCCAGAGCCATGCTTGCCACTCCCCTTCTCCCATTCCACTTCCCTCTCTCCTGCCACACTGTATTTAAAACCAGATGGCTAACCTGGCCAGTTGCTCTGCCTCCTGTGAGAAGCAGGCCTGCTAAGTGCATTACCCCAATAAAAGTCTGTTTTTTTTAAACTTGGGGACTATCTGAATGCATTTTTCAGGACACTAGGACTCACACTTCTATTCTTCATCATTTCTGGTGGCACCCCAACATGCTTAGGCTATGTGTGGGGCACAGGGACCCCAGATATTCCCTACCCCCAAAATTAAAAGTCAGAAGTATCTTGAGGAAAGAAAAGGAAGTTTTATTCAATTTTCCCAAGAAGAGGACATCCTTCCACCAGTATGAACCATCAGAATGAGGTATGTTACAGAAGATAAAACAAGAATTTACACCCTAAGGCAGACAAGCCCCGTCCCACTGCTGTCCCTTCTCCCATACACTGGGAGGCAGGCTTACAATCTGAGCATGAAATCTTCTCCAATGATAAGGAACAAAGAAGCCTGACATTATGTCTCAGAGCCTGGGAAGCAAGCTTACTAAGAACAAGGAAATAGGGGATAGCCAATCCAAATATACCTATCCTTATTTGGCAAATGCCAAAGTGAAGAAGGGTTAAGGGCTCTAAGAGACTCCTAAAATTCCTGAAGTGCTTAAGGCCAGTTGACAAGGGGGGGGGGGGGGAGGGAAGGATCCTAGGTTGTATAATTTCTTAAGAAACCCAGGACTCAGGTCTGTTCAGTCCTACAAAAGCCTGTCTCTGGTTTTGAAATAGTTTCTCTCCCTTCTCCTCATTCTGAGAAGTCTTCAGAATTCTCTCCACCCACAGAGCGTGGAGAGAAAGACTGTACCCCACCCAGGTACATGGTGAACTCCATCATTTACTTTTTCCTATATTGGAACTAGGAATAGATAGTGAAGATTTATACAAATTAATGAAGAGAATCCCCTGGTATGAAATTAACTCCATAGCCTGAGAAAGTCGAGTTTTAATAAGACTTTGGTTTTAACAATGGTAAGAACAGTCTGGGATATGGTTGAAATGTAAAAGAAAGTTGGGTAGTATGAGTAATGGGTTTGAAAGATTTAGAAAGAGAAATAAAGGCTTGATGGAAAATATTGCAGACAGATAAAAGGATGTGGGGATAAATGGGGGACATTGAAGCCTTTCCTATCCCTGGATAATTGGTCTGAGTACAATTGTGCCAGCTTCAGATGGTTTAAGCATGTTGAGAGGGTATGAGGATTTTTTTTAAAACAAGAAAGGCTGACAATGAAAATAATGTAGCTTGATTTGAAAGTCAATGGACAAAGTATAGAAAGCTAGGAAGAATCAAAATGGAGGACACCATTTATTTCAAGACCCTCTTGTTCACAGTTATAAAGGAGGAGTCCGCACTCTTGTTTAACATGTCATGTTGCTGTGTTTATGGCAATAATACAAAGCAGGAGGAGAAACGAATTGCATCCCATTCTGGAAAAGGCCTAATGGATGAAGGAAATCCACAACCAGTTGTTCCCCTCTGGATCAACCAAGCTGGGGTTCCTGATTTTTCATTTTTTAACTCTCCTGTTGCCACGTCTAATCCTGCTCCCTTTTTTTCTCATTGTCTTCTTGTTCAGATCTTGCCTTGTGAAATTTCTAACCAAGTTTGTAACCTCAATCAAATTTGAGATGACCCTGTTTAATGGATTATAACCCATACCCACCCATCATCCCCTGGCCTAGTCTCAGTTGCAGGCAATCTACCCAATACCCTACCCTTCCACACCCACCCCCATCCAGGCAGGGACAGTTCTATGCCACTTGTTAGTTGAAAACACTTCCAGAAGAAAGCTCCAGTCAGATCCCCAAATGAATTGGCATCCCAAGGTTTGAGGGGAGGATTGGAGGATTTCTTTTTGCTTTTTGGAGGGCAGTTGGGGCTTAAGTGACTTGCCCAAGGTCACATGGCTAGTTTTTGTGTTAAGTGTCTGAGGCCGGATTTGAACTCAGGTCCTCCTGACTCCAGGGCCGGTGCTCTATTCACTGCGCCACCTATCTGCCCCAAGGATTGGAGGATTGATGAGGAATGCATGGCCCTAGCCCTTTTTTCCCCAAATGAATTTAGGAAGATGATGAGATTCTAAGAAAGTGGTCATTGAGAAACCCATTACCTCAAGTACCACTTAAAGCCACTTTAGGAGACAAAGAAACTAACCCTGGGCTCCTCTGCCCTGGAATGAACATTAATATAGATAATGACAAAACTCTGAAAACTACTGTCCCTGATTAACTCATCTCCCCACCCCCTTTGCTTCTGGTCCCCTCATCTCCCCACATACACCAGATTTTACTCTATAAAAACCCCTATCCTCTCCTGGCTTGGGGATTTCCTCCTTAACATAGTGTGTTCCCCTTAATTAGGGGGGCATCCTTCTTATTTAGGCATCTCCTTTGATGGGCATCTTCCTTAATCTGAGGGTGTCCTCCTTAATTGAAAGTTCTCCCTTAAAGCCCTTTCTCCCTGAAGTGTCCCTCTCCCATGGGTCCCCCTCTTCCTTTGGGGACTGCCTCCTCCTCTCCCTCGCAGGGTATAGCCTCCTCTCCCTTGGAGACAGCCTTAAACTGGTGTCTCCCTTTAATTGAATTTCCCTTAAAAGGGAGAAGAGTCTGCTTGGTGTGTTGTTACCCTCAATTAAAGCCTATACTTGATTTAGCAACAGCCTGAGAGATCTTTTTCTGGATGACCTTGCACTATAATATTTTGTAGTGACCCTGAACCTCAAAACCATGAGTAAAAATCCATTCTGCTGGTTTCATAGACAGCAAGAGCTGGAATGAATTTTAGAAATATTCAATTCCAACTCACATTTCACGAAGATCGAAACTGAGGTTAAGAGAGGTAGAGAGTCTAGCCTAAAGCAATTGCCCCCAAATTAATTGTAACTTTTTCAATGCCAAATGCAAGAACCAGGAGCAGCTTCCTGAAAATCATTTGGAAAATGTGTATGCATGTATACACATGTAGCTATACACAGGTGTGTGCATGTTATACATATACATACTTGCATTTGTGCACATAAATATATGTGTGTACATATATGAAAGCACAATGTAAAATTGTTCTTCAAATGCAAAATATCCTTGGTGCCAATACTATTAATAATATTTTAAGGGGCTGCTAGGTGGCGCAGTGAATAGAGCACTGACCCTGGAGTCAGGAGGACCAGAGTTCAAATCCAGCCTCAGACACTTGACACACACACAAAAAAACTAGCCGTGTGACTTTGGGCAAGTCACTTAACCCCAACTGCCCTCCAAAAAAAAAAATAATAATATTTTAAAAATTAGTTCATAAAAGTAATATTTTTTAAAAAAAGAAACATGTCCAAGGATTGGTCAGAATGGTATATGTTTGTTTTTTATTTTTTCATTTTAAAGTCCATGGAGTCACAGAGTCAGACAGGACTGACCAGCTGAACAACTAAGAATGAGATGTGCGTGATGATAAGCTGAACTGTTGAAGAAAATGTAGAAATGAAGATATTACACTGACTAATGGCTCCCCAGGAACTTAGTAGTAGGGAAATAAGTTGATTTCTTCCTTTGACAAGAAAAAAGTTTAACAAGAAGGAGCCAGGGAAAAAGCCCTCTTTCATATGAGAAGTTAAAAGTTGGCAGAAGCTAAAAGATAAACTTGCTTTGAGACATTTCCTGCTTTTGTTACAATGTTTAGTGGTTCCAGTGCAAAATGGCCTATTTCAATCCTTTAGGGCATTTGTATTCTCAATAAAAAGTGTTTTTGTTTCTTTTTGGTTTTGTATATATTTTTCCTTTGTATGTAACTTTATCCTTGATGTGTCTTTTGGTTCCCAATGCAGATGTTTCACTCAGTCCCCTCCCTCTATCCCTCCTCATCCCATGCTAGGGTGGCATTTTTTCTGGCTCTAATATACATGACTGTTGAGGTTTAGGATTTAGGGGTGCTCAAGACCCCAAAATACGAACAAGCTAGATCCTGCCTAATGAATTTGGCTCAGGTTTTTTTTCTCAAAGTAAAGCAAAGTTTATTAAAGACTAATCATAATGGCTAGACTCTTAAGGAACCTAAGTATCTATGACACCTGTATTGGAGAAGTGGGCCAGAATAATCTGGCAAAGAGTGAGTCTGTGCAAGATTGAATTCTCAGCCTCTCCCAGAGACAAGATAGATCTTTATATACAGAAAAGACTGTGGGAAGATTTATGGGTGGTCTAGGGGAAGAGTTTGGGGAGGGTCTTGAGGAAGAGTCTACGGAAGATCTTTGATGGAACTGAGGTCAAACTCCAATAATGGGATTAAAGGTGGGAAGTAACTGAAGGGTACCTGGAGAACACAGACAATGGAGGTCTAGGCTACTTTAAGGGTAACAGATTTGAGTATAGATATTTTGTTAGGATCAAGGGTGGGAAGCAGGTGAACAATGGAGGGCTAGTCTAAAAATATCAGAGATTTGGGCCCAGGATAATGAAAGGCTAATGGCCTCAGGCACATGACTCAACAAGTGGGAAGATTCAGAGTTCAAGGAGTTTCCCAGAGCCTGTACCCCATCAGTGACTACCACCACAAATCCCACCAACTCATGACACATTGAGAGGATGGCTCAGAATGGATCTCAGTACATCAATTAAGACAAAGACAAAAGGACCAGACTTCTTGATTAAATTAATCAGGAGTGTAAACTAAGTATTGTTGGGTCTCTTGTTGGTAATGGGTTGAACCAGTCCTCAGCTAACAGGAGGCATGTGATCACCTGGGGGCGGAATGCGAGGGCTGCACCTGTTTGCGATAAACAGGATTATCTATCCGCCTTTGGGGTGATGCAGGATTGGCTCGCTGTGGCGAGGGCATGGCCAGGGGAGGGGCCCTAAGGTGCCCTGGAGAAAAGACTTAAATACAGGCTACTAGAGGCAGAGGGAGTTCCAGCCACGCCAAGCTTAGAGAAAGTAGCTAGAAGCAAGTGCTGTGTTCTGAAGAAGAGTTCCAGCCATGCCAAGCTTAGAGAATGAGAGGGAGGTCCAGCCATGCCAAGCTTAAAGAAAGTAGCTAGAAGCAAGTGTTGTGTTCTGAAGAAGAGCTCCAACCATGCCAAGCTTAGAGAAAGTAGCTAGAAGCAAGTGTTTTATTCTGAAGAAGAGAAAGTTCCAGCCACGCCAAGCTTAGAGAATGTAGCTAGAAAGAAAGTTCCAGCCACGCCAAGCTTAGAGAAAGTATCTAGAAGCAAGTGTTGTGTTCTGAAGAAGAGTTCCAGCCACACCAAGCTTAGAGAAAGTAGCTAGAAGCAAATGTTGTGTTCTGAAGAAGAGTTCCAGCCACGCCAAGCTTAGAGAAAGTAGCTAGAAGCAAGTGTTGTGTTCTGAAGAAGAGGTCCAGCCACACCAAGCTTAGAGAAAGTAGCTAGAAGCAAGTCCTGTGTTCTAAGTTTTCTGTGCAGCTGTTTCTCCCGGAGTAAGCAGAAGCCGGGAGCCGGGAGCCAGGAGCCGGGGACGCCTGAAGCCTGTTGAGGAAGGGTATAGGTGAAGCCTATACATCCTGACCCTCAAAAACCGTAGCAGGTATGAAGAAGATCTTAATGAATCTGGAAGGAGTGAAGTATTTGGGTCATTGCATAAACACACATGGTATTAATGAGGTGTAGGCTCTGGGACACCCCCCCC
>CM053595.1:177776343-177808439 GCA_028646575.1 Pseudocheirus occidentalis
GAGCACCATAGAACAGCTTAGCAGAGACTTACTCTGTAAGAGTCTACCCCATATCTTTCAATAAACTTTACTTTTTCCTTGGCTGAGAAGACTTGAGTGGAATTCTTTCTGCAGGACCCAGAGTTTTGGTATTTGGGGTCTCAGCCAGCCCTAACCCTCTTTGGGCACCCTCTTCAGTATATATATACGGGATATATCTTCTGGTTGTCCTTTGAAACAGGTAGATGGTAGAGTGAAAAGAGCTCTGAGCTTAGAGTCAGGGAGACCTGAATTCATACATAGCCTTAGACATTTACTAGCTCTGTGACGCTAGTGCAAGCCTACACAACATATGACCTCTGGACTACTTGTGGCCTGACAAAAGATTTTGGGCAGCCCACAAAAAATGTAGAGTTGCCATTGCACACTCTACTTTTTGTCACATGACCCACGACAACCAATCATCAGTCTGTCTCTAGTCTAACCTATCTGCTGCCTGAAGAAGTTTACCATATTTTAATAGGGTACTACTGATGGGTTACACACTCTGAGAAACCCCTTAACTCTGATTGGATCTTCCTACTTGTTAAAGCATTTGTGTGAAGGCCATAAGCCTTTCATTATCCTTAAGCCCAAATCTCTGTTACTCTTAACCTAGCCTAGCCCTCCATTGTCCAGCTACTTCCTGCTCTTGATCCTATCAAAATATCTATACTCAAATCTGTTACCCTTAAACTAGCCTAGCCCTCCATTGTCTGTCTTCTCCAGTTACCCTTCAGATATTTCTCACCCTTAATCCCATTCCTGTAATGTGACCTCACTTCCATCAAAGATCCTCCTTAGACTCCTCCTCAAGGCCCTCCCCAAACTCTTCCTTGAGACTACCACTAGAACCCTCCCACAATCTTTTTGTGTATAAGATCCATCTTGCATCCATGACAGGGGTGACAGTAATCTAATGCAGAATCACTCTGTGTCAGATGACACTCTGCTTGTCACTAAAAGCTTCATAGATAATTAGTTTCCTTGGGAGTCTAGCCATTATAATGAATCTTTAATAAACTTTGCTTTACTTTGGTTGGGAGAAAACTTGGGTCAAATTCATTTGACAGGACTTGACACTCAACATGTTGTTATTTTGGGGTCTTAAGCACCCCTAATCCTAAATCTCAACATTACTACCTACTGCCAAGTTGTACAGTTCTGTCTACCCCAGGGCAGACTACTTAACTTCTGTCTCATTCAATTTTCTCAACTGTAAAATGTGAAATCAAATCGCCTGTATTCCAGAGTTGTTGCATATATTGAGCACTTAATAAAAGCTTCTTAACTTCCTTTCCCTTGTTTCTTCCATATAACATAAGCCAATTTAGAAGTATTCCAGCAACAGTTCTGTCTACTGGTAGACAAGTTCTAGCCAAAACAATAAGAAGGAATTATTTTGTTTTTTAGTGATCAGTCTCCCCCTCCTCTCCCTCCCAGCCAACAATGAGAATACAGGAGATCCATCAGAGCCATCAGTGGTCTGTTAACCTGAAATTTTGGTTAAAGGAAGCAAACAGGCTAGGTGATGTGTGAATTCATATTGTTTATTTCCTTAAAACTACCCGCATACTTACATGTATAGAGTCAGATAAAATCTGACTGCCTAACAAAAGGAATGAGAAGGCTTAAATACATTTTAGAAAAATCCTAACTCAGAGTCTCTATGTCACTCAAAATTATGATCTCCATATATGTTTAAGTATATTATGAGAAAAGAACTTTCTTAACTGAATAGGTAAATACAATAAGATAAGAGAGTTGACAAAGTGTCAATTGAAATTATGGCCCATGATATCTGTTTTCTTTACCATTAACATGACATACTATAATATATGTCCATAAAATATTAATATAAGAAAAAGTCCCATATTCAAGGTAGTGTCTAGGGTTAATAGTCTCATTCTTAATGGCCATAAACAGGAAAAAAAACACTCTTAATTCAGCCCCTTCTTGCCTTGTTGACATAGGAAGAGGTATTCCCTGAGTTCACTCAGAGAACAAAGAAGCTGTTAGGTCCGGGCTCTTCTTCTGGTCGATGAATTCAGAATTTGGCCCTTATTGTGATTCAAATTGATATTAAATGATTATCAGGTTTCACTAGTAGACTGGCACAATGTCCCCATAACAGTAGTGGCCAGTGGTAGCAACTAGGTAGATTCAGGTCTCTGAAAGGAAACCTACTCTCAGAGTCAAAGTTCCTTTTAAAAAATACCTTAGTTGCCATGTCCCACATCCCATCAGTTGTTAGTATCATCTTCCTCTTAAAATTTCTCTGTGATATTCTCTATACAATATGTGTATCTTGAACTAAGCACTTTATCTCATCCTCCCTGCCCCTGTGGTTGACTATAAATACCATAGGTAACCTTTGCTTTTTGTCTTTGTTTTGTTAAATAAGAAGACTAACTTGTGCATAACATCTATATTACAAATTTTCACAAAATGTTAGAATTATAGAATTAGAGCTGGAAGGAGGTCATCTGGTACAATACTCTCTTTTTCTTTTCTAATTTATACATGAGAAAACCATGCCTTAGGGAGGTTAAGTGACTTTCCCACTCCAATAAGTATCAGAGGCAGGATTCTATCATTTACTGATGTAGCATTATATCTACCATACCACATTTCTGAGTTAAACTGCATTGAATTAAGTGATAGGAAGAAAGAGGAATAATTCTATGTTAGAACTTATTTGTCAAAAAGTATCAGTTTTAAGTAAAATATTTAGTTAAATTTTGCTTCACTTTAGTCCAGGACGAGGAACCTGCAGCCTTGATGCTACATATGACCCTCTAGGTCCTCAAATGATGCACTTTGACTGAATCCAAAATTCACAGAACAAATCCCCTTAACGAAAGGATTTGTTCTGTAAAACTTGGATTCAGTAAAAGGGCCACACCCAAGAACCTAGAAGGCTACACGATTCCCCATCCCTGGTTAAGCCAATTCAGTTTTTGTAGATGAAAATTAGCAAAATGGTATATTGAAATTTATTCTCACTCAAAGTATTTGCCACATAGTCAAATAACTTCCTACTTGTTTATTTCCTATTTAGAAACTGTAACATTCTCCTACTTTGCACAGGAACTGAGATGCAAGGGCCTAACCCCTTTTGCTGGCAGGACATACATGAATTGTATTAATCTCATTACAAAAATATTTCATAAAAACTGGCTCTTTCTCTTAGTCATCACTAATCTCCAGCAATCAGCCCATTAACATGTTACTACCTTAACATATTTATGTTAAAATAAAAATCTTTTGTTAATGCTAAAACGGAGGAAACCCCAAGTCCAAAACAGGAACCTGGAATGAGTCAGTCTGATCAGAGTGTGCAAAGATTATAACTTCATTTATTGTCTGAGAAGCTTGAAAGCAAGAGCAGAGAAACAAGTTCTCAACTGCCCAAAGGTGAGTGGGAAAAAGGTGAAATGCACATTTGAGGTATTTTGTGGTATTCATGGCTAAATGGAGCATTAAGGGAGAGGTGGTCCAGGGAAAAGGCATTTGCAACAAATCAAAAAGCAGGATGTTTGCTGCTCTTCAGGTAAGTCAGAAGCAAGGAGGTCTGCTGCTCTTCCTGGGCTTCAGAAGTCCTCCTGATTGGCTAGTTGTTACACTACTCTGTTGCCTGGTACCCTGTAAAAAAAGCAAAGCTCTACCATCTTTAATCAATTAATATAATCATTGCAAAGCCCAGGTTCACACTTATAATAAACCCCTTTTAATTTTTGTCCTGAGTTTTCCCTCCTTAGGAAGAAAGTCCAAACAAAGAAAGGAAGGAAGGGAAGGAAGGAAGGAAGGAAGGAAGGAAGGAAGGAAGGAAGGAAGGAAGGAAGGAAGGAAGGAAGGAAGGAAGGAAGGAAGGAAGGAAAGAAAGAAGGAAGGAGAAATCTGGCAATAGTTTGGCAGATAATCAGCATCAAAATCTTGGAATGCATCTTGCCCTCACTGTGGACATCGCATAGTTAGATGACACTACTGTTGCCTGTTGGCAACTTACTTAAATTTTATAAGTTTTAAAAGACTTTTTGCTACTTCGTTGACACTCAGATATCTGTAAGCTGTTTTGTTTGTTTGTTTGTTTTTTCCACAAAGTAGGGAAACAGGAGAGAATTGTGGAGACATGCTAATGTAAACATCAGTTGAAAATGTGATTTGTTTAATGAATTCCTAGTTGAAAACTCATGACATCTCAGAATATCTTATTTTAACTTCACAGCTTCTCTGATGATGATTATTTTACAAATAGAGAAAAAATGATTATACTACATTGAACCTAGTTCCACAAAACTCTCAATTAATAAGTTGTTAGTTTTTTTAAATTGTGGTAGGAAATTTTTTTTTTGACAAACTGGTAAAAACAGAAAGAGGAAGAAATTATACATAAGTGATTATTATAATTTTACTTTTTCTCTGTAAGACTAATACCTGGGCATTTCTACCTGCAAATAAATCCTTCTGCACCCATATATATGGGAGGGGGAAAAAACCATCACAAAAGTGTTATGATTAAATTAGATATAATGATATTTCGTTTCAGGCAAACTCATAATTATGCACTTGGGAACTGTAACCTCAATATATGGAACTTAACGTTTTATTTTATTGAAGTTCTACATAGAGGAAAACTGGCTGTTCTCATGGGTGTCATGTGGTGCTTACTGATTAGAAACTTATTCAAAGTTAAGCACTAATTATGCTGTTACATTACATTCCAGCTAGTCTTCAAGTACATTTTTCATGAACAATAAGTTATTTGATGCAGCATCTTTGATTTTTTCCCCCCTTTTCAATAGTATTTCTTATCAGAAAACTGTCAAAAATCCATAATGGACCTCCCACAACTCATGCAAATTATGGGGTTTCTTCCACAGATTTCACATCTTTTGGTCTTACTGAGCTTTATCTGAACCACCAGGATAGCTATTCCAACAAAACTACTTAAAAGGAAATATTTGAAGTAGGAAATATTTTTACCAGACTATTTCAAGATGGATATTTAGAAATTATACTATGTATGTGCAGAATCTCAAAAACATAGCCTTTAACTCAGAGTATTATGAATTATGATTAATCAGAATATATTCATTAGAATGTCATCTTCCTAACAACAAATTAAAGCCTTCAATGGCTCCTTCTTGCTTCTAGAAAAACATACAGAGCCTTTAGCCAGAAAAACAAAATACTCTAAAATCAGATTCCTACTTCTATTTTCCAGCCTTATTTCAGATCTCTCTCTTTCACTAATATCTGTCCTGTCAAACTGACTTCTTAATATTTACTTAAACATAAGATTCCCTCTCATCACTCAGTGACTTTTTACAAATGTTTCTCCATGTCTGTAAAGCAATCTCTTCTCATGTCACAAAGAATTAATGCTTTCTTTCAAATCACAAACATGCAATCTTTGCTGATCCCATAGTTGTCAGTATTTTATAATTTTAAAAATAATTTTCATTTTACATACTCATTCATATGTTATGTCCTCAAGCAGAATGTAAGCTCTCTGAGGATAGTGATCGCTTCCTTTTTGTTTTTGCATCCCTCGTAGCTAGCACACTACAACAAACATAGTAGGTTCTTAGTAAATATAACTTAAATGAATTTTTTAAAAGCTTCTTTAAATATGCATGTAAATGTCATATGTTTAAATTTCTAGGAAAAAATAGACTATTAGGCAGAAATATTTTTAAATGTTTAGTTATAGTTTCCTAATTAAGTAAAAATCTACTGATCTCCACATGAGTTACTAATGAAAAAATATGTATCTGTTGTAATGTCATCTTTAAAATTATGAAGTCAACAGCTACTTTGCATTCAGTTTCCTTTGCATTAGACAGTATTCAACATTTGATTATATAAAATCAATGAAATGATCTGAAAAAGGCTATTAGATGACTTCACTATAGTCACTATGATTGAAATTTTCCATGTTATCTAGCTTCTTAGGAAAACTCATGACTCTGTGAAACATATTTTAGGGTCAGACTGGTTCTGGTTTGCCACCATTATGTATTCAGCCTCCCACATACTCATTTCTGAAACCCCCAAAGACAATCCCTAATAAATTAACTTTACATCTTCTAAACAAAACTATTTAAAAGAACATCAGATTTAATCAAAAAGTATTATTTTATAGAAAACATACAGGAAAGGAGATACAAACGATATAAAGATATATAATATAAAGGACAAATATGTGTTGGTTTTTAATTTTTCAACTTTTACCGTTCAGTTGCTCTTTGAAAAGAAACTAAACTCCATTTTTGAAATCTTGAATGTAACACAACACAAGCACAATAAAACTGTGCATAGTAATTTCTAGCAGAGTCCCAGGGGAAAAGAAAATGGTCTCACTTTCTTCTAATATGTTAAAGCTATGTTGTTGTTTTATAAGCCTGTTTTTTTATTTTTATTTTATTAAATTTTAACTTCCAAACTGTTTCCCTTCCTCACTACCCTGTATTAAAGAAGGCTAACATTTGATATCGATGTGTGTGTGTGTGCTGTATGTAAAACCATACTATACATACTTCTCTTTTTCAGTTCTTTCTCTGAACGTGGATAACATCTTCCTTAACAAACCCTTTGTAGTTTATTTGAGTATTTACAATACTCAGAAAAATTCAGTAATTCACGGATATTCTTTGAAGAATATTGCTGTCACTGTATCCAGCATTCTCTTGGTTCTGCTCATTTCATTCTTCATTACTTCATTCAAATCTTTCCATATTTTTTTTTATAAAATCAACCTGCTCATCCTTTCTTATAGTGGTGTAGTATTTCATCACAATCATATACCACAACTTATGGAGCCATTTCACAGTCAATGGGCATTTCATCCCTTTCTAGTTCTTTGCCAGCACAAAGTGAATGGCTATAAATAATTTAGAACATATAGGTTATTTTCCTTTTTTCCTTGATGACCTTGGTAAACAAATTTATTAGTGGTGTTGCTGAATCAAAGTGTATGTAAAGTTTTATAACTTCTTGGCATAATTCCAGATTACTCTCCAAAATTTTTGGATCACTTTACAATTCCACCAATAGCATATTAATGTGCCAACTTTTCCACATCACCACCAATATTTGTCATTTTCCCCTTCTATCATTTTAGCTAATTTGATAGCTGTGAGTCTATGTTTTTTAAAAAAATATACTTAAAATTTATAATAATTAATTGACATTTATTAATTGTCCATTAGTCCCTCATGATAGCCTCTCTCTCTCTCTCTCTCTCTCTCTCTCTCTCTCTCTCTCTCTCTCTCTCTTTCTCTCTCTCTCTCTCTTTGTATATATGTATATGTGTGTGTGTATGTATGAGTGTATGTATAGAAAGTGAAATTGTGTCTATTTGATGATGAAACAGCTTTGTTATTTTTTAATTTAATCTTTTCCTCAATTATATGTACATTTTTTACATTTATTTTTTAAAGTTTTGAATTTTAAATTCTCTGCTTCCTACCCTTCCCCTGAGAAGATAAGCAATTTTGAAATAGGTTATATGTGTGCAGTCATGAAAAAACATGTTTCCATGTTAGTCATATTGTGAAAGAAAGCACAAACAAAAAAGAAAAAGAAAAAGAAAAATTTTGATCTGTATACAAATTCCATCACAGAACAACTTAGTTATTAAAAGAAGAGTAAAACAGTTGGCTAGTTGCTTTGTCTACACAACTTTCCCAAAATTAAAATAATTTTACTCACACTATTCCTTAATGAAATTGTTTTGTTATCTTGCCTGGTCATTTTGCAAACATGCTTTTAATCCAACCCAGATAATTCTTTTCAGTACAAAACAAAGGAAAGAACTCTTAACAGTTCAGTATACAAAAGAATGAGACCAAGACCAAGTAATTATCTTCACCATTATCTGGAGGTGGAATGGGACATTTTCTAAGCTAGTCAAAAAGTAAGTCTGGCTCTAGAGAAAATAATCAACAATGAAATTTATTGTTCACGTTCTATTCTGCCTCTTGATAGTATTTTTCCTCTCTCTTTTGTGTTGTTTTTTCCTTTAGTAGCTCAATACCCTCATATAATCTTCTTTATTTCCTTTTTCAATACCATTTTGTTGTTGTTTTTAGGAAAACACCTAATTTCAACTATATTCAATTAAACATAATGCAGATTTGAATGAATGGATTTCACCCACCAGGGAGTCTTTGTTTGCATATTAAACAGTAATTATGGAATGAAGGGTTCCTCCCTTGCTTAATGAAATTTAAACAATGTACTTTATAGGGAAAGTCTGGGGAGTTTTGGTTACTTTTTTAACAAGGCAATTTCTCAGAAGATAGCATGCTGACAGAATCTACTCTACCTGGGAAAAGGTTGTGGGAGAAAATTTGGGATTAGAACAGATGGAATTTTTTAAAAAGATGGATTGTTTTTCTTTTGTTTAGAACATAGATGGCAGGAAAACTGAAGAGAGTAAAAAAAAATAAAATTAAAGCTTTTACAACTGGCACAAGATTCTTATATTCATGGCAAATAGTTTAGTAACTGGAGTTTCTGAAAGATGGGGATTATGATAGGGCTAAAGATGTTGACAACAGCATCTTGAGAAAAACATTTTATATTGACTGAAATATTTTATACCAGAGAATATGTTGAATATATATTATGTATACATACATTATGTATGTATCAATGAAATAGTTTCAATGTATTTATCATACAAGTGCTCATAGAGAGAAAGGTCAATGTAATTCTAAATAATTGTTCATACAATCCTCTTTGAAGGCATGATAAGCCTTTGTTTAAAAATTATTGCATAATTTTTTGGTATTGTATTAAATCTAAAGTCTACTCTCTAGAATTAAAGGTCTTCTACATTCTAGAACCATTCTTTCTTTCCAGCCTTATTTTCTTATTATTCCCCTCAATGTACTCTCTAAACCTACCTGATCTGGTCCATTTCATTCTCCCTACTTTTGAACATCCCTGAAACTCTCCTATTTTTTTTTCTTTTCTCTTGATCTATTCCTAGAATGTCCCTTTCTATTGAATGTTTTTTTATTTTATTTTTTTTTATTGAATGTTTTTTTAAATGTTTATTGAATGTTTCTTTGCAACAGCTTAGTTATTTTTTAATTCAATCTTTTCCTCAATTATATGTACATTTTTTACATTTTTTTCTTTTCTCTTGATCTATTCCTACAATGTCCCTTATCTATTGAATTCCTACCTGTCCTATAAAGCCTTAACTAAAATTCCTTGAAGTTCTTTCTCATCCTTTTTATTGATAGCAGTCTTCCTTCTAGGATGTCACATAATATGCTGGTTTTGCATCTATTTATTGCATTTATCAACAGGTAGGTGGTACCATGGATAGAATGCTGAGTCTCAAATCCAGAAGATGTGTATCCCTAAATTCAAATGTGGATTCAGACACTTAGCTCCTGGCTGTGTGACTTTGGGCAAGTCACTTAACCTTGTTTACCTCAATTTCCTCATCTCTAAAATGACCTGGAGAAGGAAATAGCTAACTACTCCAGTACCTTTGCCAAGAAAACCCCCAATAGTGTCACAAAGAGGAAGATACAACTGGAAAAGTCTCAACAACAACACACATTTATAATAGAATTCTGTGAATACAAGTTTTATCTATGTTTGTATATCATCCGTTGCTAGACTTTAATCTCTATGAGGTTATTTCATCTTAACTTTGTTTATTGGAGTCAAAGAATTAATAAGGATTTGAAAAATACTTTCATTGTTTTAGCTTAAAATACTGAAGCAAAAGTATAACCCTAAATGGTGACCAAGGAAATTACATAAAGAGAAAATATTTGGATTAAGGTGGAGACTTTCATGAAGAGTGAGTTTAAATGATCACATGAGTTCTTCCTAGTAGAAATATTTGGTTAACAATACATACACTTCTATTTTGCTTCCATTCTTCATCCTTCTGAGTTCCCATACAAGAAAAGGAAATTAGGAAAGGAGAAAAGTTCTATGCTTTCTAGTTGATCATTATATTATTTTAGTTCAACTCAATTCAACAATTACTGAACACTTCTGTGCAAAAAATTTCCAAGTGAAAGACATAGGAAGACAGATATAATCCAAATCCTGCTCTCAAGAAGATTGCAAGAAATTGGAAAGAAAAGGTGTGAACAGATATAAATAACTCGAGAGAGTGACACAAGTACAAAGTAGATGACCAAACATCATAACAGATTTGAGAGTGAGAGATTCTGTGTGTGTGTGTGTGTGTGTGTGTGTGGGTGGGTGTGTGGGTGTGTAGGGGAAGAGAAGCGAAAGGCTCAGGACCAGAAATAGGGAAGTCCTTACAGAGGAGTTGGAACTTGAATTGAAAGGGAGAGACTTCAAAGGACCGGTACTAGTACTGAAAGTCATGGAGATAAGACAGAGAAAGACAAAACTGGAGGATAGACAAGAGTCCAGTATGGCTGGAACATATGTTAGGGAAGGGTAATAGAATGAGATAGGTTGTAAACATGGGATAAAACCATACTATGTAGAGCCATCGAAGAATCTGCACTTTATTGATTGGCAGATGAGGAAATGCTCAAGAATTTCAGTAGCAAAATGATCATCTGCTGAGGAGAGAAGCAGATTAGACAATTTGTATGGCTATATTCACTAATGACTTTCTTTTTTTGCTTTTTTGTTTTTGGTTAGGGCTACTGGGGTTAAATGACTTGCCCAAGGTCACACAGCTAGTAAGTGTTAAGTGTCTGAGGCTGGATTTGAACTCAGGTCTTCTTGACTCCAGGGCTGGTGCTCCATTCACTGTGCCACCTAGCTGCATCATGAATTTTTAATAAACTTTTCTTGTATGGGAACTCAGAAGGATGAAGAATGGAAGCAAAATAGAAGATTTTAACACACTATTTTAAGAACACAGAGAATTGGGTAGCTTGCTTAGATCTAGAGTAGCCAGAGGATTTAATATTGCTAAAAAAAATACATTAGGCTAATTTGTTTGTAAATTAAAAGATTTTCAATCAATGAGTTCTATTTTATTATATTATAGAAAATCCTATTGAACTCTCAATTAAATCCCCCCACACTGAGCAATTTCCAAAAACATTGAGCAAAGCAATATAAATTGTCATGATTATACATGTTAGTACTATAATAGATGTTAAAAGAGAGGAGAAACGAATGCTTTATATATTAATACTAAAGTTGTCTATTGATTTAGAGGTAAATTTTGTTTCTGGTTTTTAATATTATCTTTATATACTTGTAGAAATAGTCCTTTGTTGTTCACTTTTCTTCATTTTTCCTTCTCTACCTTAAAAGTCTTCCTCTGTTTCATTTAATTCTTCATATTTATCATGTTTATGATATTATAATAGTACATTTTCTTATAGATCACATTAAGTTAAACTACTACTCAACTGTAGAGCAACATTTTATCTTTTCTATTAGGAATGTCGCTTCTATAAGCATTCTTATACAGATAATTTTTTTTCCTCCACAGAGTCTTAATCCAATACTTCATTTTCTATGAAAATGTCTTTGACTTCTCAAAAGTATGATAATGGAGTGAAAAATGTGGCAAGTTTTATTATTCTAGAAGGGTGATCTATGAACCAGCCAGGGGTGGGGAACCTGAGGCCTCAGATCCACATGTGGACTTCTAGGTCCTTTGGTGCAGCCTTTTCATTGAGTCCAAACTACAGAACAAATATTTTTATTAAGAGAATTTGTACTGTGAAGTTTCAATTCAGTCAAAGGGCCATACCTGAGAACCTAGAGGTTCATGTGTGGCCTCAAGGCCACAGGCTCCCCACCCATGGTCCAGCCTAACAATAATAAATATAAGTTTATGAAACAAAGAAAAATACAAAATATCCCACATTCCCATGTACCCTTTTTTTGCTTCTGTAATGGTAGTGGCGGGGGGGGGGGGGTAGGGAGAGGGAGGAAGAGAAATTAGTAAACTCATTGTCTAAATGTAAATATATTATTTGAGAAACAAATTCCCATCAATATAATTTTTATATATATGATTAATCAGAAGGTACAAATTGAAGTTAGCTGGAATGACTATTCCTAAGTTCTCCTTGGAAAGACAAATAAGGGGAAAGGGGCCTTTGTTTTTATCATGCTTTCAAAGACAAAGAGAAACATTATTTCATGTGATATTTGATATTGCAGTCATCATGATAAGTATTAGCAGTAATATCACTAGAAAAAATTACAGCTTATATACCAACACCTATTGCTGGAAATGAAGGTGAAAAGAAATTCAATGAAGAGCTCAGTAAAAACCCCACATTAAATTTACATACTATTTTGCTCATTGACTTTAATACAAAAATGGGAATAGGTAAAACATGGGAAAATAGATGAAAGGATGGGACTAAGACTCAGAGTTCCTCCAGATTCCCCAGCTGGATCATGTAATTTTGTCATATATGTGAAGTCTTGGATCAACATAAAAATCTCTTTTAAGAGGTATCAATCACCTCACCATCCACATAGGGGGAAAAAACACTAATTACATGAAAACTACTGTTTTTCCAGATTATGTCATGTTGGGCAAGCCAAAAATTTCATGTATAAATAACACCTTAGTCAGACAGTACAAATGGACAATGAGCTGTGTTCAGAATGAAACTGAAGGAAAGAGGTAAGCTGGAAAAGTACCATTAATGACTCTAAACTTTTCTGCAAAAATGAAGATCTGACTTTTTTTTTAAAAGCAATAATCTACTGGTACTATATGACTACAAGTAATTAAATAATACAGTATCCAAATAATTAAAGCTGAGTATGGTATATAATGAGCAGGTAGATGACTCGGTAGATAGAGCACTGGGTCTGGAGTGAGGAAGACTTCGGTTCATATCTTGTCTCTTGACTCTTACAAGATATATGACCTCGGACAAATCATTTAACCTCTATCTGCCTAGGAGGCAGCTAAGTGCTTCAGTGGACAGAGAACTGGGCCTCAAGTCAGGAAGACCTGACTTCTAATCTAAACTCAGACATCACTAATTGAGTGACCCTAGGCAAGTCACTAAACCTCTGTTTTCTTCAATCCACTGAAGAAGAAAATGGCAAACCATTCTGCAAAGTTATGTTCTAAATTCTCTGGACTTCTCCATCATAACTTAATTACCTTTCTCATCCTCAAATATCCCTTCACCATGTTGGCCTCTTTCTCCCATTGTTACCTTCTACATATCTCTATTGTGGAAACAGGTTCAGTTAGCCATGCTTCATTCCCCTCTTGACTGTGCTTCTTACCCTCCTTGACTTCACCATCATGGACCCATGTGGAGACTATCTCCTCCACCCTTGATTTTCAGTTTCCTTTTATGTGTGATCTTTCTTCATAAGAAGGAGAGGTCCTTGATGTGAGAGACTCATTTTTCTTGTATGTGTATCCCCAAGGCTCAGTATAGTGTTTAACACATAATAAAAATCTGTTTGACCTTCATTTTCAGAGAAGACCAATGACATCACAGGGTAATATCTTGACTTGTACATGGATTGGTTTTAAGTAAGGCAGAATTACACAAAGTTTTCAGCTTCACTCTCTCTTCCAGAGTCATTGAAGTCCATTGGCAAGACAAAAGTCAAGACAACTGATGATGGCCTAGGATGTAGTAGATGACTTTGGTGTCTTCCATGTCTGAAGAAATTCTAAGCACTCCATAATACCTGCTTCAGCTGCCTTCATGGCCATTGAAACAAATTGTTCTCATTCATAATTCCACTGGGAGAAGTCTTAACATTCTTCAGGTAACTATCCCTCTATCTTACTAATGGGTTTGAAGTCTATTGGTTGCCCTCAACCTTGTTTAGCCTATGTGCCAAGAAGGTTTTACTGGAGCAGTTGTTCTCAACCTTTGGGTGACAACCCCTTTGGGGGTCAAATGACCTTTTCACAGGGGCTGCCTAAGACCATGAGAAAACACATATTTCCAGTGGTCTCAGGAACCAAGACACCATTCCTTTATCTATCTCCAGGCAGGTCTGCCCACATGCAGATATGCCCACATATGAGTATTAAAGGGTGGCAGCATTAGGAAGGTTGAGAACCATTGTAGTGGAGTATGGCCACTGTGCATGCTACAACCTCCTGGAGCCACAGGTGGAATCAGGTGAAGGCAGAGAGTGGGTCCGCAGCCCTGAAAAGAGCTTGGTAAGCCCTCATACCAGAGGTGCTAATCCTCCTTGAACACTCCATACACCTCAATACATACATAATAAGTGTTTTTGCCCCATGCCTGTTGGAATAAAGGGGTTGCTTACTCAACAGTTGCTTCATAATAGCATATTTTCATTCTTGGAAAGGTGCATTTGTTGTTATATGTCTGCATTCTTTTGCTTTTGATTTAAGGAGGTGGTGATAAAGAATGTTCCCATACAAAAGTTAAATTGAGTGGAAATTTATATACATGCTGTTAATGAGAATGTGATAGAAAATTACTACTAACAAGGCAACCAATAGATTCTTTCCTTCACATCAAGCTCTCCTCTGATGAAGTCAGAGACGCCCTTAACTAAACCCAGAGGACTGAATAGTCATGACTGGGTACTGCTGATAGTTCCAGTCAGGTTGTTATTGAAATTGGCTTGCTATTTTTTTCCTCTTCACAAAACTCTATTTATCTTTCCATATCATTACAAGCAATGAACACCTGGTTTTAAGCCTTCCTCCCTTAGTACTTAAAGGTAGACAATAAAACAAACAAGAGGGGAAAAATGGATGAGATTGCAATATATCTCCAGAATAAAAAAAAATCAATGCATTTTACATTGCAGATGTGTTTCCACATTGAAAAGCACCCAAATGAGCTTTTTTGTTGTTCTTTAAGAGAGCTATGCCTCCTTTGAAATAACGGAAATGCCTATGGTAGTAATGTAAGTAAAAATAGCTCCTGGAATTATAAGGGGGTAGCAGCAGCAGCAACTGAAATCAATAGTGGAATGAAAGATGATAAAGTAAGTGAAGAAGAAATGAAATCAGTGAAGAACTGAAATCAGATTTTAACTCTTTTAAACAATAGTATCAATTGTGCTGAGATACATACAGGGGGAAAAAATCTCCAAGAAACTGAGTCATGACCCAGGTGGAATGAAGTAAATCAATTGAAGCCTTATTGCTGAGCCACAATTACGTTTCCTAAGCCATCAATATAATTTTTAAAAGAAATAAAGCAGGTTACCAAGGTATTACAAATCACAAGATACTTTGCACTGGTAAATGCCCTATGGGAAATACTGTCTGCTAGGGGTTAAAATATGTAATTTATTCTCTGTTTCAGCAATACCATAAACTGCTATACCACAGTCTCATCTGTATTGTGGAGCTTAAAATCCCATGGGGAAAAAAGAATTATCAATTCAAGCAAACATACAAAAATTGTGTCATTTCAAGATTCAAAGTCTAGCCATATTTTTACTTACATGTCTATTTTTGTACATATATGTTGAGTATTTGTCAGAAAATCTGGCCATAAGTCATTAAAAAAGGCAAATGTAGCTCAGCAGTGTGAAAATATCTTGTTTCACCGCAGGTTCTCTAAATATTCCAAAAGGAATCTCTCTGCTGTGTTTGGGGTCAGTTGATTAAAATACTTGAGATTATATAATTAACCAATTTTCTTCAAATAATGCCTAAGGGCTCTAGGCCAACTCAAAAGAAAGAATGGTTATAATTATTAACACTATAACAACTTTTACTTTTGTTACCTTTGGAGTTACTATGGAATTATACACTTACTACCCTTGTGTGTCAACTACAAACTCCAATTAGGTATATGATGGGATATCAGAGGGCTGACAATGCTCATGAGCAAACTCAGAAAAGGGAGGTTTATAGGCCCACAGGAAAGCTTGCCAGGATCTAATTAGTGAAGAAACAGCTGAACCCTTTACATGACAGAGTAGAATAAGCAAAGCAGTTGTTTAATCTAACAGAGACTGTAGCTGAATTTCTCTGAGATTTGGAAAATGATCCATTGGATAAAGAAAATAAATTTTCTGATATGCTTTCTAGAATGTCAAATATTTTTATTTGTAGGTCTTTCCCTATAACAGTTTGAAGTATTCCTGACACCCAGATGGGGTATTTTCCTCCAGGGATAACAGGATAGACATGGAACAATATTTTTCCCCATCTCACCCATGGCCAATAAAAGAATTTCCTCCTTCTCAAAGACAATATAGCAAAAGGAGCAGTGGCTATCAGTTTAAAGTATCTGAAGTCATTTACTGACTAACTCTGTGTCCTTTGATGAGTCATTCAATTTCTCTGAAACTCAGTTTCCTCATCTGTAAAATAAAAAGATTAGAGTTGATAAACTCTACAAATCCTATAAAAATAAGTATATAGCAATGATACCAAAGCTGAAGGAGTAGTTAAAAGTGGGAAACAAGGCATAAGCTAGCCCAAGGTAGAATGCAACCAAGAAGTAAAAATCCAGGCTATGCAAAATCAGTAGGCAAGGAATCAGAAACAGTGAACACAAAGTTCAAATCCTCACTGGTAACTAGGGAAGTTGTCACTAAGTGGCATGCTCTTCAACTTAGTTATTTTAATGGCTTCTCCCCCTCACTGGTGATGCTCATAAAAAGAAACAGGAATTCCATTGATAAATTCTCCAATAGTGAATAGGATATATGCATTTTATATAAGGAAATGACATAGTCCGAGACAACTTTTCTGTCAAACTGAGATTAGTAGTAGCCTGAGATTAATATTTGCTTGTGATTTCTTAGTTCCCAAAGGTTCATACTCCTTGTAGACACTTTCTTTGAAAACAATGTACCTTTAAATATGTGGATGTAAAAAAATTACCTTGTATGGATATGGGTCAATAAAAAAATCTTACAAAAATAATTCCCCCAAACTCTGGTATTATATAGAAATCTTCACATGGATATGTGTGTGTATAATACACACAAATTCAAACATCTATACTCTTTACAATATAGTGTCTTGTATGGTCTTCTACACTTGGACTATTATTAGACAAAGGCGGATACCTTTGCAAATAAAGTTCACACAAGACAGATGAGTTTTGGAAGCCTATCTGTTAGGATTAAAATAAAGGATGCCTTGAGTAAGCATATTTGTGTCCCTCAAATTTTATTAATAGGAAGGCTTAAAATCCAGTTTCGTATTTATTTGGGGATAATTAAATGGTGACACAGAAATGAATATTAAAAGGAGACAATGAAAATAAAACAGAAACAATATTCCAAATTTCATTGTCTTCCCAATTTCCCTTTTTATGCAATATATAGCATTTTCTATTTTCTAAAGCTTCCTGAAAAGATTATGTTAAATAGTTCAGCTGGAAAAAAATAAGAATGTGTTTTTACCATCTTCAGCAATTTGTCTCATTATCACTCAGATAAATGGCATTCCACACTATCTGACTTCTCAATTTTCATGCTGATGGCAGCAAACATCATGGAGTGCAGCTACACAAACTCACATGCACACAGTGTATTAAGAATATGGGGACATTTTATTTACTGGTATAAATTTTTCCATTCACTTCTTTCATGGCAAAATTAAATAGAAGTGGCAAATATTTGATACTTGAGGAAATTATTTTATAATAAAACAATTATTCACCCAAAATCATAATTATGTCCAAAAAAGGGGCACTACTCCCCTTGATTAAGAACCACAGAAGTTAGAAGTAGATCTTAGAAATCATGTAGCCCTACAGTCTTATTGCATATGTAGCATCAGTCAGGGAGTAGATGCATTCATATGTGACTCCCTAGAAAAACTATCCCAGGTCAAAGTATATTGTCAGTGAGTCAGCATCTGCTCTAAACCATCACTCCTGAGCCACAAACATTTGTTTTATTATGTTGTTTTTTAAACTACTGTCTACCAGAAAGTTTGGTTAAAGGAGACAAGTTATATAATATACATTTATATCATTTATTCCCTTAAAACTAGACAAAGTTAGCAAGCTTCTCCCTACAAGGAGCCAAAACCTAAGTTCTGACTGCCTGACACAAAATTGACAATATTTTTATATATTTTAGGACAATCCCACAATGTCAGTGTCTCTTAGATTTATAGTCTCCATATATTCACAAGACAATTGACAAAGTAGTGTTAGCTGGATCCCAGGAAATCTGAACTTTTCCCCCATATGGAGTATGTCCCCCAAGCTAAAAGAATTCCCACTCTTCTGATTGCACACATTCTGTCATAAAAGGGGAGAATACCCATTGTTGACCTTATCTGGTCTTTCAAGTTACTGACACAAGAAAGGGCATTTTTAGAGCAAAGCAAAGCAGTCTGATTGATTAGTTCAGACTTTGGCTCTTACTGAGGTAAAAAACTGATATTAAATTATCCCTACCCAAAGGATAAATTTATTCAATGAACTAATCAACAAAAAAATTAATAAAACTGAGCTGTAACTCTGTTTCTGAGTCTAGAAATACACACACGCACACACACATACACACGAAGTATCTCCTGCTTTTCAGGACCTTTCATGCTATTAGGGATATGAGTGGGATGTCCATAAATAAATACAGAAAAACTACAAAGTAATTAAATACAAGGTTGAAAGGAAAGGCACCAAAAGTCAGGTGAATCAGTAAAACATTTATGTAAAAGGCAATTCTTAAACTGAAACTTGAAGGAACCAAGAGATTCTATAAGGTAGGGCAAGTAGAGAGTGAATTATAAACATGGAGAACATATAGTTCTCCATAACATAAAGGCATTCAATAAAAATGATACCAGATAAAGTGACAAAAAAGGAGATTTCTATATAGCATACGTTAAATTTTCATCAAATTTTCCATACTACCAATGGAGGAGGACACGCAGTAAGAAAAAAAACGATCAGGAAACATGAATACATATAGATATATAGATAGATGAATTCTTGTTTGGCAAAATCCCTTCAAAAATACGATCACATTTCTCTCTGCTATTCATCTGCAATGTGTTCCATTTCCTCTATTACATGGACATTGCATTGTCCCAGTCAATCTCATAGTCATTAAGCTTTTCTCTGTCTTCCAGAGTTTAGTTCTTCTTGGACATATTTTGGCTCTCTATTTTCATATATTAAATCATAGGAAATATAAAACTTCATCTGGACGAAAACAGATTGAATACTTAGTCCAGAGTTAAGCCTATAAGCCACCATAGGAATCTGAGGGAAGAAAGTATCCAACTAGACTAAGCTTAAGCACTTTTTTTTTTTGCCTACCGTTGTGCCTGGTGATTTGAAATGCATGGAATGATGAATTTCTCATTTCGCCAAAATGGGATTTCTGAGCTCTTAAAATCAAATATTTCACCAGTTCTTCTATCTCTTTCATAATGTTTCCCACAAACAAGTCACGCATTTTTTGTGTGGCATTTGAAATGTTAAAACACTATTCTCTGAAGCATTTATCAACAAAGGAAGATGATGAATTTCAGTTTTTAAAAAGCCAATAAGGTCCTTTCCTGGTTGCTATGACAGTGCTCTTATGCTGTCTCCAAAGCTGTGATCTGATCAACATCTGAAGAGAAGAACAGTAAAAGCTCAAGGGAGATGTTGAGTTTCTTTTAAAATATAATGCCTCTCCTAACCATTAAAAGGCTTTTAACCTACAAAGGCACTTTCCCCTCATCTTCATGTTCATTCCTTCATTCTTTCTTCTTTCACATTTTAGAAACCATTTACAATTCATTGTATTCAAGAATTAATCAATTTTTTTTTTAGTATATTTAGATGAAGAGGTATCTATTTTATAATTTGCCTTGGGTATTATGTGTGCTTGGTGAAGAGAAGGCCTGGGATAGACTTCTAGGAATAACCTTATTATGATGTTAAGAAGCAGCTAAAGTGAAGTAGTGACCTAGAGAGTATTTAATAATTTTTCAAAGTCAAGTCTCTCTAGGCCTTGAATTCCATATGTGGGCTGCTGCCAGTTTGTAAAAAATCTCATTTGTGCTGAGGTACTCTGGGTTGTATTCCAGCCTAGCAATATAGTGCTACTATCTAAAACAGTCTAAAATTGTTTTTGTGTGTAATTTTTGTAGAGATAAAGCATTTTTATCACTTGTTGCAAAATCTATCTTACTTTTTTTCTTTTTGCAATGATTGATTTCATATTTCCCTATCTTTCTTAAAAGATCTTTTTCTGAATCACTATTTATGTAAATTTAACATTTCATAAAGAAGAATCTCCTGACATTCAGTAATATACATACATGTTTCTAATATTCCTTTAAATTTTAATGAATTCTCTGAAGTCACTGGAGATCATATTGCTTCTGTAGTTCTTATATTAAGTAAGACTGACAGGTAGGTTATGTGACAAGAATAATTAAGTAATCTGATTATTGCTCCAAATGTCATTTTGTAAGACCAAAACACACTTTAATAGCCATTTTATGGGTATTAAATTTACAGGCAAGTATCATTATGAGATTAGGTATCAAGGGAGAGGTTAGGAATGTATAAACCTGAGAATCATTTGCACAGAGATGTCAATGAAATCCATGGGGCCTACTTAGTGAGGTAACCAAGAAAAATACAATAAAGAAAGAAGAAAAAAGGGCTCAGGACAGAGCCTTGGTTGCAGACCTATAGTTAAGATTGTGTGATTTGGTTAAAGATTCAGCAAAGGAGACTGGAGCAGTCAGAGAAGTAGGATGAAAACCAGCAGAACAGAATGTCTTAAAAACCTGAAGAAAAGCATATAATGAAGAGTATCAAAGTCTACAGAGAGTTTTAAATGGATGAGGATTGAGGAAAGGCAATTGTATTTGGTAAAATGTCTTTAGTAACTTTGAAAAGAGCAGTTTCTAATGAAGGATTAATTTGGAAACCAGACAATAAAAAGTTAAGATAATGAGAGGAAAAGAAATGGGGATGCCAATTGTACATGGCTTTTTCAAGAAATTTAACAACAAAAAGGAAGAGAGATGTGGGATAATAACTAGTGGAAATGGGAAAAGTGAACTTTTTTTGAGAATGGCAGCTGCATGGGCATTTTTGTAGGTAGTAGATAAGCAGCAAGTAGATAGTGAGATTGGTTGTTGTCCTTCATGCTTGGAAGATCAAAATGTCATAACTATGATAGAGTCAAGGTACAATGTGCTCAACTGTGGCTGATCAAACCAAAACAAGTTTGAAAGGCTCTAGCACAGGTTGTAAAAAAAATAGTCCATATGAACATTTAGGGTAGAAATATTTCTAAATTTGTGCATCTCGTGTTTCTTTTGAATTACTAAAATTGTACTTTGTCTATAGAGCACAACACCTCCTTTGATGCAGTCATGTGTAATCCTGTGCTAGTGTCTCCTTTGTCTCACAATCAGTTCCAAGTTCTTCAAAGATACCTTCAGAGTGTGCTTGTATCACTTTTTCTTATCTCTGTGTGAGAACTTGTCTTGTGTGAGTTCTCTGTAGTAGTCTTTCAAGCAAACATGCATTTGGCATTTGAACAATTGGATTGTTCAAATTGTGTTTTCTAAAGTAGACTGTGAATGCTAGGCAGTTCAGCTTGAGAAAGGGTGTTAGTGTCCTGTATCTAATCTTACCAGGTGATCTTCAGAATCTTTCTAAGACAATGCAAATGGAAGTGATTCTGTTTCCCAGCATGGTGCTGGTACTGTCCAAGTTTTGCAGGCATACAACAATGAAGTTGGCACAATGATTCTGTAGATTTTCAGTTTGGGAGGTAATCCAATACCTCATCTCTCACATACTTCTTTGGAACCTCCCAAACACTAAGCTTCCTCTGACAGTGTGTGCAAAAACCTCATCATCTCTGTGTACACCTAAGTATGTTGCTAAAGTAATTGAACTTAAAGATTAGAGACTGAGAGGGAATGGTGGAGCAGACAAGTTTCTGGAAAAGATGGAAAGGAATGTGATCACCTGTTCATATAGAGAAGTTTGCTTGGCTAGTGCTACCTCTCTCTGTGCATGATAGAGAAGTGAAAGAAAAAGGCAGAGGTAGGAGACTTCTTAGTGAAGTGAAATGAGTAAAAGGGGAACAAATATGACTCTCAGTAAATGACCTTATTTTTTCAGTAAAATATGAGACAAGGTACTCAGTTAAGATGGTAGGGGGACAGGAGCCACAAAAAGTTAGAGCAGGGATTAAAAAGGTGTGGAAAAGTAAGTGGGATAGTGTATTTATTGAGGAGCAATAAAAGAATTGACATGTGGAATGAAAACAAATTATTATCAGAAAAAATAATTTCTGGATTTATGAATGTGCAAATGATGGATAACAGATCAATGACATGAACATCTCTATGTATAATATAACATAATTGGAAATGATAGAGGGGAAAAACACATCAGACAATTATAACAGTGAATGTAAAGAGAATGAACTCACCCAGATATAATTAGAAAGCAGAATCCATCATTGTTGTTTATATAAAACACACTTGAAACATAAATATTTGTGGAGATTTAGAAATCAAGATCTGAAGTTGAATTTGTTTTTTATGCTTCAAATATTTATTGCTTAAAGCAGGTGGCAATGACAGTATTAAGGAAAAAAGTGACAAAAATAGAAGAAAAACAGATCTGGTTGAAAGAGGGTAGCAGGAAAAATAGATTATGTTAAAGTTCCCATAGATAATGAAATAATATAAAAATATGCACGCATATCAGTGTGGGAATAAATATACACTCCTATGTGTGTATATATAGATAAACACACATATACACATGTGTGTATATGCATATATTACCTCTATGTACATATACATGTCTATGTTTATATTACACATTCATGTTTGTATATATAATGATATAGTACCTAAGTACTTAAAAGAAAAGATAATTGAATTACAGACTGAAAGAGGTATGAATGCCATCATTTCAAAAGAATTAAATGTGTCACTTTCAGACTTAGACAAACCAAATTTGTGAGGCAAGTATGTCACATTATATATCTGTGAATAAGAGAAACTGAGGCAGCAAAGTTCCAAGAATGATTAAGTTATTAGGAAAGTTAGAAATTGCTAATAAATGGAGTGCAAGGCTCCTTATTAAGCAAGGACCACCCCGACAATCAAGGCAGTTATTTTATAATAAAATGACATAATATTTTTTAGTATTGAGCTATCATTGGCTTGAACCAGAGAATGGGAGGATTTCCACAGCCCAGAATAAGTGGATTTTGCATGAACTTGGAATTTTTTCATAGCTTAAATCAACACTTCAGGAGATATATTTGACCTTTATATTAAGGTGCTTTTTTTTTCCAGGATGACGTTTTTGGGTGAAAAAAAATAAGGACTCATGCATATTTTTTTTATGAAAACCCAGCAGGAGAAGATGGAAAAAGAAGTTCTTTTTCACAATAATTATTGAATACACCAAATATTTGGAAGTTCAAAGACCAAAATACACAGGACTTGAATGAATACCATGGTAATAAAATACTTTATAGAACTGAAGGAAGGAAATAATTAGAATTTTTAAATGCTTTTTGGGAAAGTCATGGCAATATAAATCAAATGATAAATCACCTCAAATATTTATCACCATATCAAATCAACAAGTTTTTTTTGTATAACAAGAAAAACAGTAACTAATTTTTCTAGAAAATGTCCAAAATTTCAAAAGGAATAATTAAAAAGTGATAAAATGAAATGAGTTTGTGTATATCAGATTACAAACTACACTCCAAAGAAATGTCATCAGAATTATTTTCGTAAAGCTAAAATAAGAGTTTATCAAAGAAATAGGCCAATTAACCATGACCCATAAATAATCAAATACAGCAGCATCACATTCAATAAACACAAGAATGTGAAGTACTAGAGGGAAAAAGTAAAATATTTTATATAAAAACTGCAAAAGCTTGAAAGCTCTATAAAAATAGATTTTGACCTACAAATTATGTCTTATGCCTTCAAATAGATGGTGTTATATGAAAGATGAGAAGGGAAAGAAGTATCTCACAGCTATAGCTATGGGAAGAATTCTTATGTCAATAAAGGATAGACTTAGTCATATGTGATAGAGGGGAATTTTTTAAATATATACTCTTCAAAGTCTTTTTCTGGAAGCAAAATAATGCATTTGGAATTGGAAGGAAGCAATGAAATGGGAAGAATTTTAACATCAAATTTCTCTGATAGAGGTTTACTATCCAAAAAATATGAAGAATTGATATATAAGAACAAGAGCAATTCCTCAATAAATATTAGGCAAAAGATATCAATACCAACTTAGCAAATTTAAAAAATAGCTTTTAATAACACTATGAAAAAAATGCTCCAAAGTAATTACTAGAGACACATTAAGTTGAAACAACTATGAGTTTCTGCTTCACATTCACATTAGAAAAAATGACAATAGATAAAGATAGCAGTTATGAGAATGGCTTGGGAGAATAGGTACACAAAGGGACTGTTGGTGGAGCTTCTAATTCATTTAACCATTCTGCACAACAATTTGGAATAATACTCCAAACTAAAGTGTCAATACAAATTGTTCCATTTATACAAATATTAGGCATGTACCATCAGGAAGATCAAAGATGCATAAATACAAGGGTACTTATATAAACATTTTTGTTTATATAAAAGAAATAATACAAGAAAAAATAAGTACCCTTTAGTTGAGAAGTAGCTGGGAAAACTTTGGTATGTGAATATAATAGATTTTTGCATTAGAAGGCATTTTGAATATGAATGATCCAGAGAAACATGGAAATAGCAGTACAAGTTGATGTAGTGTGAATTGCACTAGTGCAATTTAGGTGAAAATTATAAGAATAGCATGATGAAAAATAATTATGAAAATCCTCATTAAAGCAGTAAATATTTGTAGCTCCCAGCCAGGGAGCTGACCTAGGTAGCTCCAAAGATCACAAGTTTAAGCCTGTTTCTCACATCATCTCGTAGGTGGAAAAGTTCATTTGTTTTGGCCCTACCTATTATTACCTTTCAGGATGAAGATACTTCTCTGATACTCTCAGAAGACCTAAACTTGTGCTAATCACTTCTAGTCAACAGCAGGATTAAGCTTGAAAACTTTGAATATACCCTTCATCCTGGGTCCTTTTCTCTTCTTCCTCTACACTCAAGTTCTTGACAACTCTCTCACTCTTATCACATTACCTAAATATGAATATCCCAAGATTCTCTTTTTGGTCCTCTTCACTCTCCATTTTCTCTCTTGATGAATTAATCAAATAACATAAATTAAAATTTTCATCTTTATGCTTCTGGCTTTCCTTTCCATAGTTTCAACATAGTTTTCTCTCCAGACAACCAGATATTTCCAACTAGAAATCTCTTAGACATTTCCAACTTTGTGTGTAAAAGCCTGAATTCATCACTTTTCTCTATAAATCTAAACTGTTTCTAAACTTCCCAATTTTTTGTTCAAGATACCACTATCATTTCAATCACCTAGCATCACAGTGTGATTGTCATCTTTCATTGCCCATTCACATTAATGATCCCATCTTTCTGACAATTGCCACATCTTATTATTTCTACCTCTGGTTGTTGACCTTTGTTCTTGAGGAGGACCAAAATGACATCACCATGCTAGAGTCAAGTTTCAATGTGGCCAACTATGACTGAGCAGACCAGTACAAGCTTGGAATGTTTTATCACCAGGTCAGACACAAATAGTCCATGTGGACATTTGGGGTGGATTCTCTAAATTTGTGTACTTTGCTTTTCTTTTCAATTCTGATTGCTTATAGAGCACAGTATCTTTTCTGATGTGGGCATGCTATGCTGAGAAGCCTTGTTCCAGTGTCTCCATGTCACACACTCTATTCCAAAGTTCTTAAAAGAGACCTTGAGAATGTCCTTGTATCTCTTCTTCTGACCACCAGGTAAATGCTTGCCCTGAGTAAGTTTTCCACAAAATAGTCTTTTTGGCAAGTGTACATTTTGCATTCAAGCAACATGGCCAGACCATCAGAGCTGTGCTCCCTGAAGCAAAGTTGAAATGCTTGGCAGTTTAGGTCAAGTAAGGACCTCAGTGTCTGGTACCTTATCTTGCTAGGTGATCTTCAGAATCTTCTTAAGACTATCCAAATGGAAGTGATTCAATTTCCTGGCATGGTGCTGGCATATTGATTGTCCAAGTTGCACAAGTTTTCAACAATGAAGTCAGCACAACTCTGTAGACCTTATTTGGTAATCAGTCTAATGTCTCTTCTTTCCCATACTTTCCATTGGATCTGCAACAGCACTAGAATATGTCTTCTCTCTACTATATAGCCCTCACCTTGTTTCAGAATCTTACCATCTCTCAAATGGACCATTGGAATAGTCTTCTAACTTAATGTCCCCAGTGCAATCTCTTCAAAAAGGATTTTCCTAAAGTTGAAAAAAGTAATTTTCCTAAAGTGAATCTGATATCACTACAGCACCCCAAATTCCTATTACCTCCTATTACCACTTCAAATAAAAAGCATTTAAAGCCCTTTATAACCTTGCCCCAAGGTACCTTTATCCTTATTATATATTACTCCCCCATGCATTTGTGTGTATACACATCACACAAACACATACACATGTCTAGTAAACTGAACTTTCAAATATACCCTATAGAGCAACCTTGATTTCCCATCTATATGACCTGTACTGGCTGTCCCTTATTGCCAAAATTGTACTTTATTCTCACCTCCATCTCTTAGAATTCCTAATTTCCTTCAAGACTGAGGTCATGTGTTACTTTTACATTAGTTCTTTTCTGAACCCAGCATCTAGTAATGACTTCCCCCATTTTATCTTAAATCTATTTCGTATATACATGCATATGCACATGTTGTTTCCCCTATCTAAACTGTAAGTTCTTCATGGGAATTCTGACCTTAGCACCAGTACCAGCACCAGACTACCACAGAAGCTGGCCCAGAGTAAGCACTCAAACACTTGTTTGTTGATTGAAACAATGAAGTTCTATTCTATGCCATTATTATTAATTGGCCACCAGTAGATCCAGGAGAAGAATCCACTTCCTTGTGTTGTGAGCTATGTCTTAAGCCAATGAACTGTTTATCCTTTATAGTGTCTCATAATGTTATTCAGTTGTGCATAATTTAAGGAGAGAGACAGTGACAGGAATTTGACCTCTGATTTCATCGGTAAAGGAAACTCCAGGAAACTTACTTAGCTAATAGAGGTCAGCAAATTCTCTGCGTCATGAAGTTTTAAAGAGTTGCCTTAGGCAATAAGAAATTAAATCATTTGCCTAGGGTCACACAGCCAGTATGTGTTTAATTCTGATTCTGAAGTCAATTCTCTATCCATTGGTCTATGATGCTTCTCAACATTTTTTTTTCTCAGCTTGCTTTAATTCACTTTCTTGATTTATGAATTGAATGTGTTTTTTTTTACTGCTTCATTATATTTAAATAAGAATATTCCTAATACCCAGGGCACATAGGTTATTCAGAAAAAAAAATTTATACTTTAAAGGATCCCATGAATCCTCTCAATACATCAATAGTGGTAAATGGCATTTCAGTAGCTAAAACGAATGTGACTCCCTATAACTTGCAAAATAACTGGTAACTAGACTCAGTGGATAGAGCACCAGACTGAATAAAGGGTTAGATTAAGATCTGACTCTTAATTTCTAAGTTTGTCTGTGGACAAGTCATATTAGCCTTTTAAAATTTTAGTTTTTTCATCTGTTAGATGGCGATAAAAATGTTTAAATTATAAACTTTGAAGGGTTATTGAGAGAAAAATGTTTTATAAATATCTGAGAGTTATAGAAATGGGAACTGTTATTGTTAACTGGCATTAGCTTCTGTGAATTCTTAGCTTCAGAGAAAAAGAGTCAATTTTACTTTTATTGAAGCCAATACTACCCCATACGTGTGACTACTATTAATACGATACTATTCTGACAATGACTATGATGAAGACAAGGACAAGTACTAGGACTACTGCTTCTACTAAGTACTCCAGGGGTAACCCTGATGATAGAGTTTCTACTATCCCCATTTACAAGTAACCACTGATATCCTTCTCATTGTTTTCAGCCAAACTTAATTAGCTATTAGAAAGTCTATGTAGTATGCTAACTTAGAAAAATACAATTGCCATGGGAACAGTCCTTTCTTGATTCCATCTTGCTGGAGCACACACAATCTTTGGGGTATACTGAGCTCAAACTTGTTGAGGCACAGATGTGGAAAACCTAAGTGGCTAAGGTGTAACTGGCATCTCCATGCTACTAGAATTAATTATATCTCTTCATGGAGTCCCTTTGAAGTTCATGTTTTGTGTTGCTCTCTGCTGAATACTTTTTAGAGGTCTAAAACTGCCTTTCCTCACTGGATCTAATTTGTCTTCTGTCAGTGTGTCTCCCAACCTCCCATACAAGCACCAATGTTCATTGATAAAGGGAAACTGCCACCAGCTCCAGATGTCACTGATACTGAACTATTTTTGGAGTTCTCAAGGTTATTACATTTCAAATTCAATCTCTGGATATCCACTTGTCAATTTTTATGAGAACTTCTTTGTGTGCTCAATCTCTCTCTCTTTTCTCACCTGAATACATTGTTTCCTTTTCGTCTATATCCTGATAAGTGATACAATAGATGGAGCTCTTAGCCTGCAGTAAGGAAGAACTGAGTTCATATTTGGCCTCTACACTTGTATGACTCCAGGAAAGTCACTTAAACTCTATCTCTCTCCATTTCCTCAACAGTAAAGTATGGATGATAATATCACCCCCTTACTTGGGAAGTGTTTAGTACAGTAGCTGATACATTAGTAAATACTTACTCTCTTCTTCCTTTCTCCCCTTTAGTAACATGGTCATTGGGGAGGGATGATGAGAGAAAAGGAGGAAAGGAGAAACTCTCTCCTCCCCACACAAGAAGGGTCCTTTTCAGAGGCCTGAAATTGTCAGCTCCTGAATTGAGTCCTTTCTAACTAAATTGATTATCCCCAGACAAGCTCTCTGTTTTCATAGGTAGCCTCTAAAGCATGACTTGATCAATTTCAACCAATTACAAGATATTTCCTGTGTAAAATTTTCTGTATTCAATAACACAAAGCCCCTATGATTATTTTTTCTAATTGAATTGATAAATAACTTATTTGCAAATAGTTTATCTGTGATTGACTGATTGATTCAAGATGTATGGGACTCTGTGATTATCTTGAATGGGATGGTTCCCTATCCTCACAAAGAGTAGTGTTATTTAATAGAAAGACAGCAATGAGACAGAGCTTTCTACTCTGATTTGAGTACTCTCAAGATATGGTATTGAACCTGTCACTTTTCCCCCTCCTCCAGTTTCTCCATTTGTGAAATGACATTAACAATCCCTTATCCTTTAGTTTGCAGATATCTTTCTGAAGGGAGATAAGAAAATGAACATGGAGTGACTTGGAAGAGAAACAACATATGAATCCAAGGTAGTATTTTTTGCAAATAAAAAGTTGGGAAACTTCCCAAACTATGAGAGCCTTTTAAAGATTTGTGACCTTTACAAAAAGAAATCCAACAGAGAAAGTGATTGAGATGAGAAAGAACAGTAAAGAAAAAAACTTTCTCTTGATTTCAAGTCAACAAATCTGAAGCCAGTTTTTAATTTTTTTGCGTGTCAATATTTGCTTCTTCCAAAGCTGCTATTAATTTAACTCCAAGAGTACCAGAGTTCAGAGCTTTTTTTTAACCCTTTGAAAAGGTAAGCAATAAGGAGGAAATGTCTAATAAAAATGGGAGGGAGAAAAAGTCTCTCAGGTTTAATATAGCATTTCATAATGTGTAGCGTGGGGTAGCTAGGTGGTGCAGTGGGTAGAGTATTGGACCTAGAGTCAGGAAGAACTGAGTTCAAATCCAGCCTCAGACATTTTCTAGCTATGTGACTCTGGGCAAGTCACTTAACTCTGCTCACCTTGGTTTATTCATCTATAAAATGATCTGGAAAAGGAAATAGCAAACCACTACAGCATCTTTGCCAAGAAAACCCCAAATGGGATTATGATGAGTCACGCATGACTGAAATGATTGAACAACAACAACATCAACAGCAATGTACATTATGCTGCTATGATTTTTAACAAGACAAAAAAAGCTGACTTGTATATTTGGGAAGTTACCCAAAATAAGCAACTGCAAGAAATGTAGTAAAATTTCAAAGCATTGTATATGAGAAATAACTCCTTTGGTACAATCTGACTGTGTTTTCTTAATGTATTTTAATCTAACTAATTATCCTTGTTCATTTCATTCTTTCATCAGTCCCAACTTTCTTTTTGTTTTTTTTGTTTATTTGTTTGCTTTGCTTTGCTTTTTTGGAGGGGGGAAGGCAGGGCAATTGGGGTTAAGTGACTTGCTCAAGGTGACAGGGCTAGTAATTGTTAAATGTCTAAGGCTGGATTTGAACTCAGGTCCTCCTAACTCCAGGGTCAGTGTTCTATTCACTGTGCCACTTGACTGCCCCAAAGTCCCAATATTCTTTTTTTAAATTTTAATTTATTTATTTTTAGTTTCCAACATTCATTTCCATAAGCTTTTGAATTACATTTTTTCTCTCCCCATTTTTCTCTACCTCCACCCCAAAATAACAAGCCTACTGAATATCCCTTCCCCTAATCTGTTCTCTTGTATATCCTCCCCCTTCAACCCCCTAACTTCATAGTAGGACAAGATGGGTTTCTATACCCCAATACCTGTATATCTTATTTCCCAGTTGCATGTAAAAAAAAAATTTTAAACATTTGCTTTTCAAACTTTGAGTACCAGATCTTTTCCCCTCCTCCCTCCTCATCCACCCCCACTGGGAAGATAAGCAACTCAATATAGAATGTACATGTGTAGTTACCCAAATCATTTCCATAGAACTCTGGAACCTTGCTATAGTATTCCTAGGAGTTTTCTTTTTCAAATCTTTTTCAAGAGGTCACAAGTGAATTCTTTCAATTTCAATTTTGCCCTCTGCTTCTACAATATCAGGGCAATTTTGCTTAATATTTTATTGAAAGATGGTGTCTAGACTCTTTTTTTGTTCATGGCTTTCAGGTAGACCAATGATTTTTAAATTATCTCTCCTGGATCTATTTTCCAGGTCAGTGGCTTTTCCAATGAGATATTTCACATTGCCTTCTAGTTTTTCATTTGTTTGGATATGTTTTATAGTATCTCGATTTCTCATAAAGTTATTAGCTTCCAGTTACTCCAGTCTTATTTTGAAGGAGTTATTCTCTTTAGTGAGTTTTTGAAATTCCTTTTTCATCTGGCAAATTCAGTTTTTTAAAGCATTCTTTTCCTCATTGGCTTTTTGGGCCTCTTTTGCCATTTGAGTTAGTCTATTTTTAAGGTGTTATTTTCTTCAGTGTAATTTGGGTCTCCTTTAGCAGGCTGTTTACTTGTTTTTCATGATTTTCTTGCAACTTTCTCATTTCTCTTCCCAATTTTTCTTCCACTTCTCTTACTTGAGTTTCAAAATCTGTCTTGACCTCCTTCATGGCCTATACCGAGTTCATATTTTTCTTGAAGGCTTTTGATGCAGGAGTTCTGACTTCACTGTCTTCTTCCTGCTCCATGCTTTGATCCTTTTTGTCACCAAAGAAGGATTCTATTGTCTATTTGTTTTTCTTGTGCTTGCTCACATTGACAGCCATATTACTAGACTACTGAGCTCTTTGTCACAGTAGAACTCTGCTTTCAGAATGGATAGAGCTATATGCCAAATCACTGGGGTTTTTGCAGCTGCTGGGGCTATTAGATGGGTTCCCTCTCTATAGCCCCTGCACACTCTGACTCACTGGTCACACACCCCAGGACCACTACCTAAGACTGTGAGCCAGATCCAAGATGGTTAAACCAAGAGCAATTAACCTCTGAATGGTTACTTGGTCCCCTTACAATCTGCAGGCCACACACTCTGAAGCAGAAACATGGCACAACCACTTCTGCTTCTTACTCTGGGGGTAGCAGCAAGATCATACTTCCCCTGTTCCAAAAACTTTATCACAAAACCTTTTAATTTATCTTTGACATTTGTGGATTGAGAAGTCTGGAACCTTGCTACAGCTGCTGGTGATTTACTCCCATGAGGTCTGCTCCAGCTGGGGCTGGTCAGGCCACCCTGGAGCTAAAATCTGAGGCTCAGTCAGG
>CM053595.1:177814823-177828160 GCA_028646575.1 Pseudocheirus occidentalis
TATGGAATAACATTATGGAAAAAGTATCATACAGGCAGAAAAGGGAAATAGTAGAATTTCTATTTGATATTATTAATTTGGGTATTTCATTATTTCAAGAATTTCAGATACAGCAATTATATCAAGGAATGGGTTATTTGGCAGATGTTAGGTCACTGAGACCTCCCATGGGGCGGAGACTCCTAAAGTGGGTTAGTTATAGATATACAACTCTCTCCTTCATATAAAACAGTGGAATGTACCACAGCTAGGGAGGGAGCAGGACAACCCACAACTACAACTGGTCCTTCTATAGGGCCCACCTCCACATCTACTGTTGAAAAAGGTGGGATTATGAATTCTTTTATGGGAAAAAAAACAAAGCAGGATCCTTCATTGTCTTACACAATACCTCCATCTGCTGTCTAAGTTGCTCAACTTGTTGGCTCAGATCCCTATGCTCTGTCTGTTGCTCAATTGGTATTTCCTGTTTGTCCGGTCCTTTTCAGTTTCTTTATTCTGCTGCTTTCTGTTCTCCAGCCATGCCTAACTGACTTAGATCTGGATATAAAGCTGCTTTCACAAGACTATATATTATGAAAAGCAGTTTAACAAACTTTAAACAATCTTCTCTAACTTTTACTCCTTTTTCTTTAACTAAATCATGTACCTGTTTAGCATAAACATCTGAGTCACTGGGCACAATAATGGGAAGGCTGAAAGCCTGCCCCATATCTTACTTATCGTACTTCTCATTGACATGAGGCTGTGGGGTCTTCCGAGCATCAGTCCCTGTTCGGGCGCCAATTTATAAGAATCTATTGTGTTAGCTCCGGCTTAATTAGGTCACAAACACCCAGTTACTTACATTCCCAGTCTTCGGACATCACCGGCACCAGTAAATCTTCACTGGAGATCCACCCCCACAGAACACCCAGGACTTCGGAAGTTATGCCAGGATACTTTTATTATCACATCTTTGTATGTTAGCTGAAACTGCTCCTAATTAAGGTGGACTCTCTATGGCGGAAGCCTTTCCCCCTTATATCTCCTTCATCCTCCCTCATGTCTCCATTAATCAACCCAGTATGCTTGCTCCCGCAGCAGCTAGCCAACCATGTGCCGCCCTGAATACATACTCGGCCCAAGTAAGTCAGCCCACATTCACGAGTCTTTCATGTGAACAGATGCTGATACTAGCTGCCTGTCCAATGACAGCCCCCAGGCGACCACGTGCACTCCTGTTTGCTAAGAACGTAATACCACATGAAGTATCAATGACCCACTTTAGGAGTCTCCGCCCCATGGGATATCTCAGTGACGTAAAACTTGATAAATGGTCACTCAGTTTCTACTTGAAGATTTCTAATGAATGGGAACCAAAAGCTTCCCAAGACAGTAATTCTACTTTTGCATATACCTAAATATTAAAAAATATTTCTTTAACATGAAGTCTAAATTTGCTGCTTTGCAATTGCTACCCATTATTTCTACTTACTCACTTTTGTCAAAACAGAACAAGACTAGATCCTCTTTTATATGATGGACAGGTTTAAAATAATTGAAAAATAAGTGCAATGTAGTGATGTAATAGAAAAAATCCTAAATTTGGAATCAGAGAACTGGCATCCAAATCCTAACTGTCACTATTTGTGTGACCTTGGACAAATCATTTAAGTTCTCTGAGCCTCAATTTCCTCATCTCTAAATTTAGGGGGTTTGTTGAGATTCTATTTAAAGTGTATCCCAGATCAACATCCTGGATTCTATGAACACTCTGAGTTTTCCTTTTTCAAAATAATAAAATTATGTCTTTTATTCCTTCCTTAGGCTAGAAACATGCTTTCAACCTATGCTGAAGACTTTTCATTATAAAGTTTCAAATTCTATGAGTCTGTGATCCTAGTTACTGTCAACTGCACATTCTCCAATTTTTCAATGTCTTTCCTAAACTACAGTACCAGATATTCCACAGGTGTTCTGAGAAGGGCAAAAAAAGCAGAATGATCAAAATCACATTAAGAGAAATGCTACTCTTTCAATAACCTAAGATTGTATTAAGTTGTTTTTAGTTTTTGGTTGGGTTGTTTTGTTGGGGTTTTTTGGGACTGCTGTTATCACATTGTTGTTTCACACTGAGCGTGAAACCCATCAGAGTTCCAGATTTTATTTTAAACAACTTGCTAACTAATTATGTCTCCCATAAATTGTATTTGGGATGTTGATTTTTCAGCCAACAGCAGTCTTTACAGTTATTCCTTTTAAATTTTCTCTTATGTAATCTAACTTGTCAAGATACTTTTGGATCCTTACTGTCATCTAATTCTTTAGCCTTCTACAAGATTTTTCATTGGGAAATTTGATAAGTATGTATTTTTTTTAACTTTATACACTGATTTAATTACAAATTCAAATCAATTCATCCAATATTTTAAAGTTCCTATTATATGAAGACACTGTGCAGTGTACTGGGGATATAAAGGCAAAATACAAAAAGAATTACATTATATTCACATGATAATTATCATTTTAAGAATATATTATCTTAAACCAAAACCAAGAATGTGTTTCTCTTAAAAAAATAGTTACTATGTTTAATTACAAAAACTTGATTATGCTTATATATGCTGTTGTTTTTTTTCTTTAAACTAGAATTTAGAATATAGTGTTTTATGATCCTAAGCCTATGATAAATCACATCTCTTAAAGGCAGCTAGGTGGCAGAGTGGATAGATCATGGGCCCTGTGGTAAAAAAGAGTTGAGTTCAAATTGGATTTCAGACACTTATTAGAGATGTAATCCTGAAAATATCATGTAACCTCTGTTTGCCTCAGTTTCCTCAACTGTAAAATGGGGATAATAATAATACATGCTTCTCATTGTTGTAAGGAAAAAAAATACTTGTAAACACTTGGCATACCACCTGGCATAGAGTAGGTGATAAATAAAATAAAAATGTATTCCCTTTTTCCCTCTTTTTAAGAAAAAAAAATCAAATACATTAGTAGTAAATAGAAATTGCAGTTTTTCAATGACTGAGATCCATAGTAAAAACAGCTGTGTATGTATGTATTAGATATATGTATATATGCATATACACACACACATATATATACACATCTCTCAGCATTCATAATATTTTATTTATTAGTATATGACTATTGAAGAGAAAGGTTGAAATAGGCTTTAATATGGATAAAAAAATTATATTTTCTTTATACTTTTCAGATCTATGGTTTCATAAATGTGGACACTGACAGTGATGAAAATTTTCAGACCCATCTAACTTATAGATTGTCTTTGAGGGTTTCTGTGGTTACAAATCCAATTACCTTGTAGCTTATCTGGTAATGAGCAACTCTGAATTAACAAGGTTGTTCTTCTGACAACACAGACAGGACTATGTTGTTGCTCATAGCTTGATAGAGTTTAGCAGACCCAATATATTTCCTTATTGCCTTTCAGAACCTACAGTCACCGTGATGCCACAATGAGACATGGAAATGACGTTTTAGGGTAGGATGGCATTGTGTAAATAATAAGACCTTTTTGTCTAATTTATCATACAAATACAAGATTTGGCAAAGGAAACATATACTTTATTTAAATAAGGAAATTGATCAAAAGAAAGGTTAGCAATGTAGCTTCATGTATACGATCGATATTGGTTAGAAATCCTTGAACTTAAAGGAGAAAGTATTATGGAAAACTCTCTGATAAGAGAGAAAATGGAGAGAAATAAGTGATATGATTATGACACAATACAGCACATGGAGGAAAGGGATGATGAGTTCTTTTTTTTTTTTTTTTGCTTTTTGCTTTTTGCTTTTTTGGAGGGCAGTTGGGGTTAAGTGACTTGCCCAAGATCACATGGCTAGTTTTTGTGTTAAGTGTCCGAGGCCAAATTTGAACTCAGGTACTCCTGACTCCAGGGACGGTGCTCTATTCACTGCGCCACCTAGGTGCTCCTGGGATGATGAGTTCTTAATGTGGATCACAAAGGAAGATGGAAAACTCTAACAATCTTGACATTTAATGGAATTTTCTACCTGCTAAAAGGTAGAGGAAAATAGGAACAGAACTATTATTCTGAATCTAATTCTATCAAAAGAAGAACTCATTGGCTTAAGACCTTGACTGAACTGACCATCCTACTCAATAGCCAACGTAGGAAATGCTTGTCATATTTGAGCACTAAATGAATAGTGTGAGAGTAGCTAGAAAGGAAAGGAATGAGCATTAAGAATTAAGTTTCCTAAGAAAAAAATGATGTTTAATTAAAGACCTTTATGATGTTAACTAATCTGATGGAATAGAATTCATCAGCAAACAAGAATTTAAGTTCAGTGCCTCTTATCTTCCATGAAATGTGTTAAGCAATGAAGACATAGAGACAAAAATGAAACAGTTCCTGTCCTCAAGGACTTTGGGGAAAATATGGTTTTTGTTGCTGCTGCTGCTGCTGCTGCTGCTGCTGTTGTTGTTGTTGTTGTTGTTTAGTCATTTCAGTTCTGTGCAATTCTTCATGACCCCATTTGGGGTTTTCTTGGCAAAGACATTGGAGCATTTTGCCATTTCCTTCTCCAGGTCACTTTACAGATGAGGTAACTGAGGCAAACAGGGTCAAGTGACTTGCCTGGGGTCACAGAGCTAGTGTCTGGGGCCAGTTTTGAACTCAGGGAAATGAGCCTTCCTTACTCCAGGTCTGGTGCTTCATGCACTGCACCATCTATCTGCCCTAAGATAAGATACATAGTTATATAAATACATTATGTGTACAAAATAAATACAGAGTAATTTGTATGAAGGTGAGCACCAACAACTTGAAAAATAAAATTAGACTCTGTTTGTAAATGCCACATTGTAGTACCATAACAGGATATTACATTAAGCAACGAAAACAGAAAAAAAAACTTGCTGGGACATATCATGAAAAAACACTCAGCCAAAATGTACATGAGGAGATCAACCCACTATTTAATATTCAGTTCCTACTCATCCAGCTTCCTCATATTCTTTGACCTATTTTGTTCTCACTTATCAAAAAAAAAACATTTTTTTTAGTCTTTGGCTAGATTTGATGTAGGAAAATCAATCAAAAAGCAACGATTGAGCACCTGATTTTTGCTATTTGCTAACTACTGAATATATAAATACAAAGAAACTTCCTACATCTAAGGAGTTTATATTTTAATGGGCAAGGTAAGAAACCAGATAATAATCATTTATTAAGCTCCTGCCATGTGTCAGGAATGGTGCTAAGGGCTGAAGACATGAAGAAAGGTAAATGTCATTCCCTGATTTCAAGGAACTCATAGTCTAATGAAGGAGACATATAAGTAGACAAATGAAACATACATATAAATAGAATAAATGCATTAATAATAGCTTGCTTTTATATTATAAGGTTTGCAAAAATACTTTATGTATCTCGATTCTTCTTCACAACAAACATGTGAGGTAGCTGTGATCATTATCCACATTTTGTATATAAGGCAATTGAAACAGAAAACAAGTGACTGAGGAAAGATTCCAATTTGTCTTTTTGTTGTTGTTGTTGCAGTTGCACCATTAACATTCCTCTTTATTATGAACTTCCTTTTTGTTATCAATATCCAGATGTTGGTGTTAAAGTGAACAATTTAGGAAGGTATCTGAAATCTCTTTGGGCCCCTATGACTTTTTCTCTCTTTTACTAAGAATATTCAAATGCGCCTTAGAGTTGATTTTTAAGAGATGGTGAGGAAAATTAATTTGAATTTTAACGATGGTTACAATAATGTAAATAATGACAAAACCAAAAGGCAACAAAACTCAGGTTAAATATAAAACAATTTAATGGTGAGTGGAAATGTGACTTTGCTCAGTAAGTCTGCTTTGGGGTTGTTAACTTTGGGAGAGATCTTTAGAATGTGTTTATTTTGTACAAAACAATGTATATCCAATTTTTTCTTCACTGAAATATTTAAAAGGAACTGGTAGCTCATCAAAATTATGTTTGTTTAGAAGTTTTGGGACAAAGAAAAGGAAGACAACAGAAACTACACTGAAATGAGAGTCTAGGTACATTTTTTTCCTATGAACACTTAATACTCAGCCCTTCTTATGCTACTGGACATAAATTCATCAAATTCCATTAGTCTCACTTTATTTTTTTGTGTGTGTGGCCAGAAAAAAAGCTCCAGGTTGGTATTGGCTATAAGTTGCTCGGATGGGCATCCATAACACCTAGCGGCAGTACCATGATCCCTTTGGTGGTTACTGTTGGGATGGCTTATAGAGGACACAGGAGAGTTTGCCCTTGTAATTCAGATAATGCTGTTCTTCCTGTTGTGTATTTCAAGCCTTACTGTTGGCACTTGGAATGGCACTTTATAGATAAGATCTAGTTGCTTGTTAGGTGGACTAAGTCTAGGCCACACTTGGACCATTGCCCAGAGTTCTTCCTGCTTCTTTGGCAGTGTCACTCACAGCTGTGTAGATTATTTTTGTTTTATCCTTGGGAGTCCTGATTTTATTGTAGCATTTAAAGATGCTACTTCTGGAGGAAAGGCCACATTGAGGATGGTAGAGCATAGCTGAACATTTTGGCATTCAGTCTCCATGCTCAAGATACATCTGCATCTTCCATTGTGGTATAAGATGGTTGAGAGGATATAACCCAGGGTGAAGCCAATGAAAGGCATGGGAGCAGAGGTAGCTAGAAGACAATACATCATGACAAACAGGGTGCTTCGGCCAACATTGGTGGCAGAAAGGGCAGCAATAGCGACTGATGAAATAAGCATTATGATCATTCCTCCTTTAACAATGTTGCGTCCATACTGTGGCTTCTTGGAACTGATGACAATCCCAATAGTGCAAGGAATAAGTATCAAAACAAGTGAGATGGCAATATGCCCATAGGCACCTTGTTCTTGGGATCCCCTTCATAGATTACCTTGGGGTAGATATACAGGAGAAAAGGCATCATGACCAAGGCAAAGAAAGTAGAGCAGGTGGTCATCACAATGCTAGTCAGTTATCAGAGAGCGAAGCACCAACATCTGGGTTTTTCAAAAGTGGGGGGGCAGGGCACTCAAGAGCTTCCCAGAGTCTGGTCTTGCCAAATCACACAACTCTTTCCAAACTGACTCCCCCAAACTTGTCTTCTTGACTCCAAGTGCAGTAGTCTAAATATTGTATCGCTTCTCTGCCTTTTAAAGACCAAGTAGTAAAGTATAAATAGTTTGGGAGGGAGGAAATTAGCCTTAGCAAGAGACTTGAAACAAAGAGTTCAGTTAGGAAGCTGTAGCAATAATTTAGGCTAGAGGAGATGAGGTCTTGAACTGAGGAGATAACTGTATTGGTAAAGACTGTGGAGGGGATGCAAGAGATGCTATGGAGATAGAAACTGCCAGATTAGGCAATTTAATTTGAAATGAAGAAGAGTGGGTGATCAAGGATAATTATGAGATTACAAACCTAATGGGATAAAAAAGATAGTGGTAACTTTGATGGAAATAAGGAAGTTTGAAAGAGAGGAGACCGTGGGGAGAAAGTGAAATTCAGTTTTAGACATACTGAATTGGAGATAGTTCTGGAGTTTTTACTTTGAAATGTAATAGGTCAAGTGGGACTAAAGCTTAAAAAAGATTTCCTAACAATGACAGCTGCCCCAAATTAGAATGGTTTGTCTCAAGGAAAAACATGTTCTCCCTTACTAGACACTTTCAAACAATGACTAGATGACCATTTGTCAGGTATTTGATGGAAAATATTTTTTTCAGTGTCAAGTTGTCACTAGCTGACCTCTGAAATTCCTCCTAATTCTGTGATTATGTATTGACATTTAATACTTTTCTTCCTATATTCCTTTCCCTAAAATAACTTTTTTTTCCACCTGATCCACTGGTTTCTAGAACCATAATTTCTCACTCATTTCTCTACCTTCTTATCCTTTGATAATGCCAAATTGTTCTCATGTTCCAGTGTTCTAACTCTTTCCCATCCAACAGATCAATGTGAATTTTTTTTTCATTTTTTTATTTTTTTGCTTTTTTGGAGGGCAGTTGGGGTTAAGTGACTTGCCCAAGGTCAAATGGCTAGTTTTTGTGTTAAGTGTCTGAGGCTGGATTTGAACTCAGGTCCTCCTGACTCCAGGGCCAGTGCCGTATTCACTGCACCACCTAGCCGCTCCTCAATGTGAATTTCAAGAAGACATTTCTAAAGATCATGGGACCATGTACCTAGCACTGAAAGTGACCCTAGATCATGTTCAACCCCTCCATATTCCCCATATCAAATGTGGAAAGTGAGGCTATAAAAGATAAAGTGACTTACCCTAGGTCATATAGCTCATCAAGAGTGAGATTTGAACATGGGTCTTCCTGACTTCAAGGTCATCACATACCCCCTACAATTTGACGTCTTTGAGAAAAATAGGGAAATGATAATTTGATTATGGTGAGAAACAGATGAATTAAAAACTGTGGCACTTAATAAATATTTGATAACTTGAATTATTATGCCTAAACACTGTTTATTAATGAATCTTTATCAACCTGGTTAGAAGATTTTTGTCATATGCCACAAGAAAATGAGATGAGTTTTATCTTGTTCTGCATTTTCATCAATGTCTTAGATGATGACATAGATATAATGCTTAATTTTCTCATGGTACATTATCATGAGGGTACAAGTTATGAGGGATGGCTCATACATGGATGACAGAATCAGGATCCCCAAAGGTCTAGAAAGCAATGATTCAGCTCTAAAAATATGAAATTTAATGTTTATAAGTTTTAACTCTTGCATTTATTTTTTTTAAATCTATTTCTGACAAATAGCATAGAGAAATAGAGGGAGGGAAAGGAATGAGGATTTGATTCCTACTCTCAATTAGTCCACTCAGTGTTTACATTCCGTTCTGGGGCTCTCCTGTCCTGACTGGTGAGTAGCAATGACAAATTCACATTATCCACTAGGAAGCCAGTATCTACCAAGGTATCTTCTCATATATTCTGCTACCTCTTATAGAACTCCATCTCCTTCCTTGTAATGGGAATCTGAAGTTCTTCCCTGCCCCTAGACTCTTTGCTTAAATGGCTTGTGTGCTCTGAGAATCTTCCTGATTTGAAAGTATACTCTGCCCCCTAATAGGCTGAATGTGATCACATGGAGCCTGTGGTGGGAGGATTGTTTTTCAGGACTGCCCATGCCTTGTTACTTTGTAATTGGACAGTGGGTCAAGAAGGCTGTGACATTCTCTGACTCAGGAAAAGGCTATATATACACCTTGATGTGAGGTTTTGCTTTGGGGCTTACTTTGAGAAGAGTTGTGTGATTTGGCCAGAAGAGACTCTGGGAAGCAGTTGAGCCCCCTGGCTTTGAAAACCCAGATGCTGATGCTTCCCTCTCTGGTAACTTGAATAGGTAACGGATGTGATGGTCAGATGGTTGGAAGCCCATCTTCTGATCTGTGTCTTGGTCTGCTTGTAACTTGTGTTTGTATTCTCTGAAGTTCAGGTGCTGACTTTTTTCCCCTGAACTAGGTAATTGATATGTGTTTGACTGATTAAAGTGAGATTGTTTACACATCTTTAGTTGCTTTCCTTTAGAAAAGCAGACCAAAGAACCTGTGCTAGCAGCCACCCCAGGTATGCTAGGGTGCTTACTGATACATTCTTACATACTCTGGGAATAACAATTAAATAAATGCTACCATTGCTGTTAGAAATGTATGGCATAATCTACTGTCCTAGACTCTATGAACAATAGTTGATTCCTCAGAGCAAAGTTGCTTGGTCCCTCCTACCCTGGTCTTTCCTTCCCTTGCTGTAGTATAAAATTCTTAAGGGCAGGGGCTCTCACTTTTGTATTTATTTTGATAATGCTTAATAAACCCAGATACTGGTGCTTAATAAATTCTTTTATATTCATTGGTTTAGATAGCTATTTTTGTAGGGAGAAAAATTGAAAGTTTTAACTGCTGTGAGCTGAATATGAGTTAGTTATATGATGTAGCTGCCAAAAAACAGAAATTTGGCTACACTAAAAAAATCTTGTTCCAATGGATATTTATTCATTGTAGAATAACAAAAAAATGTATAGTACATGAGTGTGATAGAATATAACTATATTCTAAGAAGCAATAAATAATAATAATTGAAAGAAGCTTAGGAGAACTTAGATGAAGATATACAATGCAGTCAAGAAAATCAGGAAAGCAATATACTTAATGATTACAGAAATTTAAATATAAATAACAGCAACAAATAAACACACAGAAAAGGAACTGAACACAGCATTACTAAATAATAACCACATCAGAAGAAAAAAGTACAGTCCCAGCTTTGAAAGGGAAAAGACTATGAATGTGCAATTTTGAAAATATTCAGGCATAAAAGCTGAATAAAAGAAACACAGCTTATATATTAATAAGTTGTGATGAGCTGGGTTTTTTCCCTCTCTTTTTTAATCTTTATTGTAAGACAACTAAAAGGATAGAAAAGGGGAGATATATTTTTAAAAATGAAGTTTTTAAAAAGCTATCAATAAAAACAATATAACAAAATAATTGAGATACATCATAAGAATAAAACATATAACATTAAAAGAAAAATTTTAAATGCAGTAAGAATAATTTGAATTAAATAAATTAATGAATTAAATCAATTAATAAAATCAATTAATTAATTAAATAAGAATATTTAGCTTTGGGGCAGAGCCAAGATGGAGGAGTAAAAGCAGGAATCTGGTTAAGCTCCCATACCAACCACCTCCAATACCTATAAAATATGACTCTAAACAAATTTTAGAGCTACAGAACCCACAAAGTGACAGAGAGAAACAAATCTCCCATTGGAGGCAGCCTGGGAGGCTGACAGGAAGAGTCTATTCCACCAGGCTGGGAACTGAGCTCACTCTTGTATGAGCTACATGGGCCCAGACCCAGGATAGCCCCTACCAGTGGCACAGACTGGCCAGAGCAGATTTCAGGAGAATTAATCCCCAGCAAGTGTGGCAGTTTCCAGACTTCTCAACCCAGAAACCCAAAGAGAAAGTAAAAGGTCAGTAGGGAACACTGTTGGAACTAGATGTGGAAAAACATGGTCTGGCCCTTGCCACCAGGGTGAGAGGTAGTGTAGGCACAGCAGATGCAGCAGCTGCCACTTGGCTGCTTCTGGAGCTCCTGGTCTGCAGATCATAGGGGGATCAAGTAACCATTCAAAGGGTGATTGCTCTTGCTTTGACCTGCATGGATCTGGGTCACAGTCTTGGGCAGTGGAACTGGGCTGAGAAACGCTAGTGTGCCAGAGTTTGTGGTGGCTGTAGAGAGGGTGCTCTCCTCAGACCTCTGATAATGTTTGCGAAAACCCAAGCAATTTGGGACACAGCTCTCTCCACTCTGGAAGCAGAGTTCTACCATAGCAAAGAGCTCAAAAGTCAAGTAATTGGCTGGCAAGATGAGCAAGCAGAGGAAGCACAATTAAACCATAGAATCCTTTTTGGGGGACAAAAAAAGGATCAAAACATGGAGCCAGAAGAAGATAACAAAGTCACAACTCCTGTATCAAAAGCTTCCAAGAAAAATATATTCTGCTTATAAGCCATGGAGAAGCTCAAGAAGGAGTTTAAAAATCAAGTAAGAGAAGTGGAGGAAAAACTGGAAAGACAAATGATCAAGATACAAGAAAATCATGAAAAATGAGTCAATACCCTGCTAAAGGAGACCCAAAAATATACTGAAGAAAATAACACTTTAAAAAAAAGACTAACTCAAATGACGAAAGAGGACAAAAAAGCCAATAAGGAGAAGAATGCCTTAAAAAGTCAAATTGTCCAGATGGAAAAGGGATTTCAAAAACTCTGCAAGGAAAATAATTCCTTCAAAATTAGATTCAAGCAAATGGAAGCTAATGACTTTATGAGAAATTGAGATACTATAAAACAAATCCAAACAAATGTAAAAATAGAAGGCAATGGTGAAATATCTCATTGAAAAAACCACTGACCTGGAAAATAGATCCAGGAGAGATAATTTTAAAATTATTTGACTACCTGAAAGCCATGATCAAAAAAAGAACCTAAAAATCATCCTTCAAGAAATTCTCAAGGGACATTGCCCTGATATTCTAGAACCAGAGCATAAAATAGAAATGGAAAGAATTCACCAATCACCTCTTGAAAAAGATCCCCCCCAAAAACTCCTGGGAATGTTATAGCCACATTTTGGAGTTCCTAGATCAAAAAGAAAATATTACAAGCTGCCAAGAAGAAACAATTTGAATACTCTGGAAACACAATCAGGATAACACAAGATCTAGCAACTTCTACGTTAAGGGACTAGAGGGCCTGGAATATGATATTCCAGAGGTTAAAGGAGCTAGGATTAAAACAAGAATCACCTACCCAGCAAAACTGAATATAATGCTTCAGGGGGAAATATTATCATTCAATGAAATAGAGGGCGTTCAAGTATTCTTGATGAAAAAAACAGAGCTGAACAGAAAATTTGTCTTTCAAATACAAGAGCAAGAGAAGCATGAGAAGGCAAACAGGAAAAAGAAATCACAAGGAACTTATTAAAGTTGAACTATTTACATTCCTAGATGGAAAAAACAATACCTGTAATTCATGAGACTTTTCTCAGTATGAGGATAGTTTAAGGAAATATATGTGTATACATACATATATATGTATGTGTGTATAAATATATATGTGAGTGTATGCATAGTTGTATATATGTATACATAGACAGAGGGCACAGGATCAGTTGAATGGGATGGGATGATATCTAAAAAATAAAATTAAGAGGTGGGAGAGAAATATAATGGGAGAAGGAAAAAGGGAGAGATAGAATAGGGTAAATTATCTCATAAAAAAGGCAAGAGAAAACTCTTAGAATGGAGGGAAAGAGCAGGAAGGTGAAAGGGAATGGGTCAACCTTACTCTCATTCAATTTGACTTAAGGAGAGAATAGCATACACACTCAATTGAGTGTCTTACCCTACAGGAAAGTAGGGGGGAAGGGCATAAGAGGCGGGATGATAGAAGGAATGGGAGATTGGGTAAAGGGTAGTTGGAAGCAAACAGTTTTGAAAAGAGTCAGGGTCAAAATAGAAAATAGAATAAGTGGGGAGTGGGATAGGATTTAGGGAAACACAATACAACCACTAAGGAAATATTTTGCATAACTACACATGTACAACCTATATTGAATGGCTTGTCTTCCCAGTGGGGGTGGGTGAGGAGGGAAGAAGGGAAAGAATCTGGAAATCAAAATTTTAAAAACAAATGTTAAAAAAAATTTTTTACATGCAACTGGGAAATAATGTATATGGACATTGTGGTATAGAAAGCCATCTTGCCTTCC
>CM053595.1:177828660-177861443 GCA_028646575.1 Pseudocheirus occidentalis
TTTGAAAGTCAAATTTTCTTTTTAACTCTGATCTTTTCACCAAGAATACTTGAAAGTACTCTATTTCACTGAATGTCCATTTCCCCCCCCCCCGCCCCAAAGTATTATATGCAGTTTTGCTAGGTATGTAATTCTTGGTTTTAATTCTAGCTCCTCTTACCTACAGAATATCATATTCCAAACCCTTAGATCCTTAATGTAAAAACTGCTAAATCTTGTGTTATCCTGAGACTGTGTTTCTTTCTGCCTTCTTGCAATAATTTTTTTTCCTTGACCAGAGAACTCTAGAATTTGGCTCCACTATTCCTAGGAGTTTTCCTTTTTGGATGGCTTCCAAGAGGTGATCAGTGAGTTCTTAGAATTTCTATTTTACCTTTTTGTACTGGAATATCAGGGCAGTTTTCCTTGATAATTTCTTGAAAGATCATTTCTAGCCTCTTTTGTTTATTGTGGCTTCTAGGTAGTCCAATAATTTTAAAATTATCTCTCCTAGATCTGTTTTCCAGGTTAGTGGCTTTTCCAATGAGATATTTTATGTTGTCTTCTATTTCTTCCTTTTTTTAATTTTTTTTCTTTTTTTTTCTTTTTTTGGAGGGCAGTTGGGGTTAAGTGACTTGCCCAAGGTCACACGGCTAGTTTTTGTGTTAAGTGTCTGAGGCCGGATTTGAACTCAGGTCCTCCTGGCTACAGGGCCAGTGCTCTATTCACGGTGCCACCTAGCTACCTCTGTCTTCTATTTTTTCATTCTTTTGGTTCTGTTTTATAATTTATTGATTTCTCATGAAGTCATTAGCTTCCATTTGCTCCATTCTAATTTTTAAGGCATCATTTTCTTCTGTGAGCTTTTGGATCTTGTTTTTCATTTGGTCAGTTCTGCTTTTTAAGGCATTCTTCTCCTCATTGACTTTTTGAACTTCTTTCGTCATTTGGATTAGTCTATTTTAAGGTGTTATTTCTTCAATATTTGGGCGGGTCCTCCTTTAGTAAGTTGTTGATTTGTTTTTCATGATTTTCTTGCATCACTCCCATTTGTCTTCCCAATTTTTCCTCTGCTTGTCTTACTTGATTTTCAGAATCCTTTCTGAGCTCTTCTATTCCATCGTTCTATGAACAATTCATATTTTTCTTGGAGGCTTTGGATGTAAGAGCTTAGACTTTGTTGTCTTCTTCTGTTTGTATGTTTTGATCTTCTTTGTCACCCAAGTAACATTGTATAGTCTGACTTTTTATTTGCTGTTTGTTCATCTTCCCATTCAAATACTTGATTTTCTAACTCTTTGTCAAGGTAGAACTCTGCTTCCACTGGGAGCAGGGGGGGACACAGTTCCAGGCTTCAGGGGTTTTTATCAACCACTTGATTCCCCCACCATCTTTTGGCCCAGAGCTCAAGAAGCAGCAACAGCTGCTGCTGCTGCTGCTGCTGCTATCACCACCACAAACACCTCCACCTTCCCCGGGCTGGGGCCAGACCACACTTTCACCCAGGTGCCACAGAGTTCTCCCACTGACCTTATACACTGTTCTTTGGTGTTGGTGAATTGAGAGATCTGGAAACTCCCACAGTTGCCAGCTATTATATCCCCTAAGTCCTGCTCTTTTCCCATCTGCACTGGCACAGCCTACAGTGGACTGCACTCTGCTCCTGTATGTGTTTCACTCTGCTATTTTGTGAGTTCAACATCTCTAGGATTTGTTTAGTAATGTTTTTACAGATATTTGGAGGGTTTGGGGGAAGAGTTCAAGCAAGTCACTGCTTTTACTCCCATCAAATGTATTTCTAAATGCCTTTTAGCACAGCTATTTATGTACATGTCTTGTAACTCCAACTCTTTTGTAAGCTTCTTAAGGACAGGGTTATGTCTTAATCTATTTTGTATCACTTGTTGTACCTAAAAAAATATTCTGGTTCTAATTACTAGATAGATGAAAAGAAGGAAGGAAGGAAGGAAGGGAAGAACCTTTTAGTTAAATTTCCATATTCCATATTCCATACACACACACACACACACACACACACACTCCATATGTGTTTAGTATCTGCATCCCAGTTCTCTGTAGGAGATCTCAACTCAGTGAATTTCTCCCAGGTCCCTACTGTCCTTTCCCATTTCAAAGTTTCTTATTTTATCTTTTGAAGGCAAAAAAGAGGGTCAATGGAACCTAATATTCATTATATTCTTCACAGGATATTTAATCACTTTGTGACTCAATTTCCTCCTCTCTAAAAAAAGAAAAAGAAAAGGTTTGACTAGATAATATGTAAGGTCCATTCTACCCCAAATGAAAGATTTAATCATACAAAGATTATATAACTTTTCCAAATTTGTGACTCATTCCAACTTTTCTTGGACCCCAGTCTGAATGTTCTTCTTTATCAAATGGATATTTTTATACTGGAGAAGAGAACTAAGGTGGAAATATTTTGTCTCCAAAACTGACTTCAAATAATTAATTGAAGATCATTAAGAAGAGAGCATAGTTAGGGTGCTTCAGAAGGCCATACTAGAAGCATTAACACAATTCACTTCAACCAATCTTAATGGAATGAACAAATGAATAAAAATAAACCAACAAAAAATCTTGATTAAGTACTTAGTATCTGTATGACAGGAACTGTGTTAAAAGCCAGGTAAATAATATTTGTTTCAGCATTTCTTTTAAGAGTGTGTGATAAAAAAAACAAAACATATCCTAATACAAGAAAGAATTTTTGAAAATATGGAATTGTTCATTGTTGGAAAAGGCTATTCTAGGTTAAATAAATCTTACCTGGAAATTTTTGGAAGAGGCTAAATCTGTCCTGTTTGTAATGAATGTTATAGAAATGATTGCTCCCTGATTAGGAAGTTGAGTATAGTCATCTTCAGAGTTGCTATCAAGTTAAAAAAAATAATGACACTTTGATAAAAGTACTCATTTTAATCTAGCAATTATACTTTATTGATCTACTTATTCATGTTTGTGGAAAATGTGTTACTTTAAAAGCCCTTGGAATATTTAATGTGTCATCATCATATGACCTCTGAGTTGGAAATAACCTAAAATAGTTTTTTCATAACTAAAAAATAGATGCCATGGCTAAGACTGAACATTTCTAAAGTTTGAAACAGTATATTGTCAAGTAAGAAATGTTATAAAAATGTGCTCACTTTAATGAGCAATTTCATGATAAAAACAAATATGGAAGAGAACTATTTATTAACAAATTGGGAAGTTAGCTATTATTTGTGAACAGATACTAATGCAAGAACAAACTATTAATAAAGTACTAGAAAGTTAATTTAAATGCAAATATTTTCTCTGCTGTATATTAATCAATAGCAAAGCAGACAAGGAATTTAATCTTGTTAATATGTTTTAATAAAGTGCTAACTCATAATTGTTCTATTGAAAGGAATTACACAAATACATTTGGAAGAATATTAGGACTATAGTGATAGATTCAAAATTAAGAGGAATTATGTAAAATTCTCATTTCAAAGTGAAAGTAAAATATTTTTTTAAATATCAGCTGAAAACATGAATTTCAGCTGGTACAATGATGAATAAAATCATTTTTGTAGCTTTGATATCCATTTTGTTGGGAAAAACTTTAATAATAAATTGTTTCTTTCATAGTTAAAATGATCGATTTCTGGGATGAACAAATTTAAAAGAACTTTAAAGGTAATCTAGTATAATTTCTTCTTTCAGATGAGAAAAATGAAGCAGAAAAGCTACTTTTAGGCAGAATCATTAATTTGCATGCAATTCTTTACACAAGAATTTCTTTAAAGACTAAAATACTTTTGGTAAACTCTGTAGTCCTTAAACATGATTAAATAAAGATTCTTTCCATGTGCCTATAATAAGTCCTTATTAGGCTTTAGATGCCAAATTCTGTCCACCCAGAATTTAGAGACTGGGTCAGAAAATGTCATCCTCTGAAACTGTAACTAAAGAAAATCACTATAAGATGGATATTAGCAAAGTACAATGCTTATTAGTAGGCAACTAGGTGGCATAGGTAGAGCATTGTACTTGAAGTTAGAAAGATGATTTCACATCTTGTCTCAGGCACTTAACTACTACATAACCCTGACTAAATCACTTAACCATTATTTGCCTTAGTTTCCTTATCTGTAAAATGGTGAAGATAATAATAGCACCAACCTCCCAAGGTTATTGTGGAGATAAAAGGAGATGATGTTCGTGAAATGCTTTACAAACCTTAAAACATAGAAACACTAGTTATTATTATAGCTTCCATTACCAGAGCTATGATCATGCATCTAAAAATGAAAGAGACCTCACAGGCTCTCTAGTTTAATCTCATTTTATGAATGAGAAAATTGAGGTTTGGGAAGGTTAATGATTTGCTCAAGATTGCACAAATAATATATAGGAGAGCTGGGATTTGGACCCATGTCATTTGTTCCCAAATGTAGACTACAACCATTGTCATCTGATCTAATTATTCAACCTAAGGACTCCTGAACCTTGTCATATTCCCAGATGCTACATCTTTAGGATTTCTTGGACTTCGCATAACAAACTGATTCCTTGTGAGTGATGAAGCAAGCAAGCCCTAACACAGAACACAAGATAGCTGGGGAAAGAAGATACCAAACCATGTACAACTGCCTTCCCATGGACTCTTATACTATATAAACCAGTGGTTCTCAACTCTCCTAATGCCATGACCCTTAATACTCATATGTGGGTGTATCTGCATGTGGGTGGACCCACCTGGAGATGGATAGAGGAGTGGTGTCTTGGTTCCTAAGACCATAGGAAATATGTGTTTTCTGATGGTCTTAGGGGACCCCTGTGACCCCTGTAAAAGGGTCGTTTGACCCACAAAGGGTCACAATCCACAGATCAAGAACTGCTGATATAAACACATACTTGAGGCCATCTCCAGAGAGTCTCATATGATACAAACACCCACTTCTTGAGCCCCCAAAGTTTTTAAAGTCTAATACTTATTATTCAAATAATCAAAGCTCATAGGCAATCCTTCCATCATCCTAATAATCCATTGTCAGCCGTTGCCAATTTTCTATCTTCTTAAATTTCCAGGCTAAATTCTACCTCTTTACATTTGTAATGATGATGTAATGGCTTACAACACAGTTCACATTCTATCAGCTCTGGCGCTTTCCTTGGCTATTGTGCTAAAAACACAAATACAAATTGCAATTGTTCTTGCCATAGTGAATTATTTTCATGAGTTGCAGCTAAAATCATCACCTCTGTGGTGGACTCCATGTTTATGAGTCTTTCCATATTGAACTAGACTGGTCCTTGAATAACAATACAAATCAATTTTCTCAAAATCATTTTAGCTTGGTAAAATTTGCCAGTTTGAACTTCAGTCATAGGGCCTCTGGGAGCTCAGAATCACCTACATAACAAAATAAGACATCAAAGAACCACATTAGTCAGTCAATGAAAATTTATGATGGATTATTTTGTGCTAAGATCTGTACTAAAAGTTAGGCATTTGAATTCTAACAGGAGACAATATGCAAATAACTATGTACCTATATAATATACAATATATAAACTCAGAAGGAAGTAAGAGGGATTAGGGAAGGACCAAAATAGTCTTTCGAAGAAGGCAATATTTGAGCTATCTCGAAAGAAAACAAGGGAAACCAGGAAGTAAAGTATTCCTGTCATGGGAGATAGGGAGCAAAAAGAAACAGAATCAGGAGATGAAGTGTTGTGTGCTGGGTGTTGTAGTTTAGGCTCTGTCCACTCAAGGATGCCAAAAAACTGCTGGGGTTTCAAGATGTATTGTGGTGGAACTGTCTCAAAAAATTCAAATGATCACCTCTAATCCAAGTACAAGCATTTATTGAGATTGATGCCTCTCTTGAAGCAGGCTAAGTTCCAAGAGGAACCAACAACTTCAGAGATAATAAGATGGATTTTTATAAGGTAAAGATGCAATTGCATAACAAAAATTATGAATATTTAAAAGACAGCAGATGTTTGTTAAGGGATTAGGTAATAGGGGAGGGGTCCTAGCCACAGTGCAACTGCACATGCAATTACAGAAAAATCCATTGGGGGGAGCATATATATGTATGATAATATTATTATAATAAGCCTCTCTCTATCATAAGTTTGCTTTAGGTCAGTTCTTCATAATTACTGTGTAGGTGCCTACTTAGGGAAAGTCTTTTCTATGGTTTTGGGGTCCACATCCTGTTTGGACCTCCTGGTGATGCTGCTTTCTGATTGGTTGAGTATTGTGGTCCTATCTGAGACTAGATGTATGTGGCTATGGTTGAGTGCATGGACACACATGCTGTTCCTGTGGGAAACATGAGAAATGAATAGAGGCAGTGGCTGGGATGTCATCACATGGACTGAGAGTTAGCCAATATGGTTGTATCTTAGAATATGTAAAGAGGAAAAATATATAAGAAGTCTGCAAAAGTTGTGTAATTCCACATGTAACATCAGGGTGTCATTACGTGGTATGAAAGAAGGAAGATTAGACATCTCCAGCTACCTTTTCTTTCATTCTTCTTCAAAAGAGACTTTAGTTCCTACCAGAAAGGGAAGCAGAAATTAGGGTCAGAAGCTTGGCCACTCTGTTATGAGAGAGAAGTGGTACTGAGGTGCAATTATATCTGTTCCCTCAAGTATTATTAGTTGAGGGGAATATGGTTTTCAGGGGGAATTTTTCAAAATTTTCAAAATCAAAAGTGAACTTTTGGTCACTATTCATTAATGGGAGAGGACTGGACAGCAATCTTTATATCCAAAGCATGATTCTTTCCTCAACAAATATCTATTCCACAATGATCACATATAGTAGTGTACCACCAACCACACTGGCATACCCAGGGTGGCTGCTAGCACAGGTTCTTAAATCTGCTTTACTAAGAAACAGCTTTACTAAGAAAGAGCTTTACTAAGAAAGAGGGGTCAACAATCCTTTTAATTGCATTCACTGGTTCAGCGGAAAAGTCATCACCCTGAACTTCAGAGAAAATTCAAACAAAGAAAATAGAGAAAACACAAGCAGAGAAATAGACTAATAGACAGGCTTTCTAACTATCTGAGAAATTAGCACAGATCAACAGACAAATCAAACTGCCTGACCAAGGCAATACATATATAGTTACCAGAGAGAAAAGCACCAACATCTGAGTTTTTCAAAGCCAGGGGGCTCATTAACAGCTACCTAGAGTCTCATCTGGTAAAAGGACAAGAACACTTTTCTAAAGAATGAGCCCCAAATCAAAATGCTAATCTCAGAATATATATACATTTGTTCAGTGTCAGAGGGCATCACAACCTTCATGACACACTGTCTAATTACAAATTAACAAAAGATATGGACCTTCCTGAAAAACAGGTCTCCCCTAGTCAAGCTTTCCTTAATGGATTCCATGTGAAGCCTATTAATAGACTGGATGATCTTATATCCCATTAACATTACAAGGAGGTAGCCAAGAAACCCATCTATCCCATTAGAAAGCCAAACAGGAATTAGAAAGTATATATAAGTGAATATATACCACACAACATATGATAAAGAAGCTCTCTCATTGAGACTGAGGTAACTAAGCTCAACCAATAGAAGAGGTGACAGATTTCCATTATGGGGAAGTTCCACAGAGTAGCTAGTGTGGCAAGCTAGGGATAAAGACACAATAGAGACTGTTACCTCCCCTCATATCTCCTTCTTCCCAGAGTGTAACCTGAAGTGAGGTTGGCATCTTCCATCTTCTCTCTTGAAGCTAGAAGTCAGAAAAGCAACTATAGTTCCTAAAGAAACTTAAAGAGACCCTAAGAGATTCAAACCAGGTCAATTGACTTGAACAGACTGGAGCTGTCCACTATCCTGCTCTTATCAATTCCAAATGGTTCCTCAAGCAGGTACTGAGCATCGATCTCCACTAATGAAGAGAGACTACAATTCCAGTGGGCTCTGGGACTCAGCTTACAGTAAGATAAAAGCATGTTAATGAAAGCTTTAAAATGAAGTAATGGTAAACTAATGGAGTTTGTTCAATAGTGGGAGTCAGGGAAGATGCGACATAGTTAAACCTCTTCTTTAGGAAAGTCATTTAGGTAACTAAGTGAAGGATAGATTGGAGTACAGAGAGATGAGGTAAGAGGCAAAAGTAAAAGGCTTCTGCAACAGTACAAATGTAAGGTCATGAGGTCTAGCACCAGGGTATTTGCTGTATGAACAGAGAGAAGAGGATGCATGGGAGAGAGAAGATTCATTGGGCTATAGGTAAAATAGATGATGATTGGTGTCTTTTTTGCAATTAGTACTTAGTAATAATAGATACTTAATACTATTTCAATGGATACTAGTTTTCATGCGCATGACATTGATGATTTCCTGGTTTCCCTGTAATTCTTCCTCTTCCCAGTCTACATTTAAATGCTTTTAGATGGAGAGTTGTGTTTGCTTTATCTTTCTGAAATAAGCATGTCAATCTATTGTTCACTTCACTTACTAAGTACCAGCTAGGTACAAAGTATTGTTAATATGGTCCTCTGTCTGAGGATGAAGCAAAATAAAGGAAATTAGGTTTTTTTTATACTAGAGAATAGAATTTACTTGAGTGTCTTGGAACAATGTCACTTAACTTTTAGAATAGAATTTACTATATGTCAGGGTCAAGAACCCTGAGGTAGTTTGAGGAAAGTGGAGCATCAAATGATTTTAATCTATTACTACTCCTCAAACAATAAGAGTGACAATACTTTTGATGTTGTTTTTTACATGCATTAATATGAGCTCTGTCTCTCAATATATCAGTATTAGATTCTGGTTGGTCACTGAAAGAATGAAGTAGAATGGGAGAATGAGGAAAGAGGGCAATGGATGAATCAAATTTGTAATATGTCTGAAGGACAGGAAGTGAGACTGAGGAAAACCATCTATGAACAGCTCCTCTTCTCCCCTGCCATATAATTCTGTTAGTTATCTTCAGTTGTGGGTCCACTGGGGAGAGTAGATTCTAGGGCTAGGTAGAAAATATCTCATGCTTCAATATCTGACCAAAGAAGTTGCTCATTCCTGAATTTAAGTGTCAAATATTTTTGTAGTGCTATCTTCACCACTGGACAGCTGTAATGGAGTCCTGACAAATATATAGTAAGCCCTACCTAAAAAGCCTCTGCACTCGAAAATGAACACTCTTAGGGAAAGAAAGGCCAAAGGGTCCAGAATTGGATTTAAGTGTAAGTAGTGACAGGCCATTAAGTACTGAATGTGCGTGTGTGAATGGATCCTGTCACAAAAAGTAGGTGGTGAAGGAATTACATTTATGCTTGTTCTAAGAAAACTTCCCAAGCATTAAAAGGGAAAGCATTTGTTTAAGGGGAAACAGAATCCTCCTCTTCTTTTAATATCTTCAAGTAGGAAACAAATCATCACTTCTTTAGATACAATGCAGGAGATTTTGGATCTGATACAATCTAGACAATATGACCTCTAAGGCCCTGTCCATCTCTGATATTTTGTGATTGTGTGAAATATACAAAAGGAAAATTCCTATCCTCAAACTTACAATTTGGCAGCAACATCATGGACCATATAATTTAAACTCTCATTTTATTTATGAGGAAATTAAGGCCCATAGAAGTTAAGAGACATGTTCAAAGACACACAAGTAATGTGTCAGAAGAGAGATTTGTATTTAGGTCCTAAAACTCAAGACAGTGCTCATTCCTCATATTATTACTATACAGGGGAGAAAATGGTTAATCTATAAAAGTGGTATAAAGTTTTATGACAGTTCTGAGCAGAGAGATAATTTCTACCTGGTAGGATCAGGGAAAACCATTTAGAGAAAATGGTATTTGACCTCAGTGTAGGTGGTAATGGGGACAGCAGGATATTGTAAGCAAAGAAACAGAGAGGGAAAAGTATGAGGTGTAGTTAATGGGAAGCTGAGCAGTCCAGTTAAAGTGTAGCATATAAGATATGAATCAGAGTCAAGTGAAGTATAAGGCTAGCCTGCCCATGTTCTTATTGCTTCAAGTTTGCAATGTCAAACCGCGCATTCTCTGTCCATTAAAAAAAAATTCTCTCAAGATTATGATTACCACAAAGATCAATATTTAAATAAAATAATTTTTAATAAAAAATATCCCTTCCCTTTAAAAAAAAAGATCTTAGGTGTTCTTGAATCAGGTCTCCTGTAATGCCATGCACCAGCAGATTCCCAAAATAATGCTACCGTGGACAGCTTTTAAGGTTTGGATTACACAGTAATAGTGAACGCTCTGTTTATTCCATTACAAATCAAGGCAAACATTCACAATATGTCACAGTATAACATTCACAAAATTACATCTTATCACAGAAAGTCACAATATAATGTCCATAACAACTTAACATTAGAACAGCCACACAGTTTTCACTACAGTGGCCACAATATTTAGAACAAGAAACAAAAGAATAATCATCTGGTTTCCCTAAGGGGGAAAGCCTCCTCACTTAATCAGTCAATCAGTTCACAATATATCAGTCTTCCATTCATGGGGCAAACATTAACTTAATCAGTCACAATACAAGAATGAAACTTCCACTAATGGGGCAACCATTAACTTAATCAGTCACTAATCTAGATTCACAATTACTAAATATCATTAATCACTAGTATAGTCTTAGAAAACCACACAAACCCTCTACCCCTTAGTGTCCAGCAAACCTCAATTTTCTCCAAGAGGAGACCTTTTCCTCATCTTGACTCTGGGTGGTCTCTCTGATTCCCTGGATCCCCTTCCATGGTTCCAGCTCCCTCCTGAATCCACCAGTCACCTGGATTCAGAAGCAGACAGCTGCCAGGTTCTCATCCAGTCCTCAAAGGTAGACAGCTCCCAGGTCCTTGTCCAGTCCTCAGGGCAGTCCCTGGCACACATTGAAGTTCACAAGGTCCAGCACATCTCAAACCCTTCACCACTTCTCTTGCCTGGATCTCAAGGATCAGCCAGGCCATGAACAAACAAAGTATTATCCTGATCATGCTTCTTCAGTCCTCCACCAGTTCAGTTGGCCCTAGGACCCAGAAGGAATATTGACCAGATTCTGGTCTCAGGAAAACTCCATATCAGTTTTCAGTCAGCTTCCAGATGCTGGGAGAAAAACTCTCTCTCTCTGTGTCTCTCTCTCTGTGTCTCTCTCTCTCTCTGTGTCTCTCTCTGTCTCTCTGTCTCTCTCTCTCTCTGTCTCTCTGTGTCTCTCTCTCTGTCTCTCTCTCTCTGTCTCTGTCTCTGTCTCTCTGTCTCTGTCTCTGTCTCTCCCTTGCTCTCTCTCTCTCTCTCTCTCTCTCTCTCTCTCAAGAAAACTCCAACTCATTTCTTCAGTCCAGCAGCCCAGGTCCCAGATGCTGAGACAATCCTGCTTCCTCCAACAGGAAAATTCCAATTCTGTCTGTCTCTGGAATTCTTGCTTATGTACTCTCACTGGCCTCCTGTCTCAGCCAGTACCCTTCTTCCAGTCAACAAGAGAGTTCACACCTTCTCAAGAAGGGACAGGGCTTACACCTTCCATACTTAGTCCTAAGTTTACTAAGTGCTAAGTATCTGCTAAACTGATTGCTGTTACATCTCCCCACACTTCATTCCATTCTCTACTCAGCTGCCAAAATGGTCTTCTTAAAGTTCAGGTCTGATCATGTCACTGCTATTCCTGTTACATTTCAATGGATCCTTATTGCCTCCAGTATCCAATATAACATCTTCTGTTGATTTAATGTCCTTCTTAGCTTTTTGGTCTTATATTTTTCTCCCATACAGATATTGGACTTGTTTCTACCCTTCTCATAAGACACTTCCATTTTCTGTGCCTTTTTATTGAAATGTCCTCTATGACCAAAACACTATATCTTCACCTCTCCTTCCTGTCTTCTATCTCTTCCTTTAAGATTCAGCTCAAATCTCACTTTACCAGTGCTTACCCTTCTACCTCCTACCTGGAAAAGAATAAATCTATGTGCATCCTCCCTTGAAGGACCTTGATCTACTGTGGGTATACCAGTACCTGAGAAAGAGGATGATTGAAAAAAAAGATAGAGGATATATTCTTAGACACATTTTATATATTTTGCATTTTTTCTTTTACTGGAATAATAAAGAACTGAAAGGTTTTCTCCCTTATTCCTTCTTCAGTTGCTCAACACTTCAGTTACCCTTCTATTTCTCAGACCCACTTTGGCATATGGAAAAAGGCTGACCTCCCACAAGGAAGGGCAGGAGCTCCTACAGCAAGTGGTCTCAGTACAAAGGAGCCCCTAGGAGTAACTCCTGTTTGATTTACTTCCCTCAGCTCTATGTGACATTTTCCAGACTCTAAAACCCTATCCACAGGAGAAAAGAGTCAATCAGACATTTCATGTTGCATCTTGTCTAAGAAAAGAATTTCTTTAACATTACCGATATGACTAAGGGGAATGACTCTCCTTGGCATTTGTTATAAAGCTGTGATTCCTAACATCTGCATTCCCCAATCCCTATCAATATTCCTTCTACCTTGTTGGTTATTAAATGACTGCCAGTGCTTTGTTTCTGAGCTCTCATATCTTTCCTAAGCCCAGTCTTATACCTGTTTTTATCATTCTCTAAAAGCTCACAGTCATCACTATCATTGATATTTGCAATTTAACATTTCCCCCAACCACTTAAAATCCATTCAGAGAGCCTGTTGCTCCTAACAGTAGTTGTAGCCAGTCTGAATGTTTATTATAGCCTAAGACGTTAGAGATCCCTGATTTTATCAGAATTGTAATCCCTTTGCACATACAACCCACTTCCCTCACCTCTATAACTAATATATGGTGTGAAAATGTTGTAACCATGAAATTAATCAACCTGTGACCTATTATATGATGAGCATTTCTGATCTTAACTGAACTAGCCATTAAACAATAGAGACACAATTTACATCCAGACCCATATAGTGTTCCTTTATTTATGGGTATAAGCAATACAAATATTGCTGTGGAGAGTGACAGAATCTTACACTCACTTTCCAGCAAATCAAGCAGAATGACTGTATTTTTAATGATTTTACACATCTGAATCCATACATCAAATTATAAGTCAAAATTTGATTTCAGATTCTAACTACTTATAAAAAGATTTTTAAAATTCTATAATGTAAGTACAGATTATACTGTCTGTTTTATGGTGAAAGAAACACATTGAGGTAGGTAGACATAGATGCTCTTTTAATTATAATTATTATTATATGATAACAGGAGTGATAATTAAATTCACAGGATTCTTTAATATTTACTGTGGACAGTTTGATAAGGCAGCATGATGAGCAGCCTATCAGGAAGATCAAACCAAGACTAGAAATTCTTTTAACGTAAAAACAAAGAAATTTGTAATTATTGCCCCAACTCATTTTCTTACAATACTTCTCATTAACATAATATTTCCTGATAGACAAAGCACTTTCCTTAAGATAATCCATGAGCTAATATATTACTATTATTATTGCTTTCATTTCATAGATTAGGAAATCGAGGGCTAAAGATGAGGTATGACGCATTGTTAATATCAGACCCAGAACACATATCCAGGTCTTTGGACCCCAGGACCAATCTTGTCTCTCAGTAGCTTTTAGGAACTTGGAAACATAATTAATAGGGCAACTTGATTTGAATAAGGCCAAAATAAGTGACTTTCCTTCTGGAAAATGAGCATTTTTCTTCTGGCAATCACTTCATCAAGTCACTGAGAGTTTTATTCTCATAAATAAAGGACAAATTGTAACAGTTTTAGGTCCCATTTATACCAGTTTTTGGCCTGGGTTTGACCATCTTGAAGAGCTTTAATGCTACTCTGTCTCCCTAGCAATGTACCCAAATAGGATTTTTCTTTTTGAGGAAGCAGTATGATGGCAATTAGTTGCAGGTGGAACAGAGATGCTTAAGGCAACTCCCCACTGTCTTCAGGTACTTCTAAACTACTCTATGGAGTATTGAAACTTGTTTGTTGTCCTGAAGCAAGTCAGAAATGAAACACCTGTTCCTATATTCCAAAGCAATATTCAGTACTTTTATGGAGCTTTCAATTATTTTACAAACCAGTGAAGCTTTTTTTAGTTTTATATTTTTGGAACTTTCCCCAAAGGCTTACAGTAAAAATTCTGCATCTACTAATAGCCGTTTTGTTGATTCTCTTAATTGTACCTTTAGGATAAAATTCAACTGTTTTCTGACTGATGCAGAGCCTTATATAGGAAGATTACAGGTGGCCAAGCACTCTGTGTGATCTGAACCCTACCACTAAATACTAACACTGCTATTATTCCAAATTTATAATTCCTTTGTTTTTGATCTCCGAGATTTGGCATCATCAGATTTTTCCAATTAAAATATTAATGCCTTCAGGATGTGACAAACCTTGCCAGCCATCGTCTAAGTGGACAGCTAGCTGGGACTAAGGCTTTATGTTAATAGTGTACAGGGTACATTTATTGTTTGTGGGAAAAGGGAAGCAATAAGAGGGCAAAATTGTACACATGATAAACTGACTGGCATAATAGGGAGAAATCAATTCAGTCAGAAAAAAGCATCATGGTTTGAGTATCCTCTTCACCACACTGACTATAGATTTGGACAAATCACATAACATATTTATATTTTTCTTTTTTTTTTAGGTTTTCAGTCATAACATTTGATCCTTGCATGGACCTATAGTGTTAGATCCTTGAAATATGCAAGTTTTATTCTAATTATGTGTGCTGCTTTATCCTTCATAATGTTAATATTAGTGAATGGTACAAAAATCCTATTTGCCACTTGACATGCAAAGCATAAGCTCCTTGGGCTTAGAGGGGGAAAAGTGCCTTTGTATTCCTTACATCTAAGGCCATGTATAGAGCTATGGACTTATCTGACTTAAGCTAATTCCTTGGTAGTCTAAGTCCAATATTAGAGTGAAATGAGACACTTGTAGGCCATGCAGTCATCAACAAAGAAGACTTCTGCCCCTGTAGCAAGGGAAGGATATTCAACAAGCATATATATCAAAGACAATATTAATTTGTTCAGGTGAAGGCAGCTCCTCTAACTTTGAGTTGCCTATAGTGGTCAGCCAAAAAAGCATTAGAGAGAGTTTAAAGCTTTTCATGGCATTTTTGAGCAGATAGGCATGAAGCCCTATCACATCCCAAATAGTCAGTCCCTTTAGTCAATTGTCTCAAGAAAAGTTTCAACAATTTTGGAATCAAATAATTAATCCAATTCATGTGTTCTTTCTGCCATGCCTGGCATATAGTAGATATCAAAAAATGTTTTTAAAGTTGAAGTAAAATATTATATGTAGAATTACTGTCAAAAAAGATGGTTTTGGCTTAATTGTAATGTTATGGCTACCCTATTACTGGCTTTACCTTATATAACCCAAATTTCCAAACATTACAACTACTAGCATTACTACAATGATGACAACAGCTAAGCACAAGAATAATGATATGAAGGTGACTTTGTTTTCTCAAAGGCATTGGTGTTATATTGAAGTTGGAGAACTCTCTTCAATGCTGTGGAAAGACTTTGAGTATGATTATGGCAATATACTGTAATTGTTTTCTGAGGAAAAACTTATTTAAATGCAAAGAAGGTTACAACTAGTAGGCTGCCCACTAAATAATGAGTTCTTTTGTCATGATAACTAGTGAAAAAATGAAAAATGTAATCAAACTTCTAATCAGGTTTACCCCCTACTATTAGTGGCAGAAAAAAAATGGGCATAAGTACTAAGAATCAGTTTTTTAAGCTACATAAATTTTGTCTTAGCTATCAGTGCACAGAAAGTGAGATTTTAACTAATATCAAATGAATGCCTGTACTACTGGAGAACCTGAATAATATCAATTTTGACATTTTTATTAGAAGTGAAACAAATTTTTAAAAATCTAGCTATATGGATAAATAACTCATGAGTTCTCCTTGGAAAAGCAAATAAAAATGTTGATGGTATTTGACTTTATCATGACATCAGAAACATCAAGAAACAATATTCTGGACTAATTAGTCATTTTATATTGCAGAATCATGGTAAATATTCACAACAACCACAACAACACCCATAGTGAAAATAATTATAGCTTATGAACTAAACTGTATTTCAGATAATTAATACACAAAAAATTCTATGAAAAACTTAATGTGATTTTTCACATTGTCAATATATATTGATACTTGGTGACTTCATTGCAAAATTGGGAATACATGAGACTGTAAAGAAATACATTAAAAATATGGCTCAAGAAGAAGAAATGGAAGATACTGAAGATCTATAGTCTGTATAGAAGTTCAGACTCACATATAGCAAATATGTTCTGTGATAAAAAGAATCAATAGTAACTTAAAATGTTGATTATCCCATATCAAATAAACATAGTCAAAAATTAATTAATTACATTTCTCAACATAGAGAGCTATATTTGTATTAAATATTAAAAGTTTGATTCTTTAGCACCTATAACTTTATCTAGATAAAAAGCACATACTTAAAAAAAATTAATTTATTTACTTTTAGTTTACAACATTCAGTTCCACAGTTCCTTGGGTTTCAAATTTTCCCTCCCTCCCTTCCCCCTCACCAATGGCAGCACACCATCAAATATAGGATCTCCAAATACCTTCACATTAAACATTAGTCAGCTTGTAAAGAAGGATTATAACTGACTGAACAATCAGTGGGAAAGAGGAAACAAAACAAAACAAGAAAAAGAAAGAGAGCAAGTAGTTTGCTTCAATCTGCATTCAGACTCCACAGTTCTTTCTCTGGATGTGGCTATCTCTTTTGATCATGAGTCTTTTGGAGTTATCTTATAACCTCACAAGGCTGAGAAAAGCCCAGTCTATCAAAGTTAGTCATCACACATACATTGTGTCTGTAATTGTGTACAAATTTTTCCTGGTTTTGCTCTTCTCACTCAGCATCAGTTTATGTAAGTCTCTCCAGGTTATTATGAAGTCTGTCTGCTCCTCATTTCTTATAGCACAATAGTATTCCATTATATTCGTATACCATAACTTTTTCAACCATTCCCCAATTGATGGGCATCCTCTTGATTTCCAATTCTTTGCCATCACAAAAAGAGCTGCTATAAATATTTTCATACACATGGGGCTCCTCCCACTTGTATGATCTCTTTGGGATACAACCCCAGAAGTGGTATTACTGAGTCAAAGGGTATTCAATTATTTATAGCCCTGTGGGAATAGGTCCAGAATACTCTCCAGAATGGTTGAATCAGTTCACGACTCCACCAACAATGCATTAGTGTTCCAATTTTTCCACATCCTCTCCAGTATTTGCCATTTATCTGTTTTGTCATCTTAGCCAATCTGATTGGTGAGATGTGGTACCTCAGAGATGTTTTGATTTGCATTTCTCTAGTCAATAATGATTTAGAGTATTTTTCCTGTTCATATCCTTTGACCATTTATCAATTAGGGAATGACTTGTATTCTTATAGATTTGACTCAATTCCTTGTATATTTTAGAAATGAAGCATTTATCAAAGACAATTGTTGTAAATAATCTTTCCCAATTTTCCACTTACTTCTTTCTTAATCTTGGTCACATTGGCTTTATTTATATCCCAACTTTTCAATTTAGTGTAATCAAAATTATCCATTTTGCATTTTATATGGCTCTCTAACTCTTGTTTTGTCATAAAATCTTCCCTTCTCCATAGATCTGTCAAGCAAACTATTCCTTGCTGTCTCAGATTGCTTACAGTATCAGCCTTTATACTTTGATCATGCACCCATTTTGGCTTGATTTTGGTATACAGTGTTAGATATTGGTCTATGTCCAATTGCTGTCATACTATGTTCCAGTTTTTCCTAGCAATTTTTGTCAAATAGTGAGTTCTTAACCCCAAAACTCGGGTCTTTGGGCTTGTCAAGCAATAGATTACTATAGTCATTGGCTGCTGAGTCACATGTACCCAGTCTATTCCATTGATACACTACTCTTCCTCAGCCATCACCAAGTCATTTTGATGACTGCTGCTTTATAATACAGATTAAAATCTGGTATGGCTAGGGCACCTTCCCTAGCATTTCTTTTCATTAATTCCTTTGATATTCTGGACCTTTTATTCTTCCAAATGAATTTTGTTATTATTTTTTCAATCTATAAAGTAATTTTTGGTGGATTGATTGACATGGCACTAAATATGTAATTTAATTTAGGTATAATTGTTGTTTTTATTATATTTGTTCAGCCTAGCCACAAGCAACTGATGTTTTTTCCAATTAGTGAAATCTGACTTTATTTGTGTGAAAAGTGTTCTGTAATTGTGTTCCTATAGGTCTTGGCAGGTAGATTCCCAAATATTTTATAATGTCTACAATAACTTTAAATGGGATTTCTCTTTCTATCTCTTGCTGTTGGATTTCATAAGAGATATATAGGAATGCCAATGACTTGTGTGGGCTTATTTTATATTCTGCAACTTTGCCAAATTTTTTTATTGTCTCAAGTAGTTTTTTACTTGATTCTCTAGGATTCTCTAAGTATATCATCATATAATATGCAAAGAGTGATAGCTTAGTCTCTTCTTTGCCTAATTTCACTCCTTCAATTTCTTTTTCTTCTCCTATTGCTCCTGCTAACATTTCTAGTACCAGATTGAATAAGAGGGTGATAGCAGACATATTTGTTTCACCCTTGATCTTACTGGAAATACTTCTAGCTTATCCCCATTACATATAATGCTTGCTGGTTTTAGATAGATATTACTTCTTATTTTAAGGAAGACTCCATTTATTCCTATACTTTCTAGTATTTTTAATGGGAAATGGGTGTTGTTGAATGTTGTTCAATGTTTTTTCAAAACAACACCAAATTGTTTCAAAAGCCTTTCTGCATCTATTGAGATAATCATATGGTTTCTGCTACTTTTGTTGTTGATGTGATCAATCACACTGATAGCTTTTCTAATACTGAACCAACCTCGTGTTCCTGGAATAAATTCTACCTGATCAAAGTGTTTTATTATGAAAAGTTGCTATAGTCTTTTTGCTAATAATTTATTTAGAATTTTTGCATCTTTATTTATGAGGGAAACTGGTCTATAATTTTCTTTCTCTATTTTGCATCTTGCTGATTTAGGCATCAGTACCAGATTTGTGCTATAAAAAGAATTTGGTAGGACTCCTTCTCCAATTTCCCCAAATAGTATGTAAAGTATTGGGACTAATTGTTCTTTAAATATTTGATAGAATTCACTAGTAAATCCTGGCCCTGCAAATTTCTTTCCTAGGAATTTCGTTGATGACTTCTTCAATTTCTTTTTCTGAGATAAGTAGTTTACTTCCTCTTCATTTGTAAATATTCATTCATTTCACTCACATTGACAAATTTATTGACATACAATTAGGCAAAAGAATTCCTAATTATTGTTTTAATTCATTTTAATTTAATTTTAATTCCTCTTCATTGGAGGTAGATTCATCTTTTTCATTTTTGATACTTGTAATTTGTTTTTCTTCTTTCTTTTTTTATCATATTGACTAAAGGTCTATCAATTTTATTGTTTGTATTTTTTCATAAAACCAGCTCTTAATTTTGTATATTAATTCAATAGTTTTCTTAAATTCAATTTTATTAATCTCTCCTTTGGTTTTCATTATTTCTATTTTAGTATCTAATGTGGGGTTGCCAATTTGTTCTTTTTCTAGGCTTTTCAGTTGCATGCCCAATTTATTGACCTACATTTCCTCTATTTTATTCATGTATGCATTCAGGGATATAAAACTTCCCCTAAGAACTGCTTTTGCTGTATCCCACAAGTTTTGTTATGTTGTCTCATTATTGTCACTTTCTTGAATGAAGTTACTGATTGTTTCTATAATTTCTTGTTTTACCAACTCATTCTTTAGGATTAAATTTAGTTTCCAATTAGTTTTAACCTATCTTCCCATGGCCCTTTATCACATGTGATTTTATTGCATCATGATCTGAGAAGGACGCATTTAATATTTATGTATTTCTGTACTAAATGGGGAGGTTTTTATGCCTTTGTACATGGTCAATTTTTGTGTATGTGCCATGTATGACTGAGAAGAAGCTATAATCCTTTTTATCCCCATTTAATTTTCTCCAGAGATCTACAATATCTATCTTCTCTAAGATTCTATTCACCTTTTTAACTTATTTTTTGTTTATTTTGAGGTTAGATTTGTCAATTCTAGAGAAGGGGAGATTGAAGTCCCCCAGTAGTAGAGTTTTGCTAAATATTTCTTCCTCTAATACCCTTAACTTCTCCTCTAGGAATTTGGATGCTATACCATTTGGTGCATATATGTTGAATAATGATAGTTCTTCATTCTCAACGGTGCCTTTTTGCAGGATATAGTTTCCTTCCTTATCTCTTTTAATTAGATCTATTTTGCTTTTGCTTTGTCTGAAATAAGGATATCTACCCCTAGTTTTTTTTTTAATTCAACTGAGGCATAATATATTTTACTCCAGCCTTTTACTTTTACCCTGTGTGTATGCTCCTGTTTCAAATATGTTTCTTGTAAACAGAATATTGTAGGATTATGGTTTTTAATCCATTCTGCTATATGCCTTCACTCTGTGGAAGAGTTCATCCCATTCACAGTCACAGTTATGATTGTTATCTGTGTCTTTTCCTCCATCCTATTCCCTCCCCTGTTAATGCTTTTATATTTCTCTTCTCCCTACCTCTCCTTAAGAGTTTTCCTTTTGACTGCAGGGTCCTTCTGTATTTCCTCCTTATCAGCCCACCTCCCTTTTTCTGCCCTTCCCCCTTACTGCTTCTTCCCTCCCTTCTAAGCTTCCCACCCTTTTCTTAGCCTTCCCACCCTCCTACTGCCTGCAGGGTATGATAGATTTTTATATTTAATGTAGTATGTCATTTCTCCCTTCAACCAAGATAGATGAGATTAAATCTCATGCAATGCTCCTCTCCCTCCCCTCTTTCCCTCTATTATAAGTTTTATGTCTCTTCACTATAGAGTCCTATACTTAACTGATTATGTTATTTCCTCCTTACACCACAACTAATGTTCATGAAGCTCATGTATTGTTCATCTCCCCCCCTTCTTTCCTTGTGCAATAATATGTTTTGTAGTATTTATTTATATAATATATATTAGTATAACACTATAATAATTATGCCTCTTTTGTGGCATGATTTACCCTTCCCTCTTTCATCCTTTCCTCTTCCCCCACTGCAATCCCTTTACACTCCTTAATAATGTTTTTTATCATCATTTTGTTAAATTTATACCCACACCCTCTCTTTATCTATATCCCTTTTAAATGTTGCTATAAGTATGCAATTCTCAATATCAGCTGAAATATCAGCTTCCCATATAGGGATATAAACAGTTTGTTCTTATTAAATAACGATGTGTGTGTGTGTGTGTGTGTGTGTCTGTGTCTGTGTGTGTGTCTGTGTGTGTCTGTGAGTGTCTGTGTGTGTCTGTATGCATGTGTGTGTTCCCTGTTTACCTTTTATGTCTCTCTTGAGTCTTGTATTTGGAGATGGAATTTCCCAATGAGCTCTGGCTTTTTCATCAGGAAGGTCTAGAAGTTCCTTATTTCATTCATTGACAATCTCCTTGCCTGAAAGATAATGCTCAGTTTCATGGATAGCTGAACCTTTGGTTGTAATCCTAGCTTTTTTGCCTTGTGAATTATCATATTCCAGTCCCTCTGATCTTTCATTGTAGAAGCTGCTAAATCCTGTGCAATCCTCAATGTAGTTATGTGATATTTTAATTGTTTCTTTCTGGATGTTTGCAGTATTTCCTCATTTATGTAATAGCTTGGGAATGTGATTACAATATTTTGCGGAGTTTTCAATTTGGCATCTCTTTCAGGAGGTGTCAGGTAGAGTCTTTTGATATCTATTTTACCCTCTGCTTCTAAGATCTCAGGGCAGTTTTCCTTGATGAGTTCTTGAAAGATGCTGTCCAGGCTCTTTCCCATCATGATTTTCTGGTAGACCAGTAATGCTTAGATTCTCTCTCTTGGATCTGTTCTCCAGGTCAGTTATTTTTCCATTGAGATATTTTACCTCTGTTTCTAATTTTTCATTCTTGAGGTTTTGTTTGATTGATTCTTGGTGCCTAATTGAGTCATTAGCTTCTATTTGGTTGATTCTAGTTTTTAGTGTATTATTTTCCTCAGTTTTTGAAGCTCCTTTTCCATATGTTCAGATTTCATTTTTAGGGATTTATTTTCTCCAGTTACATTTTGAGCCTCTTTCCATTTCACACATTCTTCTTTTTAAGAAGCTGCTTTCTTCAGTGAAATTTCTTTTGCTATTTTCACAATTTTAATTTTAAAAGAATTGGTCAATTTATCTTCTACCTCTCTAATTTGGTTTTTAAAGTCCCTCTTGAGCTCTTCCAAGAATGCTTCCTAAAGCCTGAGACCAATTCATATTCCCTGTTGAGGCTTCAGCTATGGGTGTAGAGTCAATGCTGTCTCCTTCTGAATTTGGTTCTTCTTGCTCACAATAATAGGGTTCTAGAATCTTTGTCTTTGCAATCTGTTTTCAATCTATTTTGAGGCAGTGGCTTAGTCATGCCATTTGTCTAGGACTCCCAAGCCTAGATTTTTGCTCTGGGGCAATAATCTCTGTGTTTTCAGGGTCGGGGGGGGGGGTATTAGAGCAGCTGGGATTCACTCTGGTAGGTGCTTTTAAAATTTCCAGGCTGTGGGTTGATAGTCCCAGGAGAAGCTGCTACCACTGCCTTGGGCCCTGAATTTGTCTCTTACCCAGCTCTAGCAAATCCCCAGTCCTGCAGTGATAGGCCTGGGTATGGTCCCTGCAGTTGGTGGATCAGCTTGCCGCTGGGTCTGCCTCTGCACTCTGTGGCTGCCTCTGCATGCCATGGCAGCCTCCCAATAAAACATGTATTAAGCATTTACTAAGGTACTATACTAAGAGCTGGGGATACAAATAAAGACAAAAATACAATTCTTGTTCTCAAAGAGCTTATATTCTAATAAAGTATGACAAAATATAAAAGGGGCCTAGAAATTTGGGTAGAGTTTTTCAAAGGGGAGGGGCAAGGTTGTGGATATGGAGCAGTGTTAGAAGTGAGTTGAGTTAGGAATGAATGAATGTGTCTGAGCCTTTCAGCAATTGGTCATGAAAGCCAGGAACTGACTCACAAGACAGGAATGCACACCTCAGAGCTGAATCATCCCATGGTGGATATCCTTTCATATAATATGTATTATATAATAATGATATAATATATAATAATATTTTATCATAATAACAGAAAAAATGAAATTTTAACAGTATTCATTATTTAAACACAGTCTCACACAAAATTATTTAGCTTTCAAGAATGTGTATACTTTTCCATGTTGAAGCCATCAGATATCATTCTTTAAAAGTTGTACCTGTAAGTTGATCTGTAACCTCAGCTTTCCATTTTCTTCATTTTTCAAAATGTGCTTAAATCAAAAGGAAAAATAACATTCAAATTCCTATGTATGGGCATACATGTATATGTGTATGTGAGATTTCATTTATATTTCTGCCATATTGCTTTTTTTCATTCCATTTTATTAACCAGGCCTCCTCGAGTTTGGTTGGTAAGATTCATAACCCTAAGACTTAACCAATACACACAGCTCTAGTCTTGTGTTCCCACCCACAGCTCCCTATTACCTGCAGGATCAAATATAAAGTCCTCTATTTAGCATTAAAAGTCCTTCACAAACTAGCTCTTTCCTACCTTTCCAGTCTTATAACATTTTGCTCCATACTCTCTTAAATTTAGTTTTACTGCCCTTTCTATTCCTTGTGCATCTATCTCTCATTTCCATGTCTTTGCATTAACTGTCACCAATTACCATCATATTCTCTTTTCTCACCTCCACTTCTTAGCATCCATTCATGACTCAGTTAAAATGGAACTTCTATGTGGCACTTTACCCAGTCCCCCAAAGGCTAATACTTTCCTTTTGGTTTTTTTTTTAAGATTGTTTTCCACAGTAGGCATATATACTTATTTTCATGTTCTTTCCCCTATGAGAAATGTGAACTTCTTGAATTCAAGGGCTTTTTAAATTTTGCCTTTCTTGTTAATGCCCAAAGCATAGCATAGTGCCTTGCCCATGGTAAGGCCATTAGAAATTCTTGTTGTTTTACATGTCCTTTGTAAAGATAGACATAGACTTGAAAAATTTTCAGTGTTTGTTCTGTCCTGATTATGTTGACTTAGGGATAATAGTTCATGGGTTCCTAAATTCAGAAATAGAAGGGATCTCAGAATCCGTTTAATCTAACTCCTCCATGCTGCTATTGAGAAAACTGAGGTTTTGAGAGGCTAAGTGACATGTCTGAGATCACATAGCTAGTAAATGACAAAGGAGGGTTTTGAACTCAGGTCAATTGATTTTCAGTATCAGTATTCTTTCCACTCTAATATGTTCCTTTTTAAAAATCTGCCCCCTAAGTTGTATCATCTTCCTACAGACTCTTTGAAACAAGCCATTATGATCAAGTTCAACATCCTTATTGAGAGCGTACTTGAACAAATTTCAAGAGGCCATAAGTCATAGGACAAGATGATTCTAGACATTTTCTTCATTATTCAATAAAATCCTATGCTCTTATTTGCTATTCCTTTTGGGAGTAGATAAAATTAGCTTTACCTTTCTTCAAAAATATTCAGGCTTAATATGTTTCTGATATTTGGATTTTACTAATCAAAGGAATCAGAGGAAAATTAAATTTAAAAATATTGCTAATTTGAAGATTTTCAATTTTTTTTGTAAAAGGATATCAAGGTTTTATTAAATGTTCAATAACAAAATAAGCCTTGAAAATCCATTCATTTATGAGATTCAAATACTTGACATTAGCAATAGCTTAGATGTATATAATGGCAATTAAATCCCTAGCACTTAGTATACTGCTTTGCATATAAAAGGTATTTTTTAATCATTGACTATTGCTTTATAAGAGGCAGTTAGATGACATTGTAGATAGAGCGCTGACCCAGGATTCAGGAGGACCTGAGTTCAAATTTGGTCTCGGCCACTTACTAGATATGTGACCCTAGGTAAGTCACTTAACCCTGTTTGCTTTATTTCCTCACCTGTCAAATAAGCTGGAGAAGGAAATAGTAAAGTATTCCAGTATCTGCCATTAGGATCACAGAGATTTGGCCACAACTTAAATGACTCAACAACAATTGATTTATGAAGTGTTATCCTCACAACAACTTGGAGAAGTGAGCAGTACAAGTAAGGTTTTCCCTGTTTTGCAAGTAAGGAATCTGAAGCTCTGAGAAATGAAGTGACATCAAATCACATAGTCATATAGCTGATAAATGTGAGAGTCAAGACTTAAATAGAAGTCTTGTCATTGTTAAATTAAAAAATCAATCTTCTCTACCATGCTACTTTGCTGTCCACTCCCAAAATGGTCCTATTAATTAATTCATATCTTTTATTGCTATTTTTTTTGTTATACACTTACTATGTTGCTACTTCCTTTAGTAGGAAATGAATAACTTGAAACACTGGCTGATAGATGATGAATTTGTTTTAAGTACATTTATACTTTTTTCCCATAGATCCCTTAAGGAAGGTCAGCTAATGCACAAGGGGGGCTATCTACTAATATATTAGATGATGACTGGTTCAGTCAAGTGTACTTCAGCCTTTACAAAAAGTTAGATTACTTCATTCCATTTGCCTAGGAGTGGGTATACAGTGAGCTGGACATTGTATGTGCTATGTATGCTTTAAAAAGCAAAGATCCTGTGTTCAGAATCAATGACACAGAAAGATGGCACCCCTCCAAAGAACATCTACCAAATCCATAGTGTGAACTTGTTCTTCAGGAGTCACTGAGACAGTTGAATAATGCTGAATCTAAGAGATCAAGAGCAGTTATGCTATACATGTAGATGAGGCCAACTCTGGAAAGTTGAACTTTCAGTTTATGATGTGGCAAAACTATTCTGGAAAATGCCACAAAGAACATTAAAGAATAAATCTATATGGTTTTGAAACAAGTAGTCACTTCAGTGGGGAAAAAAACAAATCAGTCATGGTATAGTAGAAACAACAGAATGCCTGAGAAGACTCAATACTTGACTGTTATGTTGCTTTACTTTTCACCACTTTGTGATCAATCTGTAAAATAGTGCCAACATTGGAGCTCAGTTAAATGTGCCTAAATATATGATCTCACTTTTGAATGATTGAGGAAAGCAAGTGTAGAAATTAAATGCACCATCTGGCAGAAATTATGGTGAAGAAATGAAGAGATTTTTAAAATGACACTCTTTTCATACTAGTCCACTCAAACCATATTGAAATTACTGCCCTTCCCTGGGAAAAAAGTAAAATATATCGAAGACTGATTGTCTGCTAATCATTATACAGTGATTCAAAGTTCTTCTGGCAAAGCTAAAATTTTATTGCTTCTGACTATGTGTTGTGGCCTCCTTACCTTGCCCTAGAAAATCTCTACCAACAAAATCATTTTTAAGATATCAACATAAGTTGATATCAACTTCAGTAGGAGTCAGAGCCAAGATGGCAGACTAGAGTCGACCCAACTAAACTCTTTCAACATTTTCCTCTAAACCAATTAAAAAATAATGCCTCAAATAAAATTTGGAAGCACCAGAGTAAAAAAGAAAAAGTCAGGGAGAGATTTTTCCAGCCTAAGAAAAATGAGGGTGTAAGTAAGGGAAGTTTATGATAGTGAGGTGCAAATCTGTGTAGAGTCTATGCATACAGTGCCAGCAAGATCAGCTGTAGCAGCAACAACTTTGGGAGCTCTCAGTTCAGAGATTGTGAGGGGCACTGGCACTGGCTTTAGCTGGCACTGATTGGCAATTCTATTATATTGGCAGTTCTGGGTGGTAGATTCAGGGTAGCAAGGAATAGTAGGACATCAGTCTCAAGGGAAGCAGGGGCTCTGGTCACAGTTCAAGGGCACTAGTGTTTATGGCTGTAGGTGACCAAGGACCTTTCCTGGATAAAGAACAGATCAAAGACCAAGAGAGTGATGATCATGTCTCTCCCAAGATCTCACCATCTTGGAAGCACTAGAAACTTCCAAAACCCCAGAACTAGCTTTGAAAATAGAAGCATAAAAAAGCCTAAAGCTTATGACAAATGTCTTCTCACTTCATGATGACCAGAGCCTATCTTTAATAAGAACTTCAAAATCATGAAGTAGACTAGAAAAATAAATAAACAATAACAAAAATAATTTAACCATAAACAGCTACAATAATGGCAAGGAAGATTAAGACATGAACTTAGAAGACAACAATGTGAAAACAACTTAAAACAAAGCTTCAAAGAAAGATGCTAACTGAATCCAAGCCCAACTAGAATTCTTGGAAGTGTTTTTTAAAAAGTGATAAGACTAACAGAGGAAAAAAAGACTAATAGAGTAATAACTGGGGGAAAAGATGAGAATGACATAAGAAAAAAGGAGAAAAGAAGAATTAACTGTTTGGTAAAGGAGGCAAAAAAATTCATTGAAGAAAAAAACTGTTTAAAAAAAGAATTGGCCAAATGGAAAAAAGAGGTACAAAATCTCCCTGAAGAAAGTAATTCATTAAAAATTAGAACTGGACAAGAGAGGTTAATAATTCTGTGAGACAGCAAGAAACAAAACAGCAATGTCAATAGAATGGGAAAAATAGGAAAAATATAAAATATCTCAAGAAAAACAATTAACCTGGAAAGTAGATCTAGGGGAGATAATTTAAGAATCATTGGACAAACTGAAAGCCATGATTAAAGAAAGAACCTAGACACCATATTTCAAGAAATTATCAAGGAAAACTTCCCTACTATCTTAGACCCAAAGGGTAAAATAAAAACTGAAATGTCTCCATTCACCTCCTGAGATTCCAAAACGAAAATTTCCAAGAATAGTATATCGAAATTCCAGAACTCTGGTCAAAGAGCAAGTACTTCAACAAGGCAAAAAGAAACAATTCAAATAGTAGAGTACCAAAGTATCACCTAAGATTTAGTGGTTTGTACATTAAAGGAGAAGAAGGCTTGAAATATAATATTCTGGGGTTCAAAAGAACTAGAATTACAACCAAGAGTCACCTACCCAACAAAACTGAGAATAATCCTTCAGGGGTCAGGAGATTGGCTATTTAATGACATAGAGGACTTTCAGGCTAAGTTATCTATTGTCATGTGAAAAGATGCTTTAAATCAGCATTGATTAGAGAAAGACAAACTAAAACAATTCTGATGTGTGATTTCACACCTAGCAAAAGTAATAATTGCTGGAAGGCATGAGTGGAAAATAATGCACTTGTTGATGAAGTAATGAACTGATCTAAACATTCTGGAATACAACCTGGAATTAGGCCCAAAGGGATATAAAATTGTATGTACCATTTGATCCGGTAATACCCCTACTAAATCTGTACTTGAAAGAGATCAAAGGAAAAGGATGTTTATGTAAAAATTATTTATAGCTGCTCCTTTTGTGGTGGTAAAGAAATTAAGGTGATGCTCATCGGTTAGAGAATGACTAAATAAGTTACAGTGTATGATGGTAATGGTAAATCCTATGTGAAGTAATACAATGTGAAATAAGAAGAACTGGGATTTCATTGTGCACAGTAACAACAATGTTAAAATGATGATCAACTATGAAAGACTTGGCTATTCTGTTCAGTAGAATGATCGAAAACATTCCAAAGGATTCACAATTTAAAATTTTAAAAATACTATCCACCTCCAGAGAGAGAACTTAGGAATTCTGAGTGAAAATTGAAATATATTTTCTTACCTTTTAATTGTTATTCCTTTCTTTGAAATATGGCTAATACAGAAATATTTTGAATAATTTCACATATATAATTCATTTCATATTTTTTGCCTGCTCAGTGAGTATTTGAGTGTGGGGGAGAGAAAGAGAGAATTTGGAGCTCAAAATTTGAAAGAAAAAATATTTATAATGAATTATAAATTAGAAAAAATATTTTTTAAAAAGACAAACTCTGCTAAACATTGTAAACCCTTTGAGAATAGGCTTCTTGCCTTATACCAATACAGGAACACAGGGTTAAGAGTTAGAAATTACATTAGAGATTATCTATGATGGGAGTAATACTCTAACTTCCTACCCCTCAGAGGGTAAGCTAGCTTTTCCTTAATCACTATCAAAGCTGTCTTTCAGACCTAGTTGGCTCCAGTCATTGATTTACTTTCCAGGTGGCCCAAACACACACACACACACACACACACACACACAAAATCAAGGCATAGTCACCTGACTTCTCTCTCGGGCTTCTGAATAGCCTAAAAACTTTAAAATATTTCCAACTGTCATACTGCTGTGTATCCATCACATAACCAAGCATAGTCCAATGTAAACAAGATGTTATCCTTTTATTATCATTATTGATGAAACTTCATCTATGTCTATGGGAAAGAAACCACAGTGTTCTTAAGATATCAATGAGCTGTTAAACATGGAATACTTAAGATAGTTTAGAGGACAGATCAAGAACAATAAAAATGATGAAGAATCAATTGTAAGACCTGTGCTAATAGAAGGGAAAGAAATGCAGTTATCATAAATAATACATTACTAGAATGAATGGTCTATTCTTGTTGCTCCCATTTTCTTAACTCCTACTCACTTCTTTATCTTTTGAAAACAAACCTCTGTAAAGGCAAGCACAGAAGTAGTTCACACCTTGTTTCAGTTCAAGTTTCTTTTGAGCCTTATATCAAGTCTGTTAAGAAACAGAATGTGTGAACCCTACAACTTTTGAACCCTAGAACTTATGAACTCCTGGGGAGGAACTAATGACTATATAAGGAGAGCCCAAGGACTAGAGACAGGAAGCATTGAGAAGATGACTCTTGTAATGGCAGAGTCACAGAGAAGAAAACTTATGGTATCCCAGCACTCTATCTGCTCTGTCTTTGTTGATATTTGTGATGCTCTTTACAGAAATATCTGTACAACTTTACTGAAAGCTGTGAAAGGATTTTTGGTTGTACGTTTACAGAAGTCCTGGAGGAGTGTTTTGGAGGTCCTGGATCTTCATTGATTTGTGCTGACATCTTGGACCTAGTTGGTGAGTCTGAGTTAATTTCTCAGGTAGATAATGAATTGATGATGGTGCCAACAATGTGTATGAATATTACTGTGGCTCTGTCAAGCTTTGTCTTCCCATAAACATGGCCTGTGAAGGACTTGAGGTAGACTGGACACTGTGAACTTCAATATGGAATGGGAAATGGACAAAGTACTGGACAAGGGACTGGGAGCTGCTTACCTTTGAACTCATGAAAGACGAACCATGGAAGCTGAGAGCCAGCCTCGTGCCAAGCTCAAAGAAGACTACTTGGATACTGTGTACTGACTGAGAAGATTATGATTTACCATTACCTAGAGGTGGACAACTTTGACTTTTGTACTTTGTGACTGAATTAAGGATTTTGTGATTGACTAAATGCATGTAGTTTGTTGAATACTATGTGACCACTTTTGTGAAAACTATGTGGCCATTTTAGTGACAAGTTGTTGAGTTGTGACATGGTCAATGCTGTATTTTTATTTTCTGTGATAAGTTGTAACACTGTGAATGCTGTACCTTAATTTCCTGTGAATGTTTGGCTCTGATTTGTAATTGAATAAATAAAGAGTTCACTATACTATGTAATCAGAACCTTGAAAGCTGTTCATAGCAGCAGTCCTCTGGAAAGCTGCTTGTGCATGGCTTTCCAACTTCTGATATCATCACTCCAATGAAACTGTTCTTTGGAAGGTTACCAAAGGTACTACTAACTCCCATGGCCTTTTCTCAGTTCCTATACTTAAAAACTGTAACTTTTCTCACTATCAATCACCTTCTCCTTCTGGAGGTTCTCTTCACATTGTTTTTGTGACACTAATTTCTCTTAGTTCTCCATTCTATCTGATCATTACTTCTCTGTCTTCTTTGCTAGTTCCTCATTCCCATAGCTATAAAACGTATTTATTTCTCAATGCTTGATTCTAAACACTTTCCTCTTCTACTCCCCTTTTGCTCCTTCCTCATACATATATGTGCCTATCTGTATATACATATATGAATATTCATGCATGCACACATATACATATATCTACAGTATATATACATTATCTAGTCATATATTCATGTGTGTCTGGATGTATATTCTCCCTTAGTGATTTCATCAACTCCCATTATCTCTATGTTGATATTCTCAAATCTATATATTTAGTATTAATATATTTCCTAAATTTCAGTACAAAATTACCAATTATCTACTGGATCTCTCAATCTGGATATCCCACAGTTATCCCAGTTTCAATATGTCCAAAACAGAACACTCTATACTTTTACCAAAACACACCCAGCCTCTGTATCCTATTTCTGTTGGTGGCATTACCATCTTTTCACACTGGTTTACATCCTTTGTGTCATCCTAAAGTCTCCTCTCTAAATAATTCACATATCCATTTAGTTGCTAAGACTTATTAACTCTACAGTTACAATATCTCTCTAATCTGACTTGCACTATGTCTACCCTAATTCAGTACCTCATCATTCCTTGCTGTGCCTATTATCATAGCTTCCCTACTGAATCTCCTATTTCTATTCTCTTGCTATGCCAATTCATTTTCCAAATACCATTCCTTAAACTTATTCAAGAAGAATTCAATAAGTCTAATACAAGGAATTTTAGAAATGTTTGCAAAATTGGTATTCCTAAAATATATATCTGGCCTTGTCATCCTAGACTCTGTGAGAGAGCAATGGAGTGAGAGCAAGAGTGAGAGAGAGAGAGAGAGAGAGAGAGAGAGAGAGAGAGAGAGAGAGAGAGAGAGAGAGAGAAGGAGTGAGGGAAATAGGTAAGGAGGGAGATGGAGAGTTCATCAGTCAATAAACATTTGTTGAGTCCCACTATATGTTGGGCACTATGTTAGTGCTGAAGATGCAAATAGAAGAAAGGAAGACTGTCCCAGCTCTCAAGATACTTACAATCTAATAAAGGAAGGCAATAAACAAAAGAAAGATGAAAAGGGGCCAGGGAGAAAAGTTGTAGGAACACAATGAAGTACAAAAATGCAAAGACGTGTAGCTGATGGGAAATGAAGAGATGGCTGTACTGGACAGCTTCCTTTAGAGGTTTGGAGAAGAGTTCTTTATTACAATTTCCACTTAGAGAGGTCTCAGGAAGAAAGGATATTGATGCATTGTGGGTATTAAAGCTGATGTGATCTTGCAGTACAAAGGTTTGTCAGGTAAGACAAAGAAGTCCAACAGAGTGCAATCTGATGCATAATGAAGCAATCGTTGACTTGAATGCCCTCCTTTTGTTAATTGATTGATTGAATCCCTCTTAAGGAAACTAGGTCATTCCTTTTGTTAATTGATTGATTGAATCCTTAGCTGGATTGATTGAATCTTTAAAATGTGAAGCTGGTTTCTCCCTTAGGGAAACCAGCTGATTCTTCTCTTGTTCCTTGTTCCTTTCTGTAACAAGATATAATATTGAGACTCTCCTTGTTCTGAAGATTGTATATAATATTGTGAATTGTTGATACTATGAACATTGTACTGAATCTGATTTTGTAATGGAATAAACAGAGTGTTCACTAATACTGTGTAATCTGAATCTTAAAAGCTCTTCACAGAAACATTCTCTCAGGAATCTACTGCTGATTGGCTTTACATTATGGTGTAGTCAGTAGGATTACACAGTATAGTGCCTCTGTCTGTTCCAGGATCCAGGATTCATGGCCATTTAAATTAAAATTG
>CM053595.1:177866943-177876943 GCA_028646575.1 Pseudocheirus occidentalis
AAAATTATGTATATATGTGAACTGTTTAATAAACTGTAAAGCACTAAACAAACATCAGACACCATTATCTTTATTATTTTTCTGAACTGGTTAAATCTCATCTGGAAATCAGAATAGATGATGAAATCCATTCTCTTCATACACATCCTCTGTAATCCCAGGGATTTTCTTTATAGATTTAAATAAACTCAGTTGCTTCATTACTAATTAGAGAAACAGGCTTTCAGGTTCTCAATTTGTATCCACAATTTCCTCAGGTATAAGATGACTTCTAAATAGATATTATTTTAGGAGTGAGCATTTCATATTTCATTTGTCACAGCCAGTCAAAAATACCAGTGACTATTATCTTTGATGTACAATCCTCTTGCAGCTGAATTGACTCTAGCTGAGTTGACTGCTTTAAAATTCTCATCATTAAAATTAACCTACTAGGACATGGATTGTATTACTTTGAAATGTGGTTCTCATAATTAATAAGTGATTTGGGTTCTGTGTACTTCAATTCTGGGAACATCAGCCACTATCCATACCTCATGAAGAAAAACACTGTCTCTGAATTTAAATAAGTCATGAACCAAAAGCAATATCACTCTGCTTTAAGGAGGACTAACAGAAAGACCATTTCAGTAAAGGACAGAGCAGACAAGGAATACTAGTCAGGCATTAAGTAGCATTTAAATGGTTGCCATATGTTAGGTCTTGGTACTGTGAGGAAATGGGGGGAAAGGGGTAAGAGGAAATAATTTCTCATTCAGGAACACTCTTTACAAGCACTCAGATGGATCCAAATCAAGCCAACTCTGGCTCCTGATTATGCAGTTATTTGTGTTCTGTTCCATTCAAAAAAAAATATTCACTGAGTACCTATATGAAGGAGTTTCAAAGCATAAGGCACATACTTGATAAACATGAGACCTAAGAACTAGTTTTATCCCAGAAGAGAGAAAACAGATGGGCAATAAACATAAAGACCTTGATTGTTGAAAGGGTAACCAGACATAAAATGGAACCAATTGCCAAAGGAGCAGCTGGAAACAGATGTTTAAAGTGTTCCAGGATCAGAATTAGAAACCTTGTTGCAGATTGGGCATCAGAAAAGACCTATTTTTTTTACTTCTCTGAGAATTATTATTTGATTAGTAGAAATCTTAACATTTTAAAATCTTATGTTTTTAAAAAATATTTTAATCAATCAATAACATTTCTATTCATATAACAATTACTACTATACCATCACCCTCCAGAATGAATCTTTCTTTGTGACAAAGGAAAGCAATTATGTAAAAAATATTCAATATAGACACAATTCTCTAGTAATACATACACTATTCTTTCCTAATAGTATCCCTCCTCGATGTTGTGAGGAAGAGGTATCCTTTATATGTGTGAAAATAATTTCTTATGAGTAAAAATTTCACTCTCCCTGTTTTACAAAAGTTCAGTTACTTTTTAGTGATCTCTTCATTTACACTGTTTTAGTAATTGTATATATTGTTCTTTTAGTTCTGCTTATTTCCCTCTGTGTCATTCATACATATTTTCCCCCTTTTTTGTATATTACTATTTCTGATTTCCTACTGGACAATGAGGCTTCATTATACTTATTTTCTTTCCTTTTTTATTATCCATTCCTTAATTGTGAACACCTATGCATTTTCAGTTTTCTATGTCCATAGACATTTTATTTATGATATGTTTTTGTTTTATTTTTATCTTTGATATGGGGTGTATGCCCAGTACTGAGATAGCTGGATTGAAGAACACAGAAAATTTATTTGTTTTTCTTATATATTTTACAATTTGTAAAAAAATAAATAAATAAAAATTTTTGAAAAATAATTTTGAGCCCCTTCATGCCACTTTATATGTTTACCAACAGTGCCAGAGTATTGCTATCTTCCAACAGCTACTCCATGTGTGATATGAATTTTTCCCAACTTTTTTCTTCTTCGTTAAATTTGAGTGTTATGTCATCATTTTGGATGTTATGAGGTAAAATTGAAGACATTTTGATTTTCATTTTTATTTACTATTAATGATTTGTAGTCTATTTTAATGTGTTTATTTATAGTTGATAATACTTGCTTTAAAGAGTTCAAATACTTTGATCCATTATCTATTGGGTAATGTCATCTTTAATAATTTTGTGTCAATCCTAAAATATTTAGAGTATTAGATTTTTATCAATGTTAATTGATGAAGGCATTTTTGCCACTCTTGTTTCTCTTCTAATTGTCTTCTTTTATTTAACTTATGCAAAAATTAAATGAATGATATCATAATTGGTTGTTTTTGTATTCTTCTATGCCTTACTTGATTAAAAATTCTTCCCATCACCATAGCTGTAAAAGGTATTTAACATAGCTGTCTTTGATTTTTTAAAATGAGGTAAAAATAATTGAATTTCTAAGAGCTAAGAAATATAGCAAATAATAAAGTATACACACACACACACATATGGAGAGAGAGAGAGAGAGAAGCTTGTATTGACGTATTCACTGAATCCCAAGTCATTGCCAGTCATCTTGAGAGAAGAGGGTTCAAGACAGAGTCTTTGAGAAATACTCACCCTCAGTAAACAGGATATGAATGAGAGAGTGCTGAGCATTTTTATGTCTATAGCAAACAAGGTGGAGAAACAGGAAAGTAACAGAGAACTGTGGGTTGGATCAGCTAAGTCAGGTGACCAGTGAAATCAGATATTTACTAGTTTATGACCCTGAACAAGTCACTTGAACTCTGTTTGCCTCAGTTTCCTCAGCTATGAAATGGGGATAACAATACCTAACTGGAAGATCAAGAACAAATGAGAACGTGTGTGTCTGTGTGTCTGTGTGTCTGTGTGTCTGTGTGTGTGTAGTGCTTAGCACAGTGCCTGGTACATAATAGGCACTATATAAACGCTTATTCTTTTCCCTTTCTTTTACAATCTGACTTCTTTACTCAATTGGAATAGTTCTCTCAATATTTACCAATGATGGATCTCTTAATTTTCAAATATAATGACCTTTTATGAATCCTCATCCTTCTTAGCCTCTATAGCATTTTCTCCTACTAATAACCCTCTCCTGAATACTCTCTTTTCTTTAGGTCAGGATTCTCAACCTTTCTCTTTGTATCATAGAGGCTTTGGGGAATATAGTAAAGCCTGTGGACCAATTCTCAGAATATTTTATTTTTAAATTATAACTGAAGAAAACTTTAAATTCCAACAAGAAGATAGTGAAAGGAAATGTGTGTTTATTTTTCTCATACAAATACATAGACCCTGTAGAATCTATCCAGATTCTTTAGTGGTCTGAAAATCTCAGGTTAAAAAAAATCTGGCTCTAGATTTTTGTGAAATTGTCTTCTCTCATCTTGGGCATTTATTTTTAGTCTCTGATGAATGTTCATAAATGTCATTTTCTCTAAGTATGGGTATGTATCATGTCACTGTCCTTGGTCCTCTTAAGATTTTGAATTGGGCTATAGAGATTTTTGTGATTGAGAATTTTGGTAGAACCAGGGAGGCAGAGGTTACCCACATATACACTCATGTAGAAAAATGCATGCACACATGCAAACACACGCACACACTACCAGCCAGGACTTTTGTGAGCAAAGCAGTAGAGGTGTAAACCTGGGCAAGTTGAGGTTAACTTGTCCCCAGGTTGATTGATTTGGGACCAAGAACTGGTTTTTTGAACAAGAAAAGTATAAAAGCAGTTCATAGATTTAGGGCAAGGAGTTCCTGGAATCCCAGGGAACCTACCTTTTGCCTGCATTTGTCCTCCTTGACTATGACTTTTTATCAACATTTATCTTCCTGAACTTCTATTTAACTTCCTTGGGAACTACTTTTACAAAGGGTACTTAGACAGATCTTTATTAAATGAACTATTTGTTTAAACCTTTAGGCTCGCTATTGGATCAGATATGTAAGAACAGGTAGGACAAGGAACAGGTATTTAGAAGCAGTGAAGTAGCATAGTAGATGAAATCCTGGAGATAAGGAGATCTGAATTCAAATCTACTCTCATAAACTTGTAGGTGTGTGACCCTAGACAAGTCACATAAGTTCTGTCTACCTCAGTGTCCTCAGTTGTAAAATTGAGATAATGCTAACATCTATCTCCCAAGGTGGTTGAGAAGATCAAATGAAAACATGTTTGTAAAGTGCTTAGCAGGGTGTATATCCCATGGTAGGTGATTTCTAATAAATACTTAATAATAAACTGAATAAATGTTTATTTTCTTCCTTCCTAGAGCTCTTCTGGAAATTTCTGAATATGCCAGAAATCAGATGCAGAAAACAACCAGAACTTGAGCAGATAGTTAGAGAAGATGCCCCAAATCCCCTGATTCCTTCCCCAAGAGCCCTGAAGGATCAGTCAAGTAGCCTGACTTTGAGGTACTGATCCCAGAGAATGACTTGCTACATTTTACAAAGCTTATCACTGACCACTTCTCTTAAAAAGAACCCATTCCAACAAAAGGAAACAGAGAAATTACTGAAAATGAAAAGTAGTATAAGACAAACATGATAAAAAAGAAAAATAGGAAAATAGGGAAAAAAATCAAACTTCCTTTTTCAAAGGGAAACTCTAATCCCAAATAAACTTCCAGAATATCTTGGACTTTCCCTACAGGCATTAGGGAAAGTAGGACCAATTAGAAGTTACCCCTTCAACCTCAGGTGGAAAACCAAACTCTTTTGGTTGATTGTTTTTCCCTCAATTCCCATCAGCACATAGAATAATTCAAATGGAAGTCTGAACAAAATATTTCTAGTTGTTCCTTCCACAAACAGGGGGCCTCATATTTTCTCCAGAGATCTCTAAGCATCTATGTCTATCCCTTTGGAGAACTGGACAAAAATAAATATCTGTTAGGTTTATGCACACATAGAGTGAAATCTCCCTTATAGGATCATCCTAGTGCATCAGACAATTCAGATAGTTTTACTATTTAACCTAATTTTAGGATAAAGCTGAATATCTAAAAGATAAAGACAAAAAAAGCTCAAAGAATTCCTAAAGATGTTTGGGGGCTACCAAAAAAGGTCAAGCAAGCTGGAATAGTTGAAATTATCTCCTCAAAAATCAAATATAGTCACTACATGTAACCTTAAGAAACCACAGCTCAGCCTATAGGATCTGGGACAACATACTTACTCACCTTACAAGCCTCCTCTACTCTAGATTGAGTCTCATGTTCCTGAATACAGTCTCAAGGAAAGAAAATGAAAGGAAGACTGGGAACCCTTTTTATTTTAGGTTTCCATTTTATTATACTTTCCCATCCATTGAACTTCTTTAATAATAAAAAATAATATTGAGCATTTATGAATCTTTAAGCTTTCTGAAGCACTTTACAAATATTATTTCATTCAATGCTCAAAACAACCCTTCAAAGTAGGCATTATTATTTTCCTTGGTTTACATATAAGAAGTTCATGACTTTTCCAGGGTAATGGAGCTAGTCAGTTTTTGAGGCTGAATTTAGACTCAATTTTTCCTGATTCCAGGTCAAGTGTTCAATCCATTGAATCATATAACTGGCAGTTGGTGCTTCAGCTTCCAAGAAGTGAGCTCCAGTTTAGTACAGTGTCTACATAGCATATAGTGTCAAAATGTGCCAGATGCAAATCTTCCTCTCCATTACCACTGACTGCTGCTGATCACTCCTTGGCATATTCGTTTAGAGCCTCACCCTGAATTAAATCTATTCCTCAACTACCAGAATCCCAGGTAGCTTGCTTTTCTGACCATCTGAAACTCATAAGCTTGAACCTCACCTAAATGAAAGAATAAATGCTAAAATATGTAAAGAACTGACATCAGTATTCACTGGACCGCATATTGGCCTCAGAGGGAGAGGGTCCAAGGCCTCTTTTCCCTTAAAGCGTTGTCCTTCCCAAGATGTAATTTTCAAAGTAGTTATACCAAGAACAGAGCTCTAACCAAAGGAGGTTCTTTAGAAACTCACTACAATCTTTGGAAGATTCTTCACTCCTCCATCCTGAGTTCTAATTACTTAGGCACTGATGATCCAAAAGGTACCATATAATAAGTAGTTAATAGAATGGAACCAGTTACGAAATATCAACATATGTTCCAAGTTCTCTCCTACATACTACTATTACATATCATCGCAACTCTCTGAGGTGTGAAATACATCATGCACAGTCTGTGAGATCATAAGAAACTATTTCAACTCAAAATTCACATACACACATATAGATATAGATATAGATGTAGCTATGGATATAGACATAGAAATAGATATAGGTATAGATGAAGATATAGATATAGATATAGACATAGATATAAATACAGATACAGATATAGATACAGGTATATATTTGGAGGAGATATTGTGATCTATAATACCTGGACTGCTTAATATTCTTTCATGCAAATAACTGAATGAATAAATTGAAAGGATAATGCTTGTCTCATTGGCACCAGGTCTGGTAATGTGAACAAATGTTCTGATTGCATCCCAAGGGGTTTGCACTAAAAATTCTCTAGTAGATTGTTGTCCAATTACATTGCAAACATTTTTTTTCTCTGTGATAAATTTGTATGTGTTTAAAAACTTATGACTTTGTTACTGTAGTAATTTGAAACTGTCATGAATAAATACACAATGGGTTTTGTGTTGATGCAGTGATTACATCAGACTTTGACCATTTCTAACTGCAATATATTCTTGCAGTTTCTCAACATGTCATCACATTATTTCCACACTACCACAAAGATTTGGGATTCTGAAGAGATTAATGAAGAATGGTCAGAATCATGTGAATACTCTCCTTTGAATTTTGTACACTGTTCCTAGGTAGCTCACTCCCCTCTGTTAGCCTATAATCATGTATTATCAGCAATGTAATTGCTGATTAAGATGTTCCAGACCTTTGCATTCTTGAAGCAAAAATTTCAGGCTATTTGAAAATCATAATTGCTAGGCATACACATCACAAGCCATCTTGAAACCATCATGCACCACCACAAACTTTCTACAGAAACAAATCTCATATTAGCTCTCACTGCAGGATTAAGACAATTTCCCAACTTAAATTTATCATCTACTTATGTCACTATTCTTCTCTCTGGAGGATGATCAAATAAATTGGTTGGCAACTCTAGTCAGTCTTTCAGTGAAATTTTGCATGAGTATAGCTGGTGTGCTAATGTTGGAAAAATAGAAAGTCACAGCTGAAGATTTTTTTAAATAAAGGTTAATTTATATGTAAACACTGTTAAAATAAATATATACAATTAAACTTTAAGTACAGTTATAATTTAATACAGTGCTCATTATTGGTAAATAGAAAGCTAAATAAATATATTACAACTAGCTATTTACTTTCAGTGATTTGTTAGGTAGCTAAATACCATTTTAAAATAAATTTCCATTTCCATATTTCAGCAAGATAACTTATACAATTTTTCTACCACTCCCCACCACATATTTGTGTGTAAGCATTTTTATTTTTTTGTTTTAAATCAAAATACAGAAATAAATGGTAAAAGACCACATGTCTGGCACTGAGTTAAATATTGCAAATCTTTGCTTAATCAAAATTAAATTTCTATATGATAATTTCATTGTGTTAAACATCTTCTGAGTCTTAAAAATTTCATTGAAATGTTGTTCATGTACAGCATAGTTTGTAAAATAAAGAATTTTAATCTAAAGTCTTATAAAGAATAGTAAGCTTGTGAAATCTTTCTGTATTACTTTTAATTCTTTTAGAATGTTGCATCATAGTCAAATTTGTAAACCCCCACCTCAAGGAAAAATATTAAAAGCATGAAGATTAAAGAAATTTAAATATGATGGTGCCACAATTATAATTACACAAGACCTAGCAGCAGAGACATTAAAGGACCACAAGTCTTGGAACAAAACATATCAAAGAGCAAAAGTACCATGACTCTGGTCAAAAATCTCCTACCCTGCAAAGTTAAGTATTATCCTGAATGAAAAAAAAATGGACATTTTATAAGCTCTCAGATTTTGAAGACTTTGTTTTTAAAAAATCCTCTATTTAATAGAAGATTCAACATAAGAAGAACCAAGAGAAATATTAGAGATCCATGAAGACAGACTGTTTGCTTTTGACATATATAAAATGTATGTCTAAGATAAGATTCTTATCAATAATTGGGTAGCTCATAAGAAAGATTGGGGTAAACCTGAGTATGATATGAATTTAAAAAGCAAACATTAGAAATAGCTTAAACGAGTAATTATTTATACAAATGAAGTACAAGAAGAAGAACTGATACAGAGGAATTAGATGAGGGAGGAGGGCTGATAGCTCTGGTAACCTACTTTCATTGGGAATGGATTTAAGAGGGAACAATACATATATATTTAGAAGAGTATAAAAGTCTTCTAAATTCAGAAGAAATAAAATGGTAGGGGCATAGAGAAGGGGGAGAGGACAAGGGAGGGATCTTTAGAGGTGAGAGTAAGAGAATAGGTAAGCCAGGGATATAGAAAGGTATTTAGATTTATGGGAATGGGAGGATAAGGGAGGGATTCTTAGAAAAGGGTAGACAAGTAATAGGAGGGCAAGGTAGTGGGTAGAAGTAAAGTAGAGTAGGCTGGAGGGATGGGAAACAAGAGATATACACATACATAAAAATAAAGATCAGAAGTAGAAAAGGTTTGGGAAAGTATGTCTATTTATACGTATGTATATATATACACACACACACATATATGTATGTATATATACATATATGTGTGTCTGTGTGTATGTATATGTATATGTGTTTGTGTATGTATGTATCTATAGCTATAGAGAAACATCCCTATCTTTATTGTAGCCTTCTGGGGATGAGAAGGTTGGAGGGAGGGGAAAAAAGAACAAAATAAAAAAGTGCACAGCAAAGAATAAAAGAAAACACAAAGAAGCAAAGACAGACAATTCTTGACACAACAAGTAGAATTTATCATATATGCTTTCTTGAAAGGAAAATTTATTGTTACATATTTTGAATCCTCTAATGTTCTGCTATCCATACATTTTTTCCCTTCTAATTTTGTATTTAAGTTCCAATATTTAAGTTTATGATTTTTTTCTCTATTCTGTATTTGTGTTCTAGCATTTGACTCTGAAATAAACTTTTGAAGGAAAAAAAGGATGTTCCATATCAAAAGGCATACTTATTTTATGGCTTGTTTTATTGTTGTATAGTTATAATTTTCTCTGTTTTTTAGAGGGCAATTAGGGTTAAGTGACTTGCCCAAAGTCGCATGGGTAGTAAGTGTGTCAAGTGTCTGAAGCCAGATTTGAACTCAAGTCCTCCCAATTCCAGGGCCAGTACTCTACTCACTGCACCACCTAGCCACTCCCCATATTCATAATTTTCATAATTGTAGGTACAAAAAAATTTCTATTTTATAATTATAGCATTTAAATTTTAATTTGAAGCTATTGGGTACAAAAGTCAATATCACAGTTATTGCAAATATTTAGCGAATACATTTAAAATAGTATTATACATAGTATATTAAATACCTTGGATTAAATACACAATGTGTTTTTGTTGTTATTATTGAAAAGAATTCAAGGAGCAACAACAATTAAGAATCACTTCTTTAATCCATCCTCTGCAATGATGCTAAAATTATTTTCCTAAAATACAGATCAATCTATGTCCCCTCAGTACTCAATAGGCTCCTTATTGCCTCTAGGATTTTGGTATGTAATACTCCATACAATTTGAACCCGCACTAACCTTCCTATTGTTACTTCCTTCCACTAAGTCCATTCCATCCATGCAGACTTTCTTGCCACACAGCACAACACACAACATTTCATCTATACCTCAGTGCCTTTGTAATGGATGCCTCATATTCCTGGAATGTATTTCCTCCTCATTTTAAACTCTTGCATTTCTTTGCTTTTTTCAAGACTCAGTTCAAGAACAAAGTTGTATATGAGATTTTTCCTATTCCCCCCATTCAATAATGCTTCCTTCTACTCACTCCTCAA
>CM053595.1:177881943-177890733 GCA_028646575.1 Pseudocheirus occidentalis
TACTGGATATTTCAAACAGAATGTCCTATAGACATTCCACCACCATTAACTGCACACCAGTTCTTCATCAACAACATTTAGATATTTCAAATATGATGTCCTACTGCTATTCCATCTGCATGTCAAAAATTAAACTCTCTATATTTTGGCTCAAAATCCATCACTCTCCTCAATTTCCATATACATATATATATATATGTATGTATGTATGTATGTATGTATGTATATAAAACCATCTTTCTGAATAGCTAGGTAAATATATAGCTCATGTCATACCTTACTCATTCACCCCATATATTTAATCAGTTGCCACATTTTATTAATTTTACCTCCACAATATCTCAGCTGTCCCCTTCTCTGCATCTACACATTCTCTACCCTAATTCAGACACTCATTAAGACCAGAATTAATAGAGGACTTTTCTTCCTGCTTTAAGTCTCTCCCCATTGTAGTCTATCCTTTCTGAGAGACTAGTTTTCCTAAAGCAAAAATCTGACCTAACTACCCTCCTGAATAAACAGTAGCTATTCTCTATTACCTCCAAAATCACCACCTGGCAATAAAACACTTGATAACTTCATCCTGACCTATCTTTCCATCCTTGTTACAGATTACTACCCTTCACATATTCTTCAAAGAAATCAAATTAATCTTCTTACTATTCCCTACCTGTCCACTGACTGTCCCCTGTGCCTTGAGTGCATTTTTTTCCTCACCAAAGTGCCCTCTTTTTGAATGACACCTTCCTGACCCTCAAAAGCTCCCAGTACTTTCCTTTATAATTATGCAGTATTTTGCATTTACCTTTATATCAACATGTCTCTCCTCTAAAGAATATAAACTTGTACTGGTTAAGTGGCTCAGTGAATAGAGCACTGGCCCTGGAGTCAGGAGGACCTGAGTTCAAATCTGGCCTCAGAAACTTAATACAAAAAACTAGCCGTGTGACCTTGGGCAAGTCACTTAACCCCAACTGCCCTCCAAAAAGCTAAAAAAAAGGGAAAAAATAATTTATTAAAAAAATAAGAAGAATATAAACTCCCTGAAGGCAGAGATTGCTCCACCTTTATTTTTGTGCCCACCGGACCTAACATAATGTCTGGTGCAAAGCAGGCACTTAATACGCGATTCTTAATTGATTGCTATAGATTATAAAAAATCCCTGCCTCAACACTTCTTTGGTCTCCTTTGATACTCAACTTACTTTCTGCAAGAGGATTTGCCTGCTTCTCTCAAATTGCTAATGTTGTTATTGTTGTTCTACTTTTAGATTACCTTGCTCTACTCTGTATACATCCTGTATGAACTTAGTTGTTTATTTGTCATCTCCTACATTAGAATGGATGCTCCTTGAAGATAGGTGATTTTGTTTAAGTGGGAGTGGAGGTTAAGTGCCTTTTTATATCTCTAGAGATTAACACAGTGTCTGGCATATAGTAAGGATTTAAAATGTGCTTGTAAATTTATTGACTTCATAGAATGCTTAATGCCTAGGTGATCCAGTTTCTGAAGGAATAAGAATGAAGCAACACAAATTTCAAAAAGAACATTAGAAAGAAGACAAGAGGGGCAGCTAGGTGGCACAGTGATTAGAGCACTGGCCCTGGAGTCAGGAGGATCTGAATTCAAAACCAGCCTCAGACACTTAACACAAAAAATTGGCCATGTGACCTTGGGCAAATCACAATCCCAATTGCCTTACTTTCCCCCTCCAAAAAAATCAAAAGAATAAAATAAAATAAAGTAAAATTAAGACAAGGGAAGAAGTCAAAAGTATAGGAGATAAAGATAGCATGCTATGCTGTGTTTGACTTGTGTGGTTTTTTTTTAGTATAACTTACTGATTTCTTTTTAGTTTTCAAAATTCACTTTCATAAGACTTTGAGTTTTAAATTTTCTTCCCCTCTTTCTCCTCTTCTCCTCCCCAAGACTGCAAGCAAAATGATATAGGTTCTATGTATGCATTCATTTTAAGCATACTTTCACATTAGTCAAAGAAGAATTAGAACTAATGTGAGGAACCATGAGAAAGAAGAAACAAAACAAAACAACAAAACAAAAGGAGAGCAAATGGTATGCTTCCATCTGCATTCAGACTCCAAAGTTCTTTCTCTGGATGTGGATAGCATTTTCCATTATGAGTCTTTTAGAGCTGTCTTATTTCCTCACGTTGCTGAGAAGAGTTTAGTCTATCAAATTGACTTGGGATTTTGAAGACATTGAAATGTTGTCCTCTCCTTCCAAGGTCAGATGTTGGATCCTGACATAGTTGTTTTGATGTGGCACCATGTTGAGGGAATTATCATTTCTGCTGATTCCTGTTTTCAAAACTGAATCCCACCTATACCTTCCAGACCTTTGCCCTCTGTGGTTACAACATCTCTACATCTAGCAACAGTGGCTTCCAGATCTCAGTACAAAGTGTTATTGTGGTGGTAATAATTAATAACGATAAATAGCTTTTATGTAATACTTTGAGGTATGCAAAGTGATTCACATAAGTTATTTCAACTGATAGAAATTTTGTTACACAGTATTTCCAGTTTCCCTAGTGTAATTTCTGGATTTGAAATGCCACTGGTCTCAAAATATTCCACGCCTAGAGGACTGGTAAGAAATAAGGTGGTTTGCTTGACATCCTGGTTGTCAGGAGTAGTTGATGATAATGTTTTCCCTTGATATCACAATGCTTTCTGTTTTCTAAAATCTAATTCTAGGACTGAAATGGATTTTAGAGGATATTTAATCAATCAATGAATATTTATTAATTATGTACTAAGTGCTAGGCCCTGTCTAGCACAGTGCCCGACATGTAATAGATACAATAAAGATTTATTGATTGACTGATTTTGTTGACTGATAGCTTCCTCATTTTACATGTAAGAAACTAAGGCCAATGGAGTTGAAGTGATTTCCCCAAGACCAAAAAATAACACTATTTCCTCAGTTTATGAATCTGAAAAATGATCATCATAACCATTATCATCACCAATACCCTACCTTCAAAAAAACCAACATGAATCAAATCACTCACCAAGATAAAGTGCTATAAAAATGAAAGGCATTATTCAAGGAAAATCAGTAAAATTTGAAACATATTAAGGAGATATAATTTTTAATGATCAGTTGATGATTGTTACTAAAATTGTTACTTATGTTTAGTGTTATTTTAAAATGAATTTTTTATAAAGGAACATTCATTCTTAATTTAGTCTTATGAAATAAAATTTCTCATCACTTGTAATCATCATTAATTTGTTATAATGTTTTTCCTTTATTATTTTATATTCTTACAATACTTTCCTGAAAAATATGCTAGCATACTTTATGTTCCAGTTTATAAAATAAAAACTGAATTAGGATGAAATACCAAAATATCTTAAATATTCATTATTTCATTAGTATAGTAATGGCCTCCACTCATGCAGATCTGAATACTCCCCTTTTTTGAAAATGGTCTTCGTGAATTCATGTTGCTAAAAATATCATTATCCTGCGGCCAACCTGACTTCTACAAATGGTATTAGGCTGGGTTAAGGATAAGAGAGAATCTGTCACTGTGTTTATATTTGAAGTCTTTTCAGTTTGCTCCTAAGGTATATTTGTTTAGCATTTGAGTGGCAGATCAGTTAGCAAGCACTTATTAAGCACCAACTATATGCCAGATACAGAGCTGGCTATTAAGAATACAAAAACAAAAATGAAGTAATCCCTGCCTTCAGGAGCCATACACTCACTTGAGGGGTACAAACACAATCTTCTTCATGTCATGATGAGGCATCAAAGAAATAGAAAGTTGATATCAAAGGGTATGACTATCATAGTCTTTCTGTTAAAAAAGAACACTACATCCATTTTTCCATCTCATTTGATCTTTTACAACAGCTTTGTGAAATAGGAACGGTAGGTTTTATTATCCTGCATAATATCATATTCTGAGGCCCAGAAGTGTGAAATATTGTATCCAAGGTCACAAAGCTAAGTGTTAGAGCTCAGTCTTGAACTTGTCTCTTACCTTCTGATACAATATTTTTTCCACTTCATTATTTTTTTTCCTTAGAAAGTAAGTTCCATAAGGGCAGGGATATAATTGTTCAGCTTTTCCTCTACCTTAGCACTGTTCATGATGCTAAGCACATAGCATATATGTAATATTATTTGTTGAATAAATGTTATTAAGTGAGTTACACAACACTATGCCCAGGATTTTTATTTTGTTGACATTTTCTTATAATGCACAGTCGCCTGCTTGATGCCCTAACTGAACCACAAGCTTGGGGACTGAAAAATAATGGATTTCATCTAGCCCAGATATTATGCCATGTTTATGAGCTGGGATGTATCATTCTACCTTTAGGTGCACTGGGATGCATTTGGTTGCTTTAACAGCTCCTCCTGGGGTTCATGTTCCTCATTATGTATCAAGACCTTTAATTCAAAAACAGTCAGAACTTGGAAATCTTGCTTTTGATATCATCAGCCAATATTACATTGTGAACTTCTCATCCTTGGTCCCTCTGGTCCTTCACATGTATTATTTTCAACAGTTTGAAGCTTCCATTTGGGTCAATTTTCCCTGACCTTTTGTTCAATTTTCAATTTTCTGGGCCAATTTTCTACCTATCCCTTGACTACATGTTTGAAATATACTGAAGTCACTACCCTTTGCTGTCACTGTAAAACTTTGTTTTCATCTTCTGAAAACTTCTGCTGTGTTACTTCATGCTTTTCATCCCTTTCCTGGGTAGATCACAAAGAACAGGAGCAAGTAATTTGCATAGCATCTTTAAAAGGCAAATTACTTTTTTGTGATTTTTCTTAAGTACAGTATAAAATAATTTCAGTATGTATAACCTATGAACTACCTGTAAAGACTCCAGATCTTAGAGTGAGGGAACCACCATCTATCAGTTTCAAGCATAATGGCATTAGAAGAATAATGTAAGTCTCTGTGGTTCCTAATCTTCTTATCTGTCTTATGAGAGAATTGTTACCCACCTCAATTTGAACTAATGCATCAAGGATTTATTAAATATTTGACGTAGCTAGTGCACTATTCTGGGTACTGGGAATGCAATGTGTATTTAAAAAAATAACTCTTTTCTCAAGTAGTTTATACTCTATTAGGTAATGAGCTATATAAATAAAGAAGTTATTACAAGATACTTTGATAATACAAGTAAATACAAGGAAAGAACACTAATCGGGGAGATCAGGAAATCCTTCCTATTTGAGGCATCATATTCAATGAGTCTAAGAAGCAGAAATAAGGAAGAGAATTAATAATAATAGCTAACATTTATATTGCACTTACTGTATGCCAGGCATGGAAAGAGTGCTTTACAATTATTAGCTCATTTGCTCCTCACAACAATAATGGGAGGTAAGTGTTATTATCATCCCCATGTTACAGGAAACAAAACTTAGGTAAACGGAATTTGTGACTTGGTCAGGCTCACATAGCTAATAAGTGTCAGAAGCTGATTTGAACTCGAGTCTTCCTGACTTTAGATCAAGCTCTCTATCCACTGTGCCACCTAGCTAGTCCATGAGATACAAAATAGTTCCATTCCATCCAAAGATATTGTCTGTACAAATACAAGGAGATAGAAGCAAAGTTAAGTTAGAGGGAGTGACAAATTATACAGGCAAACTGGAACATAGAATGCATGAAAAAGTATAATAGTATAATGTAAAATAAGTTTGTAAAACTGTACCATGGGTAAGTAGGTGGGCTTGGTGGCTCCCAGCTACAGAGGCTATTTTATCCTAAAGACAACAATGAATTGCTAAGGATTTTGGAACTGAGGAGATATATACTTAGACCTGGGCTGCAAGTTGATTATTTTGGCAGCTCTATTAAGAAAATATTGGCAAGGGGATATATTGGAAGGAGGAATTACAATTTGAAGGTTAATAGCCCAGACAAGAACTGATGAGTGTCTGGATTATTTTGGTGGTGGTGTCAATGGGAAAAGTGGGCTTTTTCTGAGAGATGATGTGGAGAAGACTTGATAAAACATCACAATAAATTGGATATTATGGTGAAAGGAGAGTAAAAGGCTTGGGATTATTAATAGATTGTAAACTAGGTAATTTGAAGAATGCTGATCTCAACAAAATAGGGCATTTAAGAAGAAAAGCAGGTTTAGGAAGAAGGTGATTATTCTGTTTTGGACATGCTTATGAAACATAACAGTGCAGATGTCCAAAAGAGAGTTATTGATGCAACACTGAAGGAGAAAATTAGACTTGAGTAAATAAAGATGGTAGTCAACACTTCAAGATGATCATTAAACCTATGGAAATAAGTGAAATAATCAAGATGAAGAGAAATGATACAAATTTGCATTCTAAGGGGACATTCATTGTCAGATGGGGAGGCAACAATGATGAATTAAAGGATCCTGAAGAGAGATTAAATAAGAAAGTTAGTAGAACCAGAACCTAGTATATAGTATTAGCAACATCATGCAATGATCAACAATGAACAACTTAGCTCTTCTTAGCAACCCAATGATCCAAGACAATTCCAAAGAACTCATGATGGGAAATGCTATCTGCATCCAGAAAAGAATTTGTGGAGTTTGAATGTAGATTGAAGCATGCTATTTTCATTTTCTTTATATTTCGTGGCTCCTTTTCTTTTGGCCTGTTTTATCTTTCACAATATGACTTAGATGGAAATACATTTTACATGATTTCATATACATAACCTATATCAAAGTGCTTACCATCTTAGTGAGAGCATGGTGAGGGAGGGAGGGAGAGGGAGATAATGCAGAGCCCAGAAAATTTTTTATATAAATGTTAAAAATTGTTTTTACATGTAATTAGAAAAAATAAAATACTATCAAAAAAGAAATTAAATAATTAATCAATTAGCTATGAGCTCCCATCATTAAATTCTCTCTCTCTCTCTCTCTCTCTCTCTCTCTCTCTCTCTCTCTCTCTCTCTCTTCCTCTCTCAAATCAGGCAAAATATAAAGGTTACTTTTTCCCTTTTTTTTGAGAGGGAAAGGCCAGGCAATTGGATTTAAGTGATTTGTCCATGGTCACACAACTAGTAAGTGCTAAGTGTCTGAGGCTGGATTTGAACTCAGGTCTTCCTGACACCAGGGCCAGTGCACTATTGACTGCACCACCTAGCCACTCCCATCAAGGTTGCTTTTAATAATTAAATGTATTTTCAGTGAAAAAAAGAGCATAGCAGGAATTCTGATGCTCTTTTATCCTCCATTCCTTTCACACATTTCTTTCCCAGACCAATCATTCTTGCTCTTATTGAACCCTCTCCTCCCTTTCCTATTTTTATCCTTTTTATCCTTTGGTGAATAAATTCAAGTCTCCTCTATCTTCCACCACTAATTACGTTCCCTACCTATCCTATTGCGAAACATGTTTTGTCAATCCCCAATGCTAATTTATTTCAACAATACACCTCCTTCACTTCTGTACATATGTTATCAAAGAGAGCTAGAGGAAATCACATAATCATGTCAGATACGTCCACTGTACACACACACACACACACACACACACGTATATATATATATATATGTAATCTAATCTCAACTGGATATTTATTGTATTAAAGCAAACATTTTATTCCTTCTTAGTGGATTCACTGTCCAGTTGCCCTCAACAGATGTTTCTAACATTCTGAATTCTCATCAAGCCATCAGTGATCCATCACTAAAATATAGAACCTGATAAATTAGTTGTGGTAAGTTAAGAACTGTCTATGTCTTTTTATTCATTCACATTGTTGTGTAAGGAAGAAATGTCTGGGGAACAGAAATAAAAGACTAATGATTCCACCTATCTAAAGGAAAGGGGCAAGAGTTAGTCACATAGGACGATAATAATTTTGTCATCCACATACCAAATGGTGATTAGATTTGCTGCATTTTATCCTACTTATGTCAAATGCTACTTGAGATTCCCAGGTTTTCCTAATCTAATTAAACTTTTGATTTTAATTATACTAAAGGAACTAAATATATTTTATTTTCTAGCCCTAAGAGAAAGGAGTTTCCAATACAATGAAGACTGAGGCCATGTAAATTTTATTAAATCTAGGCTTTGTATAGATAGTCAATTAGTAACAGGAAAAGCAAGATCGTCTATAAATCCCCATTTTTAATTAAAACAATCTGTTACATTTCTGATAATTTTTTAGAGGCATCTTAGTGAGCCTGTTTAAAGTTGAGTCAGGCTAAAATTCCAGCACTGGCCACTTTTGTATTTCTTCCAAGTATCCCTTATATGTCCATTTGACTCTCTCCTTATTGATGAAGATGAATGCATGAGGTGTGTGGTGGAGTTGGTGACAGGCAAGACAGTTCCATCCTTCAGCAATTTCCTCTTTGGGATTCTATAGAAACTGTTCTCCATTTGACTGTCTTCACCTTCAGGATTCCTCCAGATCATCTTCTTTTTTTAAAAAAAATATTTTTTTATTTGTTTTCTTGTTTACATCATTCATTTTCATTACATTTTTGGACTGCAAATTTTCTCCCCATCTTGCCCCTGCCCCAACCCTAAAACTGCAATCCCACTGTAAAGCCCCCTCCCCTGCTCTGCTCTCTTGCTTCCTGGTAGAGCAGGGAGGGTCTCCCCGTCCCAGCCCCTGTATATCTTAATTCCTAGTGGCAGGTATTGCAGAACTTTAAATTCTAGATTCTTTTGATTCCTCCCTTGACCCCCACCCCCACTGGAAGGAAAATCAATTCAATATAAGCTGTGGATGTGTGATTATACAGGACATCTTCATAGTGGACATATTG
>CM053595.1:177891233-177907000 GCA_028646575.1 Pseudocheirus occidentalis
AGATGGCTAGTTTGGGAAGAAGTTCCCCATATTTGATCCAGTCTGTGTAAATACAAAACTTAGGGTCCTAGATCACAGGCTAGTCCTGTAAAATCATAAAAATTTCAAAATCTATTCTGTAGAGTTGCTGTGAAGAGCATGATTTGTAGTCTCAAAATACCATAGAAATGAGAGTTAATATTAATGTTGGTGTTGTTACAGGTTCTGTATAGGTCTCAATTCCTATTCCCTAGTTCAGTGACATCAGCAAAAGTCACTACTACTTACTCAGGTGCATGAAATGTCCAAATAGCATTATTTAGATTTTAGGCTTAGGTCATAGAGCTAGAAACTAAGAAATCTCTGATTAACCATGAATAGTTTTTGTATATTCATCATTTCCTTAATAACAGGAAAATAAAAACTATTTTCTAAAAAGTTGAGCAAATAAATAAATAATAATAAATAATGAATATAGCCTTGTACTTTTATTTGCATTATACCCTATGACTGTGGTTCTCATCCTAATGCCACAATCCTTTAATACTCATATGTGGGGGTATCTGCATGTGGGTGGATCCACCTGGAGACAGATAGATGAGCAGTGCCTCAGTTCCTAAGACCATAAGAAATATGTGTTTTCCAATGGTTTTAGGAGACCCCTATGACCCCTTTGAAAGGATCGTTCAGTCCCCAAAGGTTGAGAACCACTAACCTATGACCTCTTTCTCAAAGAGGTAGTACTTTTGGTTGTTTGTTTTAGTTAAAATCCATTTATAATCCCTGTTTTAAAAATACTTGTTTGGTGGTTCTTCAATTGAGATGCAAGGTCTGAATATTACCTTGCCAGCCTTACCCCTTGGTTTTCAGAATCTCCCATCTAATTCATCCCCCCTTCTGAAATAAACTTGACATTTTGGAGCAAAATCTCCTTTTCATGGTTTTCTTCTTTGTAATGGCTCTATTTGTTTGAGCTTCTTTCTGCTTGACTCTGGAGTGTTTCTCATCTTCCCAGATTCTATGCTTTTCTAAATATCTGCTTTGTTCCAGAGTCCCCTATGAGTGTCCCAGACTTAACTCTTTTTAATTAGTTTCCCAAGTAGAAGTTTATAAATGACTTTGGAAGTTTTTGCATGGTTTTATTTTAGGGTCAGATTCACCGTGATACAAAAGAACACACACACACACACACACACACACACACAGATGCAGATTAGTCATGATTCAACTATAATGGATTTTTTCACATGAAGAAAATAAATTATAGCTGTAATTAGGAATTCTATTCCTGGATGTCAAAAGAAGCATAATACTTAGGGCAAGGGCATGTCACACAAAATGGGCCTTCAGCTGAGGAGGGAGAGAGGAATGCTAGGATACTGACATGAGGCCACTGTTTGAAAGCAGAATGGGGACAAGACAAGGAGCTCATTTCAGCTTATCATCTTGCAGTTTCCTAATTTTACAGTTTAAGTAGGTGCTAGACTCTGCCACATCTATGATGCTGAGGGACTGCAAATGTTATCAATGGTCTCTAAATTTGGCACCCCAGAGTAAAGCCACAATCACTCCAACCTAGTTGTAACTCTAAAATCTACTAATATATAAATTGGTGAGAAACATTAGCAGGCTGACGAATAATGGATATGGCATAGACATATTTGATTCCTATTCCTACTTTAATTTCTCCCTTGCTCAGAACATAGCTAAAATAATCCTGCATTTTTTCCTTACCATCCATCACTAGTTTTAACTCCTTATTTGCTTTTGTGCTTCTGGTACCATTTTTACAGGACCATATACTATTTTTCCCCTTGGGTATCCATTTTCAGTCCCCCCACTCTTGCTTCCATCTCCTACTGTTAAAATCCATATTCTTTAAAATATTTGAACTGGTCAATCAGTTCCCTGTGGAGCCACATCACTTTAGGCATTTCTACATTTTCCTTCTTTTTAGAATAATTTCCAGTGTCTTAAGAATTTTGTTATTGAGAATTTTTCATTATTCTTGGGCAGACTTCCTTTGCACAACATTAGGAGCTGGATCCTATCTATCATTTCTAAAACTCTCTTAAAATGTCCTCTCCCAAGAATTAGAATGCATATAAAATTATGACCAGCTTTTTTCTTTCTTACTTTTGCTTTTTTTTGAACTTTATGAGAGAAAAGCCATTTGCCCATATGATCTCTGTAAATTATACTCCAGGAACCACTTCTAATTTGCAGGTCAATATCAGGTACAGAAAGGCATTTCTCACTCCTATTCCTTTTGAAGAGTAAAATAACATTAGTTCAAGTCACAAATTATTCAGCTATTCTGCTTTTGGCAGAGAAAGATCTTGTGCAGATTTATAGAGAGTTGACAGGGAGTTGTTATTATGTCCTACTTCCGTGCCAGGTTAGCGTTTGTTTCCTGAGTTCTTTGTTAAAATATTCCTTCTGTCCAGGTGGTTTTTAATATATTTCTACAACAATGATACTACTGATTCTTTCTGTGTGGATCCTTATCTGTATGCTGCCTCTTACTTTTCCTGTGTGAAAGTATTTTCTTAAAATATAATGATAAACTACAGCTCCCTTTTAACTATTCTCTTGCTCTTTGATTAAGGTATAATCTATCATTGCAGCATTGTCATCATTAATCCTATGTAAATAAATATCTTTTGATTCCTATGAGGTAAAATTTACCTTCTTTATTTAGGATGCCTAGCTATTTCCTCTTTATTACTCTTACTTTGGGTATTTGTTTATAAACATCTGAGGCTTTTCACTCACAAATACTTAAAGTCAGCTATCCAGTCACTTCTCAATCTTTTGAAATTTACCTTCTAGACCTACTGAAACTGGTCAAAGATTACTCAAGTGTCATTTCCAATATACATATTCCAGAAAGACAGGAGACTTTACTATTGTGTATGTCTAGTCAACAGCTTTCTTGGTAACCCTAATTAGAGTCACGACTACTTAGCTCTTCTTTGTCATGTTTGCTAAGATGATAAGTTGAAAGAAATTTCTACTTCAGAGAAATTTTATTTATCTCTCATTTTTAAGGATTTGGACTATATTCCCATATAGTTGTTCATATAGTTTACTTTTCTTCTTTTGCAAACTGACTGTTCATAACCTTCGATCATTTTTCTGTTGTGAAATGGTTCTTGTTCTTCTGTATCGATCATCTATATATTTTGGCTACCAAGACTTTACCTGAAAATTTAATACATATATTTTCCCAAGTTAATTATTTATCTTTTAATTCTAATAATGTTGATTTTGTTTGTGAAAAACCTTTTTTCAATTAAAAAATCAGTATTGCCTCTTTTATTTCCTGTGATCATTTTTTAAAAAGTTTTTAAAATTAGGTCAATAACTCTTTCCCTATCAAAATGTGAAAGATATGTCTTCCTTTTCTCCTTTAATTTGTTCATGATATGACATTTTATATGTGGTTCATGTATACATTTCCAGTTGGTTATATTATTTGGTGAGAACTATCAGTCCAAATTAAACCCAAGTTCTGTTAAACTGATTTCCAGTTTTCCCAGAAAAAAGTTTTGAATAGTTGGTTCTTACTCAAACAGTTGGAGTTCTCGAAATTAGTGAGGGTAAAGCACAATTGTTTTTGTTTTGGCCAGAAAATCTGAGGGTCTTCCCTCCCAGATTGATTTTTTTTTTGATTAGGTAAAAGAGGCCATTCCTCGCCTCATTTCTTACGTAGACTTAATCACTCACTAGGCATTGCCTCAGAAAAACTGAGACCTGAGAAAGGACTTATCTTAAAAAGGTCAAGTTCCCCCACTACATGTGGGGTCATCTCCAGTTATCCTGATCTCTATCTTGCCACTGGACCCAGATGACTCTGGAGGAGAGAGTGAGGCTAAGTGATTTTGCACTTAATCCAATATAACTTAAATGCCAAAATGATTTAAATACAATTCAGTGGAAATTATGCCGTTACCTTCCCTGGTGTCGTGGTCCTCATCGAGAATGAAATACAAACAACAACCACACTATTATCATTACTGGATAAACCTTTTTATTTTTTTCTGAGGGCATCTGTGCACCCCCACCATCATTTTTTGAAGCTTGAGATGCTCCTTCCTCCTAAAATGGTTCCAATTTGCCCTCCATAGGAAAAGTTTCTTCCCTCTTAGTTACTGCCAAGTCCTTAGCTACTTCTTTATTTCTCCTTTACTCCACATTGTGTTTATTTTCTAAACTTGAAAGAGTTTATCTTTCTTTTCATTGTTTTATTTTTGCTTCTTCCTTGAAACACAGCTTCTATTCCTTCAAAAATAACTGTTTCATCCTGGTAGACCAGTTACTATCTCCACATTACTACACTGTTTCACTCTCACTTAGTAAAAAGAGCAATACTTACTTTGTAAATACGTTAAGTTGTATGTAGCATCTGAAGAAACATAAAGGGGATACTTTGTAGGTTAGTACAAAATCTCCTTTGGCCTCATATTTGCTAGAAGCAAGATTCACAGTCTTTCTCTCTTTTTAAACAAATAGGGGTGTGGAAGTTGTAGTAGGAGGATAGTTTGTTTGGCTAATACTTCTGACTGCCCATTTTGCCACATCTATTTAATATAGAAAGGGCTTGATTATTGGAAGTTCCTTATAAAGTCTTTATCTTATGTGAACTTCTACTTTTTGGGGGGAGGCGGAAGTAAAAGATTGAGAATGAATAAACAAGCAATCATAATCTGATTAGCTCCCTTTAATTAGTAGTTAGCACCTTTCTATCTTGCCCAAATGCATACTAAACAAGAAGAAATTTAATTCTCTACTAAACATATTAAATATTAATCCTTGCCAATGATCTCCATATCCATTCCTTTACTTTTCTGGCACCTTGGCTCCCTCCTTATCTCATATTTTTCTGTCTTACCTGCTCTATATTCATGATATCCTAGAGATTTTGACTGTCCCAAGCTTTCTTAGCTGTATTTTCATATTTATAATTTCCTATGCCTTCATATATGTTCCAGTCCTCTCTAGCACTACTCCCCAGTGTGACTCCATCTTCTTAACTTCTTATTCCTTTTGTAAAGTCATAATTAAATGTTACATCCTCTAGGAAATATATGCTGTTCCTTCTGGTTTTCAGTGACCTTTTGTCTGTTCTTTTAAGCACTTATAAAATGCATTGCACATTATGGATACTTGTCTAAGTGTCACATTCACCTACTTGATGGCACTGCGAGAGAAGGGATGTTGTATTTGTTTTTTCCCCCCAACATCTAGCACAGATATCTACACATATTAAGTGCTTAATAAATATTTCTTGAATTGAAACAATTCCTATCTATGTTTTTCTCTCTTTCCCCACTTATTTTGAGTTCTCTGTGTTAACAGAATTGTAAGAAAAATGGCTACATAAACAACTAAAAATCGCATTGTATCAGTCAGTTAAATATTATTGTTACATTTAAATATCCCGGCCAAATTAAGGTTTGTGGTCTATGGCTCTTTTAGTTGGAAATACAGGAGCACTTACATAAGACAAATAGGATCCCTTTCCTCTGTATCCTATATAAACTTTGAGAATTATTATCCCAGCTTCCATTCTCATAAATGAGTTTAGAGTAAGGCACATCTTCCTCTCATGATTTTAAGATTATTCGTGAGGAGAGGAGGGTGGTTTTCTAATGATATCAGATCAAGCTCTCACTGATCTTCTTCCCCTAAAGATTATCAGCAGAGGATCATATTAGGCAGCTAGCCTTGGAAAGCTTTTAGAAAGGGACATTCACTAAGGTGCACAGTGAGAACAATCCAAAAGTCAGTGGCACATCTTCCCATATGTTATATAGAGTCCAGCAAAACTGGGTTCAAACTTATTGAATATATGTGGAAAAAGAATAGCCTACAGCTTATGCTTGTTTAAAGTAATTTTCTCCCGTATGTGAATGACCAAGAAACTCCCTCTTAATTTTGGTGAATCTGTTTCTTGTCAGTCTTCATCTCACAATATAGACATTGTTGTCAGTTAATTAGAAGGTGTCCCTACAACACTGTTAGAAAGACGAGGGCATTTCTGAACCTTTTTCAGCTTACAAGGTCATCCTTTGGCCCAAGGGGAGAAAGGGAGAATAAGGACAAGGCAAAGTGTTTTCCTTCCCCTCATAATAAACTGTTTCTCACAGATTTGACCTGTAATCTGTGTTCATTTACTCATTGTCTTTTCTGTTTCTAGCTCACTGGATGCTTTTGCACAGGAACCATACAGTGTGACAAAATCTTTCAGACAATTTTAATTGATCTCTTGTCTGATGTGTTTTAAATGAATTAAATGGTTTTTAAATACTTTTCACAATTAGTCTGACTTTGATTGATTAAGATGTGTTTTCACAGTTAAGGTGTCAGTACTAAATGGATAGTATGTATTCTTACCTGATAAGTATATCAAGGCTAAAATGACTTGGGATGATTTTGTCTCCCACTTTCTACTATTTTAAGTTCTCTATTCTAGTCACCAAATAGGAAGCTAGATATTTTGCTATAGCAGTTTCATATTTTTTTTTGAATTGTGGCTATTTAAAATCCCTATTATAAATACTTAGAGTGAACACACAGGAAGTGTGTTGACATATACACACATACATCCATATATACATATACACACACACACACACACACGTATACACACACACACACATATGTGTGTGTGTATCTCCATATCCCCAGGAAGAATCACAAGAGATTTCATATACTTCCAAGAAACAATAAATCCACAACTCATTGAGCATTCCCTCTCCCCAACTCAGTAGGAAAGATCACCTCTCCACTCCCATGACATTCTCGTCCAAGTCTTTTCCTAAATCCAACAATGACAATCCATCCATGGAACTAGAGACTTTTCTTTGTTTTTTTTTGATATTTCATACATAGTATAGTGCTCAGATTGTCTCTTATCCCTCACTTTGCTGTGTGATTAGCCAATCCCCCTTTCCCATTATATATGCCTTTGATGATGTCCTTCTGCAGCTTTTCATGTGAAACTCATCATTGTTAATATATGCAGCCTATTTATATTCATTATGCATTTTGTCTCTTCTGTATTTGGGTCACCTAAAATGTTGGTTCATCTGAGTTCATAATGCTCTACGACTTGTAAAAAACGTGGGCTTTTGCAGAGATGAATATCTTGAAATCACTGAATGCTTTGCACTAGTTCCCAACCCCTCCACATATTCAATTCTAGACCAGTTTCACTGCCTATCTGAAGTGCCATTCTGAGCTATAGGTACTGATGGATTAATTCAATGGACTATGCAGCTGCATGTCATAATCTGAATAATATGCTTTTTTCGTCAATTTCAATTTGGATGGTTAAACCAGTTTCCCAGTTATTTCACTAAGGAGACTATCTGACTTTGTAAGATTCAGTGTAATTTATAGGAGTGAGGCCATGTGAATGACATTCAATTTTGAATATAGTAAATATTTAATAATATTGGTTGAATTGCTTCTTGATTTTAACATCAGTTCTTTCGCGTTTCCATACATTTTTCATTCCTCTCCTGACTGCCTTCCTGACTCTCCTAGAATTTGTTACCTTTCCACGTCAACCCTAACTCCTTGAGTACCTTCATCTCTACTGTCCACTTCTCCCCACCCCTTCCTCCAGATTCCTTTTATTTACGGGTTTTTTTTAAATAGCATGTCCCATTTAGAATGCAAGATACTTAAAAAAAATATTTATTGATTTTTAGTTTTCAACATTCACTTTTATAAGATTTGGAGTTCTAAATTTTTCCTTCCCATCTTCTCCCTCTTCCCCAAGATGACATGCAATTTGACATCACAAATTACTTAGGATGTGGGAGTGTGTGTGTGTGTGTGTGTGTGTGTGTGTGTTTATAACAATTAGTGACCATGAAGGTTCATTTTCTAAACCCTATGAAAGACCTGTTAATTCTAACCTGGAATATCTTCTGTGAACTAGGGGAAGTTTTTTTAATATATAAAATTATGTTCATTTTTAGACATTTAAGACATAAATATGCCAAGATTATATTTTAAGTTATATAAAACTTTATAACTACAAGAAACAACAATAACTCAGAAATTATATTGTATTTCCACTCCACTTGGTTTTTTCAATTAAAATTGAATTGCTTTTTCTACAGTAAAATTGGCAAGTTGTTTAGGATTCTATTAGAGATATAGGCAGGAAGTTCCACATTTGTGGTCTCATTGTCGGACTCATCTTCCTGAGTTCAAATCTGACCTCACCTCATACACTTGCTAGCTGTATGACCCTGGAGAAGTCCCTTAACCCTTTTTGACTCATTTCCTCATCGTAAAGTGAGCCAAGAAGAAAATACTCCAGTATGTTTGCCAATAAAACTCAAATGGGTTCATGAAGATTTAAAAGACTGAACAAGTACAACAAAATCACAAAGCACTATGTACAGAAAAAAAGAAGACTAACACTCGTGGATTTACCATTACATTGTTATAAAAGTGGTAATACTATTTAAATTAATTTATAGATTCAGTGTGATATAAATAAAGCTAGCAAAATCATTTAAAGAACTAGAAAAAAATAATAAGAAGATGCATCCACTGAAACAAAATCAAGAATGTCAAGGAAAATAGTGAGAAGGAAGGAAGCCCAGCATAGTGGATCTCAAGCTATACTATGAAGCAATAATTACTACATCAATTTTATCCTGTTTAAAAAAGAGAGAAAAAGTGATTAATGAAACATATTAGGGTCACAAGGTGTAGATGCAGTTGAACATAAGAGCATAGTATTCAATAAACATAAGTACTCCATTTTTGGGGGGCAAAGAGCAACTATTTCACAAAAACTCCTAGGAAAACTGAGAAGTCTGGCAAAAATTAGGTTTATATCATTTCTCTCACCATATCCCAACACATAAACTACAAGTTGATACATAACCTAGATATAAAAAGGTTATATCCTAAACAAATCATAACAGTATTGAAGGAATATCTTTCATAACTGGATAAAAGAAGAGTTCTTAATTAAATGAGAAAGAGAGAATCATAGAAGGTAAATTGGCCAATATTTATTATATTATAATTATATATAAAATGATAATAATAACAATTATTATCACTAGTAATGATAAAATACAAACAAAAATTATGTTTTGACCTCAGACTCATAAGATTTGCAAAGATGATAAAGAAAATGGTAATTGCTCTGAGGCTATGGGAAAGACATGTGAATGTAATGTTTGTTGAACTGTGAACTGATCTAACCATTCTGTAGAGATGGAGATGGAGTGGAGATAGTCCAGAATTCTCCAAAGTCAGAGATCCCCAGACCACCAACTCTGCTTATAACCCAAGTACCATAGCTGTACTTCAGGAAAGACTCTCCTAACCTTTCAACATCAGCACTATCTACCAATAGCCACTAAAGAGAAAATGACCCCCCCAAACCTCACTAACAATAGTAACTTCTATAGAGATTCGACCCTGCAGCTATCTCTCTAGGGTCTGTGCATCCTATCTCCTTAATAACAATATCTTCTGAAGAGGGTAGGAGAGAGGGAATTCTCATTAATAAAATGCCTGGCATCATCAAATAGTTCAGCTTGAGAAATGAATATGGTTTCACTAACAGAAATGACTGAAGAAAATGCATTGCTTTGTACTGTAAGAGCTCCTTTTTGGTTTTCTGATTTGCAGTTGAAATAAGTATTGAATGTGAAATCCTTGAGAGTAGGGACTGTCTTGCTTTTCTATCTGTGATTCCAGCATTTTGAACAATTCTTTGCACATAACAATAAATTAATCTCTTTTCATCAATTTATTCATTCACTCAGCATATATAACTTAAGGAAAGAGAGAAAGAAGAAATGGATATAAGTACAAAAATATTTGTAGAAGGAATTTTTGTTAAAGCAAATTAGTACTACACTCTGGGTGCTCATCAGTTTAGAAATGACTGAAGCGATTATAGCAAATGAATACAATTTATTATTGTGCCTTAAAAATGATGAGGAGGATGGATGGATTTAGAGAAACCTGGGAGGACTTGTACCATCTGATGAAGAATAAAGCGAGCAGAAAAAGGAGAACAATTATACGACTACAACACTATAAAGGGAAACAATGGTAAAAGACTTTAAAAAGAAAAAAAAAACTATTCAATGCAATTACCACTCAGAACTCCATGAAAAAAATTGGCTGATAATTTTTCCCACTTAGCAGAGAGCGGAACGTCTGTATATGTAAAATGAAGCACATGTTTTCAGACCTAAGAAATGTATTGTTTTGTTTTGCTTAGCTATATTCATTTGTTACAAAGAAGGGATTTTATCTGGGTGGGCATAAGCATACGGTAGTGTAATGATAATGATAATTTAAACAAAGGAAAAGAAAGAAAAGATCCTTTAAGAATCAGCTAAAAATACGCAGAGAAAGCTGAAAGGAATTCAGAAGGGCCAGAGTAGGGTTGGAACTATCATGCAAAATTTGAAATAGACTTCAAAAAACAAGCTATGTGTAGCACAAATTCATAGTTTTATACACAATCCTATTTTATTGTTCTTTTATGGGGAATCATTTATTTTCATTGATCTCTGGCAAGGTTATAACAATAAAAATATTTTTAAAAGAAAAGTAAAACAAAAGTCTCTTTTTTGGTGTTTAAAACCTTTCTCAAACTTTATCTAATAGGACCTCATTTGTCCACTCTTGGAATGGCTAGGACCTAGGGAATAGGAACCTAGGGTTGAAAATGGAGGAAGTATGGAGAAATTTGGACAGAAAGAGACTTTCTTTAATGGCCAGAAGACTACAAGAATTATATCCTTTTCTTCAAGTACATGGTAAGAATTAATATTCTTCCCTCATGTACTGGGTGTACAACAAACTTACATTACATAACTTCAACTGGACCTACGCTGCTGCTAGGCAAACCTACGTTATCAATTCATTGTCTCACTTTTCACAGCTGTTCTTTGCAACATTTTCATTCCTCCTTAAGGTTTTCATGACTCCCCTTTTCCTCACTCTCCCAGCTGAGGACCCTGCCTCATATTTTGTTGGAAAAAACCTGAAGCCATTCACCATCAGCTCCCTCTCTTTCTCTCTTCTTCCTCATAGCCTATTACTCAGAGGTCTTCTGCCACTTATTCCTCTTTCACTCCTGTCTTACACGACGACGTGGCCTTTCTTCTTGCTGAGGCTAATGCCTGTGTATGTTCAAATGATCCCAACCCAAGCATGTTTCCTCCAGCAGACTGACCTCTCTGTCATTTCCCTCTTTCAATTATTTTAAATCTTTCCCTGTCTATTGATTCATTCCTACTGCCAATAAACATGCCCATATCTCCTGTGTTCTGAAAAAAGCAAGCATCATTTTAGTTGATCCTTCTATCCATGCTATATCTCCTCTGTCCTTTATAGCTAAACTCCTAGAAAAAACTTTCTATAAGTACCCGCAGTTTTTATCTTTTTACTCTCTTCTTAACCCCTCATAAACCAGCTTCTGACACCATTTTATTAAACCTCCTCTATCCAAAATTACTAATAATTTCTCAGTTGCCAAATCCAATGTTTTTTTTAATCCTTTTTTTCCTTGACCTCTCTGTAGCCTTTGACATCATAGATCACACTCTTTCCCTTGCTACTCTCTTCTCTTTAAGATTTGAAATACCATTCTCTCCTGGTTCTCATTCTACCTATCTTACTATTTCTTCTCTGTCTCCTTTGCTGGACCCTCTTCCCATGCACTTCAACTAAGTTATTACTTAGAGATTTGTCCTGGGCTCTCTTTTCTTCTCTCTCCCTATTACTTCATGGTGACCTTATCAGCTTCTATGGATTTAATTGCCATCTTTCTGATGATTCTCATGCCTACCTATCCTGCCCCAAACTCTCTCTTTCCCTCAAATCATACTTCTCCTTTGTTGCCTTTCAGACATCTCATATTGGATGTCCAGTAGCCATCCTCCTACATCCTTGACTGTTCACTATCTCTCACCTTTCCCATCCAATTTGTTGCCAAGAGCAGTTTGCAACATCTCTAGTATCTGACCTCTTCTCTCCTCTGTCACTGTTGCCACTCTAGTGAAGGTCCATATCACCTCAAACCTGGATTATTGCATTAGTCTATTGGTGACTCTGCTGCCACAAGTCCTCCCACTCCTATCTTCTATTAAGCTACTGAAATGATTATCCTAAAATATAGGTCCAATCCCTATTCAGTAAACTCAAATGGCTTTTTATTGCCTCCATAATTATATACAAAAATGCTCTGTCTGGCATTCAAATCCTTTTATAACCTAGCCCCATCCTTACCTTTCTAATCTTCTTCTAGGCTCTACCTTACTCCCCAACATGTATTCTTTAATACAGTGATATTGGTCTCCTGACCATTCTATGAACAAAACACTCCATTTCTGGACTCTAGATATTTTATCTGAATGTTTCCCAGGCCTGAAGTTTTCTCCCCCCTTATTTCCAACTACTGGCCATTCTAGCTTCTGTTAGGTTACAACTAAAAACCCATCTTTTACAGGAAACCTTCCCCAACCTTAATTCTAGTCCTGTTCCTATTAATTATTTTTAGTTGACCTGTACATAACTTGCTTGTATTTGTTTGCGTTTTGTCTTCCCCATTAACTTGTAAGTTCCTTGAGGGCAAAGATTGTCTCTTTATTCTTTTTGTATTTCTAGCATTAGTGCCTGGCATATAGTAGATTTAAAATAAATTTTTATTGATTGATATACTGTGGAATATTTGTTCCATTGTACTAGGAGAGTTTCTTCCAGGAGCATAGAGAGAGTGACAGAGGTTTTAAGGACTGGTAAGTGAAAGGAAGAAAAACATCCAAGGCTGAGAACTCTCTTACCACTACTTGACAAAATTAGTCTTGATGATCAGACAATAGAAATCACAATCTTGTCAAAAATAAGTTTGTCTCCATGTCTGATTAGGGGTGGATGTGTGACTTTATCCATCTGAAGCAGCAGAAGCAAGTGAGTCTTCACTTCTCAGTCATCTATGACAGCAGTAGAAATGGTGACTTGAGATTAAGATAAAGCATGTAAGGGGCCAGTCACTTCACACTGTCTGTATCTTTTCCCTAACTGACACTTCATTTCATTTTCTTCCAACTTCCTTTATCCATTTCAAATCATCTTGACAATAATGTGTGTGTGTGTAAGTGCACATGTAGTATAAGTAGCTTATTTCCATCATCTTAAACTTTGATCCCTAGTCCCCAGTAGGGGAATCTCTTTAGTAACCAACTTCTGCCATCTCCCTTAAACTTTTGCTTCTTTTAAGAAGCTCGATGTAGCACTATTTCAGATAATTTATGTAGCACAGGCAGTGCTTTGTCTCCCTCTTTGTATATCTAAGACAGTATCTGACATCTCCCCAAATTGTTCATAGCATTGTGAAGCTGCTTGTGATATTTTTCTTATCACATTTAACAGCACCCCCAAAGAGGCAGCCCTATATAAATTTAATGTCACTATTGCACAAACATTTTCCAGGGACTGAATAGTCACGATGCTATTTTGTCATCTGAATCAAATGACAGTATACAACAACAATAGAATAATCTAAATACTTAATAGTAAGTACCGCTGCAATTCAAAACTATTAACATCTCTATAATAGCACAATATACACTAGAGTAAGAGGTAGTTTTAAAAAAAAAGAAAGGGAAAAATCTCCAACTGTTTTGGTTAGGAAAGGTTTATGTGGAAAATAAAACAAGCAAACAAAACAAATAAACTATACCTTATAGACTAGAGCAGACATGTAGCAAAGAGAAAATGGGCCCCACATGTGCAGAGAGGCCTATGTGCTGTGGCCTGTCACAGTGTGGCTTGAAGGGAAGCAGAATAAAAACTCCAGCAGCTTCTCTCCCCACCTCCACCCTCTTCTCTAAGAAAGACTTTTATTCCTGCCAGGAGGTGAAATAGGAGTTTGAGGAAAGAAGTCATTAATCTGGTCTCTTCAGCGAGAGATGACACTGGGTTAGACCCATAACTATCTGGTCCTTTAAATAGTGTTTGTCTAGTGGGTATAAGAGAATTTTATTTAACTTCTGATCTCTTTGCCATTTGTTGGAAAGAAGATGATATTCTTTATCCAAGGCTTGACCCCTTTCCCACCTAATACTAGTTTCACAATGAACCAACACATAGTGAAGAACAAAGTAGTCTATTTAATCAAGTTATCCCAAAACAGAAATCAGAGAAGGTATTCATAGAATAATATATACCAGGGAATATAGAGTAAAGGATCGCTCCCATTGAGAGTAAGATAAGTCAACCAAGAGTGAGTCCTATATTTCAGGCAAGGGAAAACTTCCCAAAGTCTCTAGAGTAGCAAACTGAGAATACACAAGTTATAGAGATTGCCTGATCCTCTCGAGACTTCCCACAGTCTTTTTCTTCAGCAGCCTGAAGAGATGTTGACTTCTTCCATCTGCTTTCTTCAGAAATTCCCAAAGAGACTTAATTTGATGCTTGAACACTTGACACTTGAACAGTTTGAAAGAAGATGATCTGGGCAGAGCCAACATGGCAGCATAGAAGCAGCAAGGTCCCGCAGCTCCCACACCGCCACCCTGAACACCCATAAAATTATGAGCCCAGACAGTCTAGGACTCTCAGACTCACACAAAAATACAGAAAACACATCTCTCCCTGAAGGCAGCTAGGCAGCGACTCATCGCAGCGGCAGGGATTGGAAGCTGGCCCAGCCTGAAGCCGAGACCACAAGGCCAGGCCCAGGGCGGTGGAAAGGAGCTGGGCTGAGTTCAGCAGAGCCCCTCCGCAGCCAGTCTGCAGAGGAGAGGGATCTATAGCCTCCAGCACCTCCACATCTGCCAAGGTGTGAGGAATGGGACAGGAGAGGGGCAGTTCGCACCACAGAGACGGGCCCAGCCCAAAACCACAGCCACGGCCTGGCCAGACCCCAGGGTGGCCAGGACAAGCTGAGCCTCCAAAGCTGCAGCTTGAGTCTACTTCAAAGAATATCTAAAGCACCTGCCTGAGGAGATCTTTAAACCCACAAAACAAGGTCAGAGACAGTTAGAGAAAGTGAAACTTTGAAAATTAATTTCGGGGAAGAAAAGCAGTTTGGTCAATATGCCCCCCGGGGCAAGGAAGCAGTGGGGGAAGGGAACTGCTGGACCTGGCAGCCACCCCCACCAGGCTGCTTCAGAGTCCCTGCCCTGCGGACTCCACAGGGGGGCTGAATCAATTGATCAGGGCCAAGTGCTCTTGTGTTGAGTGGACTGGATCTGGATCGTGGTCTTGGGTGGTGGTCCTGGGGTGCGCTTTTAGCAAGCCAAAGCTGGGGGGACTTGCAACACCCCCCCCCAATAGTTCCAGCAGCTGGGAAAACCCCAGCGATTTGGAACAGAGGTTTTCCCCCCTGGAAGCAGAGTTTACAGAGCTAAACAAAAACCAACCAATTGACTGGCCAACATGAGGAAAAGGAAGCAAAATAAGAACAGCAATAAAACTCTAGAATCCTTTTTTGTGGACAAAATGGATCAAAGCAGGGAATGGGAGGAAGAGAGCCCAGAGCTCAGAACTCCCACACCAAATGCTTCCAAGATACTTGAAGAATGCCTAGAAGCTATACATCAACTGAAAAAGGACTTTGAAAACAAAATAAGAAAAGTGGAGGAAAAATTGGGAAGAGAAAGGAGAATGATGAGAGAAAATCATGAAAAGAGAGTCAACAACCTGACTGAAGAAAACAACACTTTAAAGAATAGATTAACTCAAATGGCAAAAGAGGCCCAGAAAGCCAATGAGGAGAA
>CM053595.1:177907500-177927438 GCA_028646575.1 Pseudocheirus occidentalis
CTCTTTTTTATGGGATGATTAACCCCATTTTGTCTCTCCCTGTCTCCTCTCATTCAAGTCCTCTCCCTCTTCAAAATTTTACCTTTTGAAGTAGATGATAGTCTATTTAAATCATGACATTTTAGGGTTATAATTTTAGAAGATACCTTATAAGGGGGCGGCTAGGTGGCGCAGTGAATAGAGCACTGGCCCTGGAGTCAGGAGTACCTGAGTTCAAATACGACCTCAGACACTTAACACAAAAAAAAAAAAAACTAGCCGTGTGACCTTGGGCAAGTCACTTAACCCCAACTGCCCTCCAAAAAGCAAAAAAAAAAAAGGTATCTTATAAGTAATATAGTCCAAAATGATTATTTCCTTTTTTTCCTCTTCGATATTTACTTATTTTTAACATTAATTTTCAAGAAAATTTGACCTTCAAATTCTCTCCCTCCCTCCAGCCTTTCCCCCACCCATTAAGAAGGAAAGCAATATTATCATATTATACATGTGAAATTATAAATATACAAACAAATAAATAGATATATAGATAAATAAATTTCCTTATTGCCATGTTGAAAAAAAAGGCAAGAAAAATAAAGAAATCTCTGGGAAGACTTATATGAATTGTTGCAAAGTGAAGTAATAAAACCAAGAAAGCATCATACACAGTAACAGCAATGTAGCAACAATGATCAACTATGAAAGACTTATCTACTCTGATTAAGACAGTGATCTAAGATAATTCCAGGGCAACTCTGATGAAAAACGCTATCCACCTCCAGAGAGAACCAAGCAACCAAGTGCAAATTGAAGAATACTTTTTTCACTTTCTTTGAGTTTTTGTGCCTTTTATTGTTTTGTTTTGCAACATGGTGAATATGGAGGTATGTTTTGCATGACCTCACATGTGTAACTGATACCATGTTTCTTGTTTTCTTAATTGGTAGGGGAGGGGTAAGAAGGCAGAAGAGAATTTAGAATTTAAAAAACGTTTAAAACAAAGAAAGAAAATTTAAAATTAAAGAAAGCAACACCTTTATCCTCAAAATGAGGAATCTAAGAACCAGGTAGATGAGATTATTTACCCCAAATCACCCAAGAGGCATGATTTAAATGCAGGTCCTTTCATTCTAGTATTATTATACCATTCTAGCTCTCTTCATTAGAGTCTGTTAGTAATTAAAATAGACTTTTCTTATTGCAACTGGAGCTTCTGTGTGATGACATCTCTCTGTAAATTCTAGGTGATGAAATTCTCCTCTCTAAATTTTTTTTAATTCATTCATTTATTCATTTGGGATTCGGCTAAGGAAATTTATGTCAACTTAGAGGTGACTCAGTAGATAAAGCACTGGGTCTAGAGTGAGTAAGACCTGAGGCAAACCCAGACTCAGATACTCACCAGCTGTGTGACCTTGCTCAGGTCACTTAACCCCTGTTAACCTTAATACAATGGAGAAGGAAATGAAAAACCACTCCAGAATCTTTGCCAAGACAACTCAGTGGGCGGTATGGTCCACAAGGTCACAAAGGCTCAGTCATGAATGAAAGACTGAACAACAATCACAAAGATATACATATATTTGTATTTGTATTTAATTTGTATTTAATTATTAATGAGACCAGCTTTCTGTGAAATTTAAGACCTCAAAATAAAATACTGATTCTAAATTATGAGAAATTAAAACTCCTCTTCCCTCTTTTAGCCAATCCTGTGTGTTAGCTTAGTGATAGACATATGAGAATAATGAAATTTCTGGCATGAAGGATTCAGCACTCCAAGGCTTTCAATTTGAGATAATGAGGTGATCTCTTCATTGGTTACTGAGTAAAAAGAGCTAACAAGTTAGTAGATTCATTAAAGGAAATGACCCTCTTATCTGTGTAGACTTTAGATCATATCCTGAACTTTTTCAGGCTGTTTTCCATAAAGGGTTTAGAAGAGAGAAGCTCACTTAATCCCCAGCCTGGCCACAATGTGGCCATAAATTTATGGCAATTAAAGCCTATGTCCTACCTAAGCAAGTCTGATACTGGATTTAGGGTATACTTTCTGTGTTTACACATTTCTGATCTTGGGTTAATGAACATTAATCCTGAGATGGACATGTCCAAGCTTAAAGGACATTTTGTGAATTTGAGAGGTTCAAGGATCCTGGCTCCTAAATAAATTCTGGGCTACCCTATGGAAAGGGATCCTGACAACTACTACTAGACTCTTAAAGAAGAGTCCCACTAGGCAGAAGATAAATCCTATCCCTGACCTGGATTGTCCAAAGACATGGAATTTGTGGGTTTCAGGACAGAACCAAAGTGACTGTAAAATGATTAAGTAGCACTTCTGAAATCTGCTTCATGGTAAGACATTTTCTGTCAATGTGAGAAAATATAATGTGTTATATTATGTTGGTGAATCCTCTTTTTAGTCTTTGTAGTGCCAATGCAATATTTACAGCATCAACAGTCACTATAAATATACCTGCATAGTGCTCAATCACAAAATGTAACAGACTCACCTCATAGAAGATAGAAGCAAAAACATTTATTCAGACACCAGAAAAGCCAGTAAGCCAATTTCATCATAGCAACAAAAAAGTTAATAGGCCATAACAGCACAGAAAGCCACATCATCCTTTGACCTTCCCACAAACCAATATTTACTCACAAGCTTGTCTCCCTCGGATGTGTCCTCTCCTTCCAACCGTGTCTAGCTGCTCTGATTCCCAACTTCCTGTGGGTTCTGCCCCACCCTTCAGCAAAATCTTCCTGCCACAGACTCTGTGGGATTACATTCAGCCTATTAGGAGGCAGGGTATATCTTCAAAACAGGGAAGGTCTTCAAATTCCCATTCCCATTTCAGTCTTTCTGACAATTTGATCTTTCAACAGACTGTTATCATATTCCTTTTATTGTACATGAAATAAATACTTGTTCCATCTAGAGCAGTGTTTCTCAACTTCCTAATGCCACAAACTTTTAATACAGTTCCTCATGTTGTGGTGACCCCCAACCATAAAATTATTTTTTTTTTTGCTACTTCATAATGGCAATTTTGCTACTGTTACGAATAGTAATGTAAATATCTGATATGCAGGATGTATTTTCATTGTAACAAATTGAACATAACCTACAGGTTGAGAACCACTGATCTAGAGTATTTACTGAGTATCATTTTATTTCCCTTTAGGGGACTTAGACATAAGCTGACTCCTTTATGGAATTTGCTCCCAGGGCATCCCAGTAAAGCCATAATGAGTTGAAAATTGTGATTAAAAAGTAGTTTAACCCTTCTTTTATATGGTCATTCTTCCTCAGAACTGAAATCTATTCAGACCACTTAAATGAGATTAGAACAGATAGACTCCTTCGTGGAAAAGGAAGGGGACACAATACCCTAGCCCCTTGGGCCCAGAAGCAATTGCAATTTTAAGATTAGAATCATAGGTACTCATATATAGTGCTGGGAAGAATCTGACAAAGAGAGCTTAGAAAGTCATTCTACTTCTTTTTCTCTTTCTCAAATATTACTAAATCTCTGCTAGTTGGGAATAAAATCACTTTGAACCTGGAAAGTAATAATCCATTCAAAGTATTTTCTTTTCAAATTTTATGTCTTTCTCAGAGACAGTATAGAGTCATGGAAAGAGTACTAGCTTGGAATCTGATTTTAATTCAAATCTTTGCTGTGAAGTTTATTAGATGTGTGGTCATTGTCAAATCAACTTGCTTCTTTTGTTTTGTTAACCTATTGGGCAAAAGAATGCATTCATTCATATACATAACAAACGCTTATTAAACACTGAATGAAGAAGGTGCTGAAAAAGACACAAAGTTAACAAAAGGCACAACCCCTTCTCTGTGCAGTTCACAGACTGAAGGAAGAATGAACATGTGGTACAAATAATAATGAGTATTAATTAAAAAGAATAGATGATATTAGCAACAAAGACTTGAAAATAAGACCTGCAAGAAAAAAAATATCTGGCTTTGGATAATTCAGAACTCAAAGTACTATTTCAGCTGTTTTTAGGGAAAAATGGTTTAGGATCCTAAAATTGTATGTATGAGCATTTGTATATATGTGTATACACATGTCTATGGCAACATACACACATATGTATGCATATATGTATATAGAAACATTTATTTCAAATCCTATTTATTTGATTTACATGTGTCATACATATTTTGGCAAATTCAATGTACATTTGATCCAAGGGAGGAAACGAATGAAAAATGAATTAGAAACTATCTAAAATAAATTTAAAGGAGAAAATATGAAATTAAGTTTTTTAATTTATAAAATCAGAACATTGGTTAATGAAACCTACTGCACTCAAAAGCTAATTACAATTCTAATGGACAGAAAATACATTGTTGAGAAACTTCTGCACAAGATAATTGATCTCATGTTGTGAATAAATGCATTATAACTTACTTTCATAAATCATTCCATAAAATATTACATATGCTTTGTAATAGCAAAGAGACACCATGCAAATATTACAAGTGACTCATTTGTACTCTATTTTGCAATCAGTAGTTGGACTTTTGTACCTTTTTCAAACTATAATAAGAATAGAATAGAAAGTAGAACAAATCTATCACCCATTTATTTCTGACAGCAAGGGTTGTCTGGAGCTGGCTATTCACTTACCAATCAATATAGGTCAACTTCAAGGCAGAGTTCCAAAAGCAAGTGGATTAACTCCCCAAGGGTAGAGTCCCCCATGAGGACAGTCATCTTATTCTTGAAATTCATGCCTCTTAATACAGTCTAAAACTACAGTCATATTTTTTGTCTTCTATAATATACTGTTACCTCATAATGGGCTTAAACATGCTAAATACCCTTGGGCAAACAGTCTAACTATACCTCTCTCATCTTATATTTATAAAGTTGAATTTTTTAACCTTAGTATACAGTTTTACTTTTAGGTTTTTTAGAATTCCTTGGTATTTTTAAAATTCAGCACTTTTTTTAGCCTGTCAAGATATTTTTTATTTCTGTCATTAAGTATATTAACTATTCTTTCCAGTTTTATGTCATCAGTGAATGTGTTAAGCATGCCAACTATGCCTTCTTACAAATAACTGATGAACATGGTAAATAGCACAGGGCCCAAGCACCGATCTTTGTATACTGCCCTTGGAACTTTCTTACATATAATTACTACTATTGTAACAACTCTGTCAAAAAGAACAAATGCTGTGTCGGTCATGGCTTGTATATGATTAAACCATGGTGATCCTTTTGTCATTACTATCTCCTATTCCATTCATTCACTAACCTTCCTTTTAATTCTAGTTTTTTTCCCAGTTCCAATAGGAATTGACTGCACAACGTGGGAGACACTGGCACAGAATCACACAGCATGGGATGCCCTCATCAAAGAAGTTGCTGTGCTCTAGGAGCAAAGCAGAACTGAAGTAGCTGGAAAGAAACACAAGATGCACAAGTTTAGAGAGTTCACCCCAAATATTCACATAGACTATTTGCACCTGGCCTGTGGTATAGCATTCTAAGCTTATATTGTTCTAATCAGACAGCCAGACACACTGTAACTTGACTTTAACATAGTGGTGTCATTTTGGTCCTCTTCAAGAACAAAGGGCCACAACTGGAGTTTTAGATTCCAGCCTCTTTTTTTTAATTGTCTCTCCTTGATCTATTTTTCAGGTCAGTGGTTTTTCAAGGAGATACTTCACATTTCCTTCTATTTTTTCATTTGTATCTGTTTAATAGTGTCTTGATTTCTTATAAAGTCATTTGCTTCCATTTGCTCCACTCTAATTCTGAAGGAATTATTCTCTTAAGAATGCTTTTTGAGATTCTTTTTCCATCAGGCAAATTCAACTTTTTAAGGCATTCTTCTCCTCCTTGGATTTTTGGGCCTCTTTTGCCATTTGAGTTAATCTGTTTTTTTAAGGTGTTATTCTCTTCAGTCAGGTTGTTGACTCTTTTCATGATTTTCTGCCATCATTGTTATTTCTCTTTCCAATTTTTCCTCCACTTCTCTTATTTGGTTTTCAAAGTCCTTTTTAAGCTGATCTATGGCTTGTCGACAGTCTTCATGTTTCTTGGAAGCATTAGGTATGGGAGTTCTGACTGTGTTGTCTTCCTCCCATTCCACACTTTGATCCTTTTTGTTCCCCAATAAAAGGATTCTGGAGTTCAGTTACTGTTCTTACTTTGCTTCCTTTTCCTACTCATGAGGGCAGTAAATTATTTGTGTTTTTGGCTCTGTGGAACTCTGCTTCCAGAGGGGAAAGCTCCATCCAAAATTGCTGGTGTTTTCACAGCTGCCAGAGCTATTAGGGGCTGTTGCCACCCCCACCAGCTTTGGCTCACTGAAAACACACCCCAGGACCACCACCCAAGTCCACAGTCTGGATCTAGGCCACTCAATGCAAGAGCACTTGGCCTCTGAACAATTGCTTGGCCCCCCTGCAGTCTGCAGGCCAAGAGCTCTGAAGCAACCAGGTGGAGGCGGTTGCCGCTTGCATCCACTTCTGCTGCTTCTGTTGCTTCCTTGCCCTGGGGGCAGTTTGGCTGGACCACTTTTCTCCTCCTAATTTTTCTGAGTTCCCCTTACCTTTCACTTTGTCCTTGTTTCTTATGGCTTGATAATTCGGGAAACTACCACAGCTGCTGCTGATCTATTCTCCTGAAGGCTCCAGCTTCAGCTTGTCCTGGCTGCCCCAGGGCCAAGCTGCGGTTTCAGGCTGAGCTGGTTTCAGCTCCCAGCCTGCTGCAACGAGCCCCACCTGTCAAGATGCCTCCAGCTAGAGACGTGTTTTCTGTTTTTTGTGAGTTTGGGAGCCCTAAAATTTGTTCAGAGTCATATTTTATGGATATTTGAGGTGGCTATTTGGGAGTTGCGAAACCTTGCTACTTCTATGCTGCCATCTTGGCTCTGTCTTAAAAACTGTGGTATTTGTCTCATTTTTCACAATTTTCAAAGATCACTGATTATGAAAGAAAAAAGAAGATAAAATATTTAGGAACCACTTTTTACATGCCAAATACTATACTAAGTGCAGAGGATTAAAAATACAAAAAAAGAAGATAGTTTTTGTATTCAAGAAGCTTACGCTCTTAAAGGGGAAGATGAGAACTATGGGGGAGGGAGGAGGGAGTGGCAAGAGAAAGATATTTTGGTTACCAGAGTTACAGGTATGGTGAATGGAGCCAAAATGATGTAGACTGAGACACCTGATCATTTGACTTTCATTACAAAACTAGAAGGTGGAAGTTGGAAGAACTAGGACGAAAGAGTAAAGTCAATCATGCTTGGATTCTACTTAGAAATAATGAGATCAGTGAAAGATTTAATAGTCAGGATATTCAGGGACTATGATAGGACCAATATTTGTCAGGGTTCCTCTAACCCACCCCAACATGAATTATTCTAGTTTTACCCTAAAAAATGCATTAAAGCCTCTAATACAACTTAATTGTTAGTGAGAAAGGAGAAACAAGACCCAGGATGTGCCTTCCTCCATGCAACTATATGATATAGCTTCTTGGTCACCTAAGGGCATAGAAAGACCTAGTCACAATGGGCATAAACTTTAGACTTGGTGGAAATTCCAAAGTGTTACAAGACACCAAATACTGTCCTGATGACAAGATATGTTTCCTTTTGGAGATGAAAGCAATAATATCTACTGGAGCTAGAGAATCCTTGTTGAATATCCTTTTTATTACATGGATTAATATACCTCCTTTTGTTAACTATAAAATAACTACAGTTATCTTATTTTGTCCTATTGAAGTTCAATTAGTAATTCTAGAACATTGTCTCTATGGTTTATTTCTAGTTTATCCTGTATATATTTGTATGTACTTGGTTGTTTGCATGTTGTCTCCACCATTAAGCTATGAGCTTCTTTAGAGCAGGAACTGTCTTTCAATTTCCTCTCTACCTACATTGCTTAATATAGCAACTGGCATGTAGTAGTAGGTGCTTAAAATATTTGGTGACTGATTTCTCAAGGCCCCAGAGTGGAAAGACTGAACCTAAAACTTTAAGTCCTAGTCCTAATAGGAAAATGCTTGGCAAGAAAGTGACTCAACAACTGCATCTATTTCTTTAAAAGTATTAGTATGTAATTACATAATTAGCATGCAACAGTATTAGTATGTAATGTAATTAATAATGTGAAAGCAATTAGTATGTAAAAGTGTTAGTATGTAATAATTCATACATTTGTAATACATAATTAGTATGTAAAAGTAATTAGTATGTAATGTGTACTAAAAGTACTAGTATGTAATTACTTTAAAAGTAATTAGAATGTAATCATATGATCCTGTTAACTTGAACTCATTAAAGCTAGTTCCGTTCTCTCCTGCTATCTTCTTGTTTATCTTATATATCAACTCTTTAATTCCAATTTAGTTTTATATTTTTAACAGCTTCAGAGTACTCATCTTAGCAAAGAAAATAGAAAATTTTAAGTACTGGCTAATATCCCATATACCCTGATTAGTGGTCTTATTCCTCTTTTCCTCAACATAACTCTAAATGACATTGTTAACATTAACTTTCCTCACACTTCTTTTCACCCTCTATTGCCTACTATTGCCTCTATTGCTTCTATCTCCTATACATTTTTTATCAGGACCTATCATTTCATAAGAGCAATGAACTCCCAGTCTGGGGACTCCATCCTCAAATTCAGATGAGCAACTTATATATGATTTATATAGCAAGCAGATGTTTGAGTAACTCAGAATAATTTCCTTCTGGAGTCCACAAATCCACATATCAGTGGAAGGGTGTGAGCCAAGTTCTTCCTGATTCTTAGGTCATTTCTCCATCTATTTTTACCAGACTGATACTCTTTGTGTATTTGAAAAAAAGAAGTTGGTGCCTTTTCATTGGTCTCTTTAGATAACTCACTCTCCCGCCCCATCTGAATTGCTTCTTTCTGTATCTTCAAGTTATCCTTTGAAGCTTTCCATCTCTTCTGTCCTACAGAAATTTAGTCCATGAGAGCAAACATTCTCTGAACATTTTGAAATCTGTTCTCCTTCAAACTAGCACATAGAAGACTATAGTCAGCCTTTCACTCAGTGTTTCTCACCAAATTTAATATGAACTAAACACTTATTTCCATAATGCCTAAGATTTAAATCAAAAGAACCAGTTTATCCTGATAGTAAGAATAAGGTAGGAAGCAGGGGAAGGGAAAAGGCATTTGCATGGTACCTATTATGTGTCAGACACCATTCCAACTATTTTACAAATATTCCATTTGATCATCACAACAACTCTGTAAGGTAGATGCTATTATTATCCTCAATTTATGGTTGGAGAAACAGAGGTAAAGAGAAGGTAAGTAGCTTGCCCAGGATCATATAACTAGTAAGTTTCCAAGTCTGAATTAAAATAGAATAAAATGTAATTAATAGTATAATATAATTAAATATTAAAATATAACAAATAAATATACAGTCAAGAATTATTAGCTAGTCTTGGGCATAAAGAGACTTCTAGTAGATAGATAGGTGACACCCCTATTACTATAATAATTTTTTTTGGAGCGTGGAAGGCTGGGCAATTGGGGTTAAGTGACTTGCCCAAGATCACACGGCTGGTAAGTGATGTGTCTGACCCCAGATTTGAATTCAAGTACTCCTGACTCCAATGCCAGTGCTCTATTCACTGCACCACCTAGCCACCCCTATAATATTATTTTTACAAATCTGTTTCTTTATTTCCTCACCTGTTTCCTCTTTCTTTCTAGGTTGACCTATATGGGTACATTATCTAAATATAGCTAAGATCTTATCATGTCTTACATACACACACACACACACACACACACACACACTCTAGTGGCTTCCTTTTCTTTCCAGAATCAAATACAATATACTCTGACATTCAAAGCCCTTCATAACCTAGCTCCCTTGTACCTTTCTAATACACTTTATTTCCTAAGAAACATACTCAGATCAAGCCTCTTGGTTATTTCACAAATAAGGATCTCTCATATAAAACTCTTATTTTGTATATCAACTATTTACTTCTAATTTAGTTTTATACTTCTAATAGCTAAGGAGTATTCCTTAGTGTAAAGCCAAACTCTAGCAGCTTTTTAGAAGAATGCTACTGTGAACAGCTTTTAAGTTTCCAGTTACACAGTATAGTGAACACTACTTATTCCACAACAAATCGAATCAAAACATCCACAGAAATCAAGATATGGCATTCACAATATTACAACTTATCACAAATAACCAAAATACAGCATTCACAACAACTTATCCCAGAATATGGCTAAGTAGGTTCCGGTACAGTCATCACAGAGTTTTGAAAAAAGAACAATCATTTAGTAACTCAAGCATTCACAAAATCACATTTTTTTTTCAATCACAAAGTACAATAATCAAAGTTTTCCATACTAGGCATAGTAGGTTACAAATCAATTACTTATTCAGTCATCAATCACTAAGTACAATAATTTAGTCAATCAATCATCCTTCATTATTCATTATTCAATCATTAGAAAATACACAGACCCTCCACCCCTAGGTCACTAGTAAATTATAATCTTCTCAGTCAGCACACAGTATCCAAGTAAAGTCTTCTTTCAGCTTATCTCAGATGGTTTCTTTGATTCCCTGGATCCCCTTCCAGGGTCCCAGCTCCTACCTGAATTCACCAAACTATCATCTGGGTTCAAAAGCAGACAGCTCTCAGGTCCTTGTCCAGATTGCTGTGCCATTCCTGCTCCACATTGGAGCTCACAGTGTCCAGTTCATCTCAAATCCTTCACAGTCTCTGTTCCCAGGAAGACAAGGCTTAGCAAAGCCATGAACAAATTTCAGCATCATAGTCATGCTTCCTCAGTCCCTTGGTAGCTCCAGCTGACCCTATGACCCAGAAGAAGTCTCAACTGGCTTCCAGAATCAAAAATCATTCCATCTAGGTTTTCAAAATCAAAACCATTCTCTTCATCCTGGAGGTGGGGGTGGGGTGGAGGCTTTTCTCTTCATCCTCCTCCTGGCAACTTCTTCTGCCTCCACAGTGCTCCAAGAAATGCTGACTCAGTTCTCAATTCTCATTTCTCTTCTCAACTCTTAATACAACAGTAGCAGCCCAGTCTCCAGATGCTGCTAAAAGAAACTCTCTCTGTGTGTCTCTCTCTCTGTCTCTCTATCTTTGTCTCTATCTGTCTCTCTCTGTCTCTGTCTCTGCCTCTGTCTCTGTCTCTGTCTCTGTCTCTCTCTGTCTCTGTCTCTCTGTCTCTCTCTCTCTCTCTCTCTCTCTCTCTCTCTCTCTCTCTCTCTCTCCCCAGCAGAACAGCTTCTGCCAGCAGATTCTTGTCCCAAGAAATTCTGAATGTCCCTCTCTGGGGTTTTTCCTTATATACACACAGCATCAGCTGCTTCCTATTTCAGCCAACCCCTCCCTGTTACATCAGCAACAGGAGACAGGAGTTCAAACCTTCTGTTTCCCCAACAGAGGCTGTTACTAAGTGACAAGTACCTGCCACCTTTGCCAACACAAAGGGGTCTTCAAATTCAAATTACATTACCATTACACTTTGCAAAGGGAATAGAAACAAAAATCAGAGTTGATATGCTTTTTATTCTTTTAAGCATTGGTTCACATCCCATTTACCCTGATTAGTGGTCTTATTCTTCTTTTCTTCAATACAACTTTAAATGACATTGTTACCATTAGCCTTCTCTCACTTGCCTTCAAGCATTTTCTCTGGCTGTCTCTCATGTTTGAAATGTTCTCCTTCCTGCATTTTGACTATTGAATTCCTTGGCTTTCTTTAGCTCCCAATTAAAATCCCACCTTTTACCTAAAGCCTTCCCTCAAGCATTTTAATTTCAGTGCCTTCCCCCATTAATTATCTTCTATTTATCAAATATCTCTCTCTCTCTCTCTCTCTCTCTCTCTCTCTCTATATATATATATATATATATATATATATATATATATATGTTTGCATGTTGTCTCCCTCCTTCAATTGTAAACATCTTGAGGGTAGTGACTGCTTTTTGTCTCTTTTTTTTTCAATCAATAAACATTTATTAAGTACCTACTGTGTGGCAGGCACTATGCTAAGGTAGATAAAACTGCTTAACATCAATACATTTCTATCTGTACAGTTATAAACTTCATCTTATCAACTCTAAATAATATCTACAAAGTCAAATGTGACTTCTTGCTTTAGGATCTCTAATTCATAATGTTTGTTTTATACATTTTGTGTATTTTTACATAAATGTCTGAGGCTTTCACTTTTATTTGTATTTCTTTCTACAATTATGCCTCCTATAAATCTCTAAGAGGTGGTGATGGGGTCCTATTGCCCTTCTGCTTCCATTATGGTAACTATTTTCTAGCAGTATCTAGTTTGATAGAATTCAGAATTGTAGCCTTACAATGATTAGGCATCTGGAGAAACTTTTAGTGGAAGAAGTACAGAAAAATTCAGAAAGTGTAATGTTAACATTTTGCTTTATTTTCCTTTTTTCTTAAATGTGCATTTAAAATGTGTAAATATGTCAATACTTTCTATAAGTATTCTTTACTCTTTTTTTCTTATATCAGATTATATTCTTGAAATACAATTTATATGGACAAATTGATCAAAACCAAAAAAAAATCTAAATATGCCTGGAGGAAAGAGTCTGGAGTTAAGAGACATAAGGTCTAATTATAGCTGTTTTACTAAGTTACTCTGTGACCATGATCAATTCATTTAATCTTCTTGGTCTATAGTTACCTTTGTATAAAAATAGTATAGCAAATAATGTGAGCTTAATAAATTTTTACTCAAAATTCTTTTTTTCAAATGAAAGAGAACCACAGACATCAAAAATGACTTGCCCAAAGTCATATGGTAATATTGGGATGGAGTCAGGAGTAGCACCAAGTGTTCCACTCCATTGTTCCTTTCCTTATTCCACACAAATAAGACTTGTCTGTGCTCTGATTGGAACTAGCCCTGTATTCTGTGATCTGCTATTAGTCAAAACTCTCCAACTGACATTTCTGTACATCTAAAGGATGGGGCTAATTGGTGTTCATAATAATGACCCTGGCAAAAATCCTGCAGAGCTTTCAGAATCATCAAAGAGAAATTAAATCATGTGAATTAAATAATATTTATTTAACACTGTGTTCTCCAAGTACTAAGTTTTGGAGATACAAAAACAAAAGGGAAATGGAGCTGCTCTCAAAGATCTATTAATCTAATATATTAATTTCCTCTCCTCACAATCTTTAATTTGTACTTAATGTTGAGTAAGCACATCAGATAAGTTTTGGAGGCATGCATTTCACTGAATTCCATTTTTGGAAAATGTGTCACTCAGGAATAATCTATGTTTCTATTCACTAAAGAAGGGCAGGAAGGTGGCATGGTATAAAGAGCACCAGGTCTGGAGTCAGAAAGCCCTAAATTCAAATTCAGCCTCAGACACTTAATAACTGTGAACCTGAGCAAGTCACTTAGCCTTGCTTGTCTTGGTTTCTTCATCCATAAAATGTATTGAAGAAGGAAATGGCAAACAACTCCAGTATCTTTGCCAAGAAAACTCCAAATGACAGTCCCTTGAACATCAAGAAAATCAAATCAGTCAATATTTTAAAAATTAATTCAGACTATTCACTGAAAGGTTAAATACTAAAGCTGAAGTTTGAATACTTTGGCTCCATGATAAGAAGATAGGTCTCATTGGGAAAGACTCTGATGTTAAGAAATATTGAAGACAAAAGGAAAAAGGAACAGCAGAAGATGAGATGGACAGATGGTATCATGGGAGGAACAAACATGAGATTGGACAGACTTCAGGAGATAGCGGAGGATAGAAGGACTTGTTATGCCATAGTACATGTGGTCATGAAGAGTTGGACATGACTAAATGACTGAACAACCACAAATGAATTAAGCAGACCTTCTGATTAACCAGAACCACTAGTACCTCATCATCAGTCAATCAAAAGAATGTAGTAAGTACCTACTATACTTGTAAGTACCTACTAGGTTTGAGAATACAAATATAACGAATGAAGAATCCCTTGTAAGGGATCAATATCTTACCATGCCAGAGAGTATATAATAATTCAAAGCAGATGTCCAATAAGTTATGCTTTGGGTTTGGAAGTTTTCATAGACAAGACAAAGCAAAGGATAAGAGAAATGGAAGATAGTATCAAGTGTAAGACTAGCAAAGATAACATTTGCTCCTTCCTTACTTCAGGGCCTGTCAATTTACAAAATAATGTCTATAAATATATATATATATATATATATATATATATATATATATATGTATATAATCTATAAATAAATTTCAGTTAAGAAGAAATTGTTAGAAACTACCACAGCCTCTAAACTGTGTTGATTATGCTCTCTGAAAAAGTAAGGGTATGAGAAAGAGATGGGCAGACATAGCACAGGAGCTTATAAGGAAGTAGAGCAAAGACTTTCACTTTGCAAATGTGTTCTGTTACAACACTAGACCAGATTTTTCCTAATTTGGTCTCTGAGTCATAGGCTAGGACTCATACCTTGTCCATAGTTTGGAATATGCCATGTATGGTCCTTTTAAATCTGCTCACCAAAAGTATATTCCACACCTACCCTGACTGTGGAAATATGAACATTCTCAGGATTCTTCCACTACCCTTTTCCTATAGAAGATTTTTTTAATATGATACATTTTCAATAACATGTTTTGGGGGGTTTGGTTTTTTTGCTTTTGAATGGGGGAGGCAGGGAAATTGGGGTTAGGTGACTTGCACAAGGTCCCATGGCTAGTAAGTTTGAGGCTGGATTTGAACTCAGGCACTCCCGACTCCAGGGCTGGTGCTCTATTCATTCAATAACATGTTTTTTACTGAAAAACAAATTGAGCAGCCATGCAGCAAGAATAAGAGAAAATAAGTGGACAGCCTGAATTGCTGGGTTGTTATTTTAGAAATGAAAAGACAGAGAAGGTGGCCCACAACATGTTGGGCAATGGTTACAGGGAACTTAAGGCAAATTAAATTTGTTTGTTATCATGAAACCCTTTGGCAATTTAGTGAAGCCTTTGTATCCCTGCTTATTCTCAGAGAAATGTTTTTAAATTCATAAAAATACACAGAATTATAAAGGATACAAAGTGAAATACAGTTATCAAAATATGAAAAAGGTAAACAAGTTTTTGGATAACAAGTTAAGAACCCTTGGTTTCATGGAAAATATGGGCAAGGAACATAGATACAAAAATAGTAAGTGCTGTGATCTGCTTTGGTGAAGTGAGTGCCAAAACCAATAAGCCATCATAACCACTAAACTACTAATATCCAAATAACATTGATGAGTTCTGAAGGTCTTTCAAATGTTGTAAAATGGACCTTGCCAATCACTTTGACAGAGGTGCCTGCACTTTCAATGGAAAATTTCTTTGGGTGTTCACATTGATGAGATCAGCGATTCATGATCTATTGGTATAAACTGGTGTGCGTGTGTGTTTGTGTGTGTGTGTGTGTTGCAAAAGTATAAAACAAAAGAGAATATTTATTTTATGAATGAAATTGATTTTGACATTCTATGTTCTTATTATGCAAATGTACTTTGTCAGTTTTCCAGCTTAACAAGTTCTTTTGTAATTGGCCAAGAAGAGTCCCATTTCTAGAACCTAGGCTTGAATTTCACAGGGTTAAATAAAATGTTGTAGTTTTATATGTTCTGTATGGTGAAAATGACATTTTATAATCTCACTGATGCACTGCAGGTGATGCTACTGAATAATGACACACCTGCTCTAGTTGTGAATAGATTTTCAGTATTATAACTTCCAATCCCTCAAAGGCAAGCTATTACCCCCAAAACACTCTCCTCCCAGCTGAGGTGAACTACCATTAGAATAACCATGAAAAATAGACTACTAAGATGATGTAATTAATGGTCTAATGATTATAGTTCCAATGCCTGTGTTTTACTTATATTAATATGAAATTGACACTTGTAATTGTAGTAGGACTTTTTGAAATAAATTCTTTTTGGTATAATGGCAGACATTAAACCTATACCATAGTACTTTCTACTCTTTAGCAAAAGAAATTATATCCTTTTACCACTGAAAAATGTAAAAATTTCTGATTCTTATTTACAAATTTTCTTTGAGAACTTCTTTTCCCTCTAAATTCAATAATTCTATTTAATCTGATAAAAGGAACTTTTCCTTTCACCAATACAATTTTCTCACCTTAAGGAAGGCAAAGTTATTCTTTACAAATTATATTTATCATTTTAAATTCCAAACTAAAGTGGGGAAAGTCAAAAAGCAATGCTGTGGTAATTCTTTAAAACTCTGGGAGACAAAAAGTATTGATTATAATCATGCTGTTTGTTTTTATCACTCAAAAAAATGAGATAAAGGATGTCTCCTGATTAATTAGTTGCAAACACAAGGTGTCCTGAGATTTTATACCAATTTTGGTCAAACTTTTCTTCATAAAATTAAATTTTCATATTATATGTCATTTTTTTAAAAATATGCTATGAATGAATGTCATATAAAATGTAAACAATGCTTATTTTCTTCATCTATGAATTTATCAACTAAAAATTATCTAAGTACTTAATGAATGCACATATTCTTTAATTATTTGGATATTCAATTGCTTGGGTTTTATAACACTAATAAAAATACACAATAATAATATATATAATTTGGATTGTTCCTATAAATTATTTATGTAATCTTTTTTTTCTCTTTTACTACAATCTCTCTTCCCTACTCAAGCTTTACAAGGCTAAATATTCTCACTTACTTTGCCTTATTCCTATATGACAAGATTTTCCAGCCTGTTGTATCTTGATCACTCTCCTCTGAACAGAAAGGAAGGTAGGAAGGAAAGGAAGAAGGAAAAGAAAGTTAAGGAAAATTAAGCAAGGAAAGGTGAGAAAAGGAAAGTTTATTAATTACTTATGCAGGGCATTATGCCAAGTGCTAGAAAAACAAATTCAAAAAGAAAGAGAATTACATGCATCAAGGAATTTACATTTAAATATAGGAACAAAATATAAAGGAGTAGTAACCCACAGAGAGTCGTTTTGATTAAGGACATCCTCCACATCATCAGTATCCTTCCTAAAATATAGCATCTGGAACTAAACATATAATCCCATTTCATTCTGTCCATGGCAGAGTTGGGATATTGTTTCTTCATTAAAAATACTGCCTCTCAAAGAAGGCTAAGATTATATTGGATTGGGGACTTCTATGTCATATCACTGACTTAAGAAATATGCAATGAAGTATTTGGGAACATAACATTTTGCAGGTTTTGGTAACTATATTGCATAATTGGACGTAAAATACAAATTTATGATATTATAAACACATTTTTTCTATTTAAATAATGATGCATTTGGACTGGAATAAGGAACACATCATGAGTTCAAATCCAGCCTCAGGAACTTATTCGTTGTGTAATGCTGGGCAAGTTACTTAAGTTTGTCTCAGTTCTTAGTCTTTAAAATGGTCTGGAGAAAGAAATGGCAAACCACTCCAGTATCTTTGCCATGAAAACCCCAAATGGGGTCATGAAGAGTCAGACACGAATAAAATAGCTCAACAACAACAACCTAATTCCAGAAATGTATCCTACAGTGAAATTTTGTCACTAAAAAAGCCCTATATTTTATTTGAACTTTTTTTTAAAAATGACCTTAACTGGGATGTAAGTTTTTCACTACCTATCCCATTAGGAAGTCTGATTTGTAATCACTGATGTCCAAATGAATTGTACATCAGCAATCAAAGAACCCATGCTATTCACCAATTTTGAGTGCTTAGCCATAAAAAGTGATTACTGAGGAACAAGAATGAATAAAAAAAACTACCATATAATGCTCCAGGGAAGACAGAGGTATAATACTTTGATTCTTTTTGACAGATATAAAAAATGTCCATATATCTTTGCTTTGATTGGTATTTTCCCCTGGTTTTTGTGCAGGTCAGATTTTATTAACAAGATATAACTAATTCTCTCAAAATACAATTGCAATGGCCAATGGCTATAAAATGCTTGAGAGTCTCCTTGTGGTAACTAATTAAACAAGATTTTCACAAAGGGCATTTAGATGTTTCCTTATATTGAGATTAACATAAAATAGGTGTTCAGCTATACAGTACTTATCATCACTAGGATATAAAAGAACACACTATTATTAAGATGTTTTGATGGTTTTATTTTCTCTAATGCATTTTTAATGACACAACTTAGGAATGTCACCAATGGAAAACCAAAAGTTAAGCAAAGGGCAGGGGGAGGGGAAAACATATTTTATTCTTATTTGAACCAACAAACATTTATTAAGATCCCCATATGTACAAGGACCTGCCCTAGGTGCTAAGGATCCTCAAATATTCAAATGGTTCACATATTTCATAGGTTCAGGAGGTTCTCCCATTGTTGTAAATCACAATTCTTCCCATGCCTGCATCCTTCCCACCCTGTGTTCTTCCTGCTGATATCTTCTCAGACATTCATCACAGGAGGTCCACTCAATGTACTGGAGTGCTCCTTACTCTCTCTTGGCATTGAGATGCTTGCAGTAGGTCACTCTGACTGCTCAACTGTCATGCCTCACTCTTGCCACAGGACCAATCCATCTTCTCTCCTCATAACACAATTATTTGATTTTTTCTGTTACTATTTTTCTTTTCTGGTGATCCTCATCAGTTGTATGTTTCACCCTGCTCAACCTATGTGCCTCTTAATTTTGCTTGGTGTATTATAATTCTTAGTTCTTCAGAGGCAGTTTTATAAAATGTACTGCTGCTATATAGCAATTCCAATACACTATAAGTATTTTTTAAAGATGGGTTTTCCTTTATGGGAAGCTAAGGGACATTAAGGGAAGCTAGGTGCCAAAGTAGATAGAGTACCAGACTGAGAGTGAAGAAAGTTTATCTTCCTGAGTTGAAATCTGACCTCAGACACTAGCTGTGCAACTCTTAATCCTATTTGCCTCAGTTTTCTCAGAAGTGGAAAATAAAATGACAACCTGCTTCAATATCTTTGCCAAGAAAACCCCATAAAGGAGTCATGAAGAGTCAGACACAATTGAAATAATTGAATGACAAATTTATCTTTATGCTTTTATTTGTTGTACATATAATTTAATATTTAATTAATCCTAGCAGATCAGGGATTTTGATAGGAAGATATGAGTAACTGCTTAAGGGAAAGAAAATTTCTCCAGTCCCTTAAATAAATACTATTTACTATGAAGTTTTTCATATTGTTAATTAATTATTAAAGAGTTTATCTAATATATTTTAAAAGGGGGTTGCAGTTCTAACCTTAATTAGCAAGACATAATTTAGTAATTAAGGAAGAAACAAACTCCAACATTACTCTAGTATTTGGGATGGTGAGAATGAACATGGTAACAAGTCATAAAACAGGCTGAGGGTTGACCTCCTTTATATCGGTGCTAGCATTTGTGTTACAGATTCATTGGTGTTGGTAACCATTTCAATATATGCAATTAATTCTCAAGCCATCTGCAATCTTCAAAGAACTGATATTTTTAGTTTGTTTTTTCATAGTACCAGGTTAGGATATAATTGTAACAAACATTTATGTAGTGCTTTAAAATTTACAAAAATTTAAAAAGCTAAATTTATCCACACAACTATGTAAGTGATATTATTATTCAAATTTTACAGATGAGCAAAATGAAGCAGAAAAAGGTTATAGGACTTGTTCAGAGCATCCAAGAGTATCGACATTGGAATGATCCCTGATAATTTGATCATTTTGAAGTGACTGAAAAGTATGTATTACATGTGTGTATGTGTGCAGGGTGGGTGTGAGGTTGGAGTATCCTAGAGGAATTATATAGTAGTAAAAAATTCAGGGTCAGGATTAGGTAAGATTTTAGGTAAGGGTTTAATATAGCAGATGGGACAAAAG